>OZ012737.1:152399161-152924000 GCA_963859935.3 Lathyrus sativus
GTCAACCGTACGATCGATCGGTGACTACCGAGTCGTTTGTTGATACTCTGGACCCCCTGAGACTTTGAAACTTCTTGAATGAACTTTATTAAGCTATATGAACTTCATGGATCATAATCTCACCATTAAAACACCTTCCAATATCAAAGTCAAACTACAGTTGACTTTTACTGGTAAAAAAAACCCTAATCGGGTGCCCTGAAATACACTATTCTTGATGCTGGGGTAACAACCTCAAATTGGATTCTCAATTGACATTATATGATACCCTTTACCTTGTTTCATAATTGAATGAGCCCAAAACATTGACTAATCACACCCTTGAAGTTTTGATTTTGATTGCACGAAACCCTGATTCATCTGCAACTTGACAAAGACAAACTTGCACTTGGTTAAGGTTAGAAAATTCATGAGTGTGCTCCTAAAATGATAATGAGAATCTAAGGGGCCAAAATTTAGGGTGCAACAGTTTCCCCTATTTAAATATCTTCACTAGATGGAACTGAGAGGTGATGATCCTCGTAGATACGCAGTGAAAGATATTTAAATATAGAAAACCGAAAATTTTATCCCTTAGATCCGATGATATGCAAAAGGACAGGTCATGATATGCCATGAATTCTAAATGATGCTTCATGATGTTTGGATGCAAGACATATGCAGAAGACAGAAAAACAAAACAACGAGTAACTACTCGCGGGGACCTAGCATTGTGGATCCGACACTTGGGAAACTGCGATATAATAATCAACAGTTCAAACATGACTGGTGGTAACTAAGAGGAAAATCTCACATGAGGATGCGCAAAGTCAAATGAAGATGAAAATCTTACTGGGGAAATTAAAACACGAACCTCACTGGGGATGATCAGATGAGGAGCTTCCTATAGTGAAGAGTTCAAACGGGATCTTCAGGAATGGACTAGAAACTAAGACAAAACATATTGGGGATACTAGTGACGACTAGATCTTCGAGACTTGTTTGGAAAAAGGTCTCGCTGGGGATAATGATGTCACCCAGTTTTAACAAATGTCTCAGGCAATGCTAGCAACCACTAGACTTCCTGGAGGTAATGGTAACGACCAACCTGAGATAACAACAAATGAAATTTCAAATCCAATCGGTAATACAGAACTTCGACTAGGGAAATTGGTGACGACCAAATTTCAAGCAATGCCAGTAACCACTGGACTTAAAGGAGATTGGTAACAACCAAGTCAGGGTACCAATGATGATTGGATTTCATTCAATGCCAGTCACGACTGGACTTTGGAAGAAAACATGGTGACGGCCATATCAGGGTATACCAACACATGTGGTTATGAGAGTGTTAGCAATCTACTAGGCTTTAGCTGGGGAGGTTGGTAACGACCAAACCAAAAGATACCAATAACGATTGGATTCCAAGTGACGCTAGTTATGACCGGACTTCCATGGGGATAGTTGGTGACGACCAACACGATATCAATGACAATTGGATTTCGAACATCTGCCAGTTACGACTGGGTTTAAACGGAAAATATGGTGACGACCAAAAGAATACCAATGACAATTGGATTTCAAACACTACCAATTACGACTGAACTTTTAAAGGAAAAAGGTGGTGACGACCGAATCAGGGATACCGACGAGTGGAATTAAGACAATGCTAGTTACGGCTGGATTTTTAGGCGGAAGTTCACTAGTAGTGATCGGTCATTCACGGGGGAATCGACAGATAGCATACCGAACTCGAGAGACAGAATGAATCACACTGAACCCTGGCTGAAAAGGTGTATGTAGTCTTAAAAAAAAGATCCATTCTCAATAGGGGAACGGAGCTTTAAACAAGCTATTCAGAGATGACAAAGTAGATTCAAGTGCTCAGACATCTTCTACTGGGATGAGTCTTTACATCATCATAAGAAGTTCCTTGAGAAAATAGTCTTCAAGTTTTGATACCCACACATGATCAAAGGGAAATCAACAGTTTGACCTGCTTACACTTCATTGGGGAATGTAATTGGGTCGCATATCAAAGCTTCCGCTACCCTGAGGTTTCGGGGAAGTATGACTTTCCTCGACTTTCCATGAGTTGAAATTTTTACGTTTGTTAATCTTTTCAAGTTTTATTCAAATAATTTGACCCTAATGCTTTCAAAACTATCGTTGATCAACGAACAATATTTTGCATAACAAAGAAGATAAAGGAAATGATAAATTTGCAAAGGAAAGAATGGTTCAAAACTGATTTTATTCAAGAATGAAATCTTGCAAATGACAAAATTCCATAGAAATTTTACAAGTGAAAAATGGCAACGTGGATAAGGTTACATTGAATCCCATGACCAAATTATCCCTAAAGACTAAAACTCCCCAATATCCTTGCTTCTGACGAGAGCGGTTGGAGTGAATTCTTGTAGGATCTTCTACGTTAGTGACAACTCATCTGATACAGTGAAACGCTTTTGTCCCTAACTTTTGCCTGGATCGCCCTTTCGGGTTTTCAATCCATCGGGACGCTCATTTTTGCCTAAGCCGCCCTTTCAGGTTTTCAACTTAGCGAGCTCTTATTTTTCTTTTTCTCCTTTTTTCTCTTTTCTTTTCTTTTTCTTCTTTTCTTTTCTTTTTCTTCAACCCTAACTTTTGCATAAGCCGTTCCTTTGAGTTTTCGACTTATCGGGTTCTTTTTAGGCGTAATATTTTCGTACCGCATCAGAATTCACTGGATGAGTAAGTTGCTCTCCATCCATGGTAGTGAGAATCAATGAGCCTCCTGAGAAGACTGTTTTCATAACAAATGGGCCGTCATAGTTAGGCATCCACTTTCCCCGTGCGTCTTTATGAACTGGTAAAATCGTTTTGAGTACAAGTTCCCCTTCGCGGAATTCGCGGACACGAACTTTCTTGTCAAAAGCTTTCTTGATCCTCTTCTAATATAACTGACCATGACATATTACAGATATGCGCTTTTCGTCGATAAGATTCAACTGATCAAACATTTCTCTCACCCATTCTGCTTCTTCAAGCTTGGTTTCCATTATGACTCTCAAAGAAGGTATCTCAACCTAAATAGGGAGTAATGCATCCATTCCATATACCAAAGAAAAAGGGGTTGCCCGTGTTGAAGTGCGGACGGACGTTCTGTATCCATGCAAGGCGAATGGCAACATCTCATGCCAATCTTTGTAAGTTTTCACCATCTTTTGCAAAATCTTTTTGATGTTTTTATTTGCAGCTTCTACAGCCCCATTCATCTTGGGACGATAAGGAGAAGAATTGTGATGTTCAATTTTAAAGTCATCGCACAACTCTTTCATGACTTTGTTGTTCAAATTAGTACCATTGTCCGTTATGATTCGGCTCGGAATTCCGTAACGACAGATAATCTCCTTTTTTATGAAACGGGCCACCACCTGCCGAGTAACATTAGTGTAGGATGCGGCTTCAAACCACTTTGTGAAATAGTCAATGGCAACCAGAATAAATCGGTGTCCGTTAGAAGCTTTTGGTTCAATTCCCCCATTCATATCGATGCCCCACATAGAGAAAGGCCACGGTGAGGACAACACATTTAGCAATGTCGGAGGTACATGCATCTTGTCCGCATAAATCTGACACTTGTGACACTTTCTGGCATATTGAATACAATTAGTTTCCAGGGTCAACCATTAATAACCAGCCCTCAAAATCTTTTTAGACATAGCATATCCATTTGCATGAGCACCGAACATTCCTTCGTGAACATGTTGCATTAACAACTCTGCTTCTTGTCTGTCGACACATCTAAGTAGGACCATATCATGATTCCTTTTATAGAGTGTCGCTTGCGCGAAAATAAGGTGCCGGCACAACAGAAGAGTCGCCACCTTTCGTTATTTATCCCTCATAGCGGGAAAGGAAACGATCGGAGAAACCTGACGAAAAAGGGTAAGACAAGGTCATCGCAACCATTGTCTGGATTCGGGAGTCGGTTACGCAAGGGGAAGGTATTAGCACCCCTCACGTCCGTTGTACTCGACGGGATCCTCGTTTGTTGTGTTTACTTGGACGGGTTGGTTTTATTCTATCTACCTATCAAGGCTGGCTTAAAACAGAAAAGAAAATGACTCGGCAAAGCGTCGAACTTTATGCCTACGTATTCTCATCAGAGAATGAGAAATCAGAGTCAACGTAGTTCAGCCTACGACGGGTTATGGGGGAAGGTAGCTCGCCAAGACATCGCCATCTTGTGCCTACGTACTCTCAACAGGCATGAGAGATCAGAGCTCACGTAGTTCGGGAAACTACGGTTTATTTCCTGTCTTTTACGAAAGAAGTGTTTTTTATTGTGTTTGCGATTTCAATCGCACTAGAGACTATGACCTGAGAGTGAATGCGTCGCATGTCACCCAAAGGGTACCATACTAAACATCCAGACTGTGGAAAAGAAACTCTCCCACAATCCTTTCTCATATAGCTTAAGGCTCGTAACGTACGAAAGAAATCATTCATGATTACTGTATCTTAAACTGTTTTGAGATGCAAAGAGAACAGGCCCAACTAGGAGGGAGACTATCAAATCCTACTGTTGTCATGCCATGGATTCATCCTATGGTTGAGGTTTGAACTGGGAACTCCTAGAAGTTGTCATGCATAGGTTTTAACCTAAAGTTCTATCATCAATTCCTTATCAAAGGAAATGAGAGTCCTAAGGGATCATGTCAATGATACACTGAAACAGACAAAGCATCAGCTTAACAGTAAAATGCATGCAATGCAAGTGAGGGAGGAAATGTGTGTGGGGCTTCAGCCTCCATAAGCTCATCTCGACCTCAAGCCAAAATGGATAACAGTAATCATACTGAAATATAAACAACATGCTATCAAGCAATAACAGTAAACTGCAATCGTACAGAAAGAAATGAAATGCCATCAGGCAAACAAACCACATGGGCAAGGGAGCTGGGCTATACCAAATACCCGCAAGCAAAGCCACACAGTAACAATACAAGCAAAGGGAGCAACTCAACCTCTAGTGCAATCATGCTCCTAGATTCTACCTATTATAGATATGAACTTATTCTAATGCATCAAGCAAGTCAAACAAAACACATCAATACAGAAAAGAAAAAGAAGAGAAACATATCAACTCCTCTCTCAACTCCAAGCTTCAGCTCTTCCAACAGCAACTTAGTCTTCAGACTTCAATCACTCTTGACAAACATCAATTGCTTTTCCAGGTTTCAACCCTTCAACATAAGTTTCAACTTATCTTCTCCTTTAAGCTTCAGTTTCTTGATCAGCTCCACCTTCAGGCTTCACTATCAATCATAAGTACCAACTTGGCTCCTTCAGGATCTCCAGGCATCAACTTGCTCTTGCTGCTCTTCAAGCTTCAGCTGGAATGGAAATGCTCAAGGAATCATCCTCTTCTACACTCTTCATTGAAGTCTTCACCTTCAAACTCAAGCTCAACATCTCTCGAGATAATCAAACCAGAGGAAATCACTTACTGGATAAGCTTGGGGGATATTGAACTGCTTACTGACCACCAAAGGTGGCCTATAAGGGTTCAACATCAAAGGAATGGTTCCCTCAAAAGTTCTACTTCCTAGGTACAATCACTTATCCCTCCAAAGGAGAGAGGTGTATACCATGGAAGGACTTTGAATCATAGGGAGGAATGGAGGTGAAAGATACCATCCATGTTTAAGAAAGAAGTTATCTAAGTCTAAACTCTTCCTAATCCCTAACCCTAAAACAATCAACAACACAAATAA
The DNA here is from genome assembly GCA_963859935.3 of Lathyrus sativus. Taxonomy (NCBI): domain Eukaryota; kingdom Viridiplantae; phylum Streptophyta; class Magnoliopsida; order Fabales; family Fabaceae; genus Lathyrus; species Lathyrus sativus. Next base: position 152,404,903 of record OZ012737.1, read on the forward strand.
GATCAAGTTCTCAAGCTCCTCAATGCATCTTCAAGTCTTCTACTATGCTCCTCAATGCTCATTAGAACAATACCAAGCTCTCCAAGCCCACAAAGCAAAGCAAACAAAAATACAAACCCACAAGGGCAACACAAACAACAATCAACTACAAAAATCGTCTAAAAATAGTATACTACTATATTAAATCCTAATATAATTTCTAAGGGATCCTACATACCTACCCTTAATACCCTTATATGTCCCATAGTCTAATTTGTCCTAAAAACCCAAAAATCTAAGGTTATTATTGACCTATGTTGAAGTTTGACCTAATTCTACACAACCTAATGTAATCTAATCAAAACTATCCTAAAATTCATCACAAAATTATGGAATAAATCCAGGGGGAAGCTAAAGCTTATATCTAACTATCCTAAAAAGAATGACCTAAAAATATTAAGGGAACTACCTAAACAAAATTCTACAAATTCATGGATCAACATAAAAGAAATAAAATGCAATAAAAGTAGAAAATATTCAAAAAATACTAAAAATGCATGAAAGGAAAATATTTTTATTTTATATTTTTCTAGACAAGAATATGAAATGGGAGCAAAAATTCCCATTAAAAAATCATTAATTTTCAAATTGATATGAATTTTCAAATATCAAAAATAAAATGAGGAAAAAGAAATTAAAATGTAGAATGATGGGGTGTAGAGAGTAAACAGATCCAGTTCAATACGCGCATGGGCCCAGAATGGGGGGGTTCAGATAGTATACGCGCTGGGCCCATTTATTAATCAGAAAATCAAATCAAAACATAAAAAAAAAAAACACGGTGCAAATAGAAATGGTTTTCAGTTTAAAATTGAAGTTGGCCTTGATTGGGGGTGGGGATATCAATCCAGCCCAATACCCCAATTAATGAAACGACGCGTTTTGGAGCTTCCTCAGAATTCCTCTTCACACGCGAAATTGAATCTCAGCCTTTAGATCTGACTTTGGTCAACTGGTCCAAGCCTGATCCAATGGTTGTGCCTTCGTCTTCTACCTCCAGCCATGGAAATGGAGGGAAAGCTCCATGAACAGAGCTTCAAATCCCTAATTCGAACTCTCTCGTTTCTCCATCAAAAATCATGATCTAAAGCCCTAATCCACTCTAAATTCAATCCTGAATCTAACCATGGTCTCAAATTCCATTGAATCTCACTCAAACTTGAATCCCGATAGCAACTTCAAATTATGCTTGAAAATCAAAACTCAAGATTATTGAAATTCTTTACACTAAAATGTTCACCTCCTATCACTGATCAATTTCCACTGAAGAACTAAGATTATTACTCAAGATTCAAGGAGTTCTTGGTCCAAACAGAAATCTTGTCAACAACAAAACCATCACCAATTCTCTTCAAACTTTCCAGAAATGATCTCCTAGTTATCCCTAACCATTCTAACCTATTAATTCTATCTAATTCTACTTAAATTAGAGTGTAGAGAGAAAGTTACAAACCTGGTAAAATCGAGTGAACAGATGGATAAATCCTTCAATTCAGGCCTTCAATCTTTCTCAATTCCTTCACTGAGTAGTCTTCCAGCTTCTGTATGCAAAAGGAATGGTTGAAACTGCTTGATTCTTGGAAACCGATCTTGAATTGCAGAGGTGAAAATCCAAAAGCTCATGCACGATTCATCAATGGAATTGCCCTCAATTTGATCTGCACACCTTCACTATGAGGTATAGAATGTGTTTGTGTGGAAAGAATGAATGGAAATGAAGAAGAATGAAGAAATGGAACTTGACTTGCAATGGAAGATTCTTGATCTCACTCTCTCTTCTTTGCACCAATTCTCACCAACCTTGCATCTGAGCAAGTTATACATGTTATATAGAGTGGTTTAGAATCATCTAGAACCATCTAGGACCATCCAATGAGTATTTGAACTTCTCATGTCATGACATTTTGATTTCAATTCTCCTTATGTGCTATCTCATGCCAAGCTTCTTGTAGCCTTTGATTATGACTTGAAATTCTCCCCATATGAGATTTATGATGAGTTACAATGCATAACCAACTTGTTTATTGAGTTTTGTTGAGTTTTGCTTTGGTGCCTTAATATGCAAGTAAGCCCTTTCCAAGGCAGCCCTAAGATCTAAGCCTCAAATCAAAATTGTGGCTGAACCATTGTTCTTAGAATGTCATTTGGAGTCAAAATTACCTATTATATGACATGGTTTGGATGTATAACTTGTGATTTCCAATTTTCAATTTCACCTTATTTAACTTATGCCTCCATTTTAGGCCATTTTTATCACTTTTTGATACAAGCCTTTTCAACATCTCATGACCTTCTTACTAGCCTTAAAACATCATTCTAAGCAAGTTTTATGTTGAATATTTTTCCATTTGAAGCTTGGAAATAGGAGATATGGCCTTATGCTTGAAATGACCTATAACCTCCAAATGACCAAAATGCCCTTGACTTGTCAAAGCCATAATTTGAGTTCTACAAATCCTATCAAGGACTTATAGTACTCTCTAGAAAGCTAAGAAGATTCTCTACAACATTCATGTTGACCAAGAGTTCATAGGAATCATCCTACTAGGGAAAAAGTTGGATGCAAGTTGGGTGACTTTCAAGGACCCAGATTCACATACCTTAGATGACCTGTAATTTGTCAAAATCATAACTTGAGATCTACAAATCCTATCAAGGACTTCTAGTACTCAAATTAAAGCTAAGAGCAATCTCTACAACATTCATGTTGTGGGGAAGATGAGATGACAATCACATCTTGAGCTAAACTGCCTTGAAGATAGGGATCAAACTAGGGGATTTTACACTGTCAAGCCTTAGAAACCCTAGCTTAAAACTTCTCAAACTCCTCAATCATGATGAGTTGGTCTAGGAATCATCCTTATAGCATCTCAATGCATCAATCCATGATCACATGACTCTTGGATTAGGTCTCAACCCTCTCCAAATCATCAGTTGACCTATGGTTGACCCAGTCAAACCCTAATTCCACCACTCATGGCTGAGTCTTCTGACTTCTTGTACAATGACCTCTCTAGGCTTCATGATGGCTTTCAATACATCTCATAATCTTTCTCAAAGCTTCAAGTCCATTCTCATAGTCCCAGAACCATCTGAGGAGCTCCCACAACTCTCAAGTTATGAGACACACAACCTTGGTTTCAACCAATTACTCTGAGGATCTCTTGAGTTCTCTGACAAAGGTATCAACCTTTGAACACTTGAACAAACTTCTTGGCTTTCTTCATAGTCTCATACAACTCTTGATGGGTAAATAAATGTTGGTTAAATTTTGGAGTGCAACAGCTGCCCCTATTCAAACGGCTTGAACATGACTGGGTGAGGAGCGAACGACTCTCAGCCAATCAAGGTGCGAGGCGGTTGAATACCGATAAACCCGGAAATTTGCCAACTACACAAGTACACGGTACTCTAACGGGAACGAATCTTTGAATACTGAGATAATAGCTGCACGGCAACTAGCTGGAGACATACTGATCTGAACCTTGTCGTCAGTTATCCACATTAAATTCCTCTGACATTGTCATCAGACACCGGACCTCGCCGTCAGGCATTCATGAAAATAAAGCGTCTAACATCGCCGTCGGACAACCAAAACACCCAACATCGCCGCTGGAAAACTAAATCACTTGACATCTCCGCCAAGAACAAACATCCAACATCGCCGCTGGAGAACTAAATCACCTGACATCGCCGCCAGAAACAAACATCCAACATCGCCGCTGGAGAACTGAATCACCTGACATCGCTGCCAAAAACAAATATCCTCTGACCTCGCCGCTGGAGAACTAAAGAATCTGACATCGCCGTCAACCAAACATCCAACATTGCCACTGGAGAATTAAATCACCTGACATCGCCGCAAGAAACAAACATCCAACATCGCTGCTGGAGAACTAAATCACCTGACATCGCCGCCAGAAACAAACATCCAACATCGCCGCTGGAGAATTGAATCACCTGACATCGCCGCCAGAAACAAATATCCTCTGACCTCGCCGTCAGGGTGAAGAAAATCCATTGGGGAATTGGTCACACGGTAACCGGTAATACATAGTCGATCATGCCATCAGGCATCCAAGGAAATTGTCGGGCATCAGCCGGACTTCAACCATCAGGTTGATCATGCCATCAGGCATCCAAGGAAATTGTCGGGCATCAGCCGGACTTCAACCATCAGGTTGATCATGCCATCAGGCATCCAAGGAAATTGTCGGGCATCAGCCGGACTTCAACCATCAGGTTGATCATGCCATCAGGCATCCAAGGAAATTGTCGGGCATCAGCCGGACTTCAACCATCAGGTTGATCATGCCATCAGGCATTCCGCATTACTGTCGGGCATCAGCCGGACTTCATCAGCAAGTCGGGAATAGAATTCTTGGTCAATCATGAGCCAACTGGGAATATCTAAACCACTGCCATCAGGTGCTCTGCATCAGCTGAGGGAACTGCTTCATTAACACGGTCAGACTTCAATCATGGAGTCTTCAAGGGAGATTTCAACTTCGCTGTTAGAACCTGCTGGGGAGGATGCTTCGCCGCTGGGGATTCTGGAGGACTGTCAAGTAACTCCGCTCCGGGGTTCCAGAAATCATTCTGGATGAATCAACTCTGCTGAGGACTTCAAGAATCATCTTGGACAAATAACCTCTGCCGGGGACTTCAAGAATCATCTTGCACCGGTAACCATGCTGGATATTTCAGGAATCATCTTGAGCAAACAATCTGTTGGGGATTTCAAGAATCATCCTGGGCAACCTTTACTGGGGGCTCTAAGCATCAGCTTGAGCACCCAACTCTGGAGACTGCACTGGGGTCTTAAGAATCATCTTAAGCAAACGGCCCTGCTGGGGAGTTCAAGAATCATCTTGAACCGAAGACTTCGCTGGGGATCTCAAGAATCATCTTGAGCAAGCGACTTTGTTGGGGAGAATGTCAGGAATCATCCTGAGCAATCAATTCTGCGGCGGAACACCTGCAAAACAAGAACGGTAGCAACCTAGATCATGTTTATTATGCATATGCTTCGGCAATGGCACAATGCTCCACACGGTGGAAATGCTATGCTTCTATGATAAATGATATGCAATCATGCACAATGATGCGATCCCGTCAGCAAAATAAATGCCGAGGGGGAATTCTCCTGTCAAGGTGAAAGAACTACTCAGATAGAGGAATCATCCTGCTGAGGAGAACATGGTCACGCCAATATCAACTGGACTCCGCAGGGGACACAACTTCAGTTGATTGCTGCAGGGGAACGAAGCTCTACGAGAACTTGGACCTGCTGAGGGAAGGCGATGTCAATCGAGGGAGTAAACTGTGTGGCCTTCATGGCTACTTCTCTGGAGATGACGACTCTGTGGGGAAACAACTTCAGCTGTTCAACCTTCCACTGGGGAAAACCAATCATGGCTTGAGCAGCTTCCAAGGATTCGGCTCTCTTGGGTATCTGCAAACTCGGCTGAGGAAGGAGAAATCATTCTACTTCACTGGAGAGAGTACGACTCTGCGGGGGAATCTCAATTCTGCTGGGGAAGAAGGAATCATCCGACTTCGGGGGAGAGTACGACTCTGGTGGGGAAACAACTTCAGCTGGAGACTTCAGTCTGGTACCATCAGTTGTTGCACACTTCAGTGAACGAATAGTTTCCTATGAAACCTGCACTTGTGACCCGGTGCTGGGGGATGAACACGCGCTTCAGCGCCTGACTCAGCTGAGGAGATGACGTTCCTTTAGGATACATCTAATTAGGGAGAGAATCATCTCTGCTTGGGGAGACATATCAATGCTCACGATCTCGCGTTCAAACTCTGCGGGGAGAGGCTATTGAACTCTGCTGGAGAAGGAGGAATCATCCTGCTTCAGGGATGCGCACGGCGCACTGTCTGGAATATGCTACACCTGTAACAACACAAACAAACAGACAAGATACCCTTTTCAAAGGGACCTATCAAGGTTATTATCTCGTGACAATGTTCAAGTATTTAATTGTTTCAACAATCAGTGGCCTAGGCCAGTAAGTTTATGTATGCGCATTTTATCAAAAACATCGGCGTTCTTTTCCGCAAACAAAACAGATAAATGCTAAACAGACAAACAGAATTGCTGAATAGTATGCATTTTATTGATAACGAACCCCTGAATGGGTAACAATGTTTTACAACAGAGGCAAGCTCCTGGAATGAGGAAGCCGCACAAAAAATAAAACATAAATATATATCAGTATATACAAATGTCGGCAACGAGGCGTAGACGAACACCATGAGTTGATCCCTCTATGACCCACTCGACTTCGATACTTCTCCGACGCTTCAGCTTCGGAAGAGATTGATTCAGATGAACGACCCTCAGGTCCTCCAAACCACTAAACAATGAAAGTCCATACGCGGAACGCAGCCATATGCTTTTTCAAATCCCTAACTTTTGCGTGAACCGCCCTTTGCGGGTTTTCAGTTCACCGGGATACCCTTTTTTGCCGAAGCCGCCCAGTGTAGGTTTTCGACTTCGCGGGTGTACATTTTTTCAATTTATATCCCTAATTTTTGCCCGAACCTTTTTATTCTGTTTTTGGTTCGCCGGGATGCCCTTTTTTGCCTGGACTCTCCTTTTTTGTCCAGCGGGTCGCTTTCAAGCAAAGTATTTTTTAACCACGTCCGCGTTCACCGGGGATGCAAAATCTTCACCATCCATCGTGGATAACAACAAAGCTCCTCCCGAGAAGACCTTGTTGATGACGTATGGACCTTCGTAATTCGGAGTCCACTTGCCCCGGTGATCAGAGTGTGGAGGAAGAATCTTCTTCAGGACGAGATCACCCGTCTGAAAGCTTCTAGGACGCACCTTCTTATCGTAAGCTTTCTTCATTCAGCTTTGGTACAGACGACCAAATGCAATCGATGCTAACCTCTTCTCGTCCATCAGGCTGAGTTGGTTCAGTCGGTTCGTAATCCATTCTGCCTCGTCGAGTTTCACATCAACCAAAACTCGCAACGAAGGGATCTCCACTTCTAACGGTAGGACAGCTTCCATACCGTACACCAAAGAGAAAGGAGTTGCCCCGGTCGACGTATGTACCGTCGTATGATAACCGTGTAGTGCAAATGGCAGCATCTCGTGCCAACCTTTGTAGGTCACAACCATCTTCTGAACAATCTTCTTTATGTTCTTGTTGGCCGCTTCAACGACGCCATTCATCTTCGGCCGGTAAGGAGATGAGTTGTGGTGTTCAATCTTGAAACTCTGACACAGCTCCTTCATCATCTTGTTATTCAGATTCGAACCATTGTCAGTAATGATCCGCTCGGGAATTCCGTAACGACAGATGATGTCCCTCTTTATGAATTTAGCCACCACCTGCTTGGTCACATTAGCATACGAGGCTGCCTCCACCCACTTGGTGAAGTAGTCGATAGCTACTAGAATGAAGCGATGACCGTTAGATCCAGTGGGCTCGATCTTGCCTATCATGTCGATGCCCCACATGGAGAACGGCCACGGGGAGGACATGACATTCAACGGGCACGGCGGCACATGAACTTTATTAGCATAAATCTGGCATTTATGACATCTCTTCGCGAATCCGAAGCAATCCGACTCCATCGTCATCCAGTAGTATCCTGCTCTCAGGATCTTTCTCGTCATGGCATGCCCGCCGGCGTGCGTACCAAATGTGCCCTCATGGACTTCTTCCATGAGCATACTCGCCTCTTTCTCATCTACACATCTGAGTAGCACGAGATCGTGGTTTCTCTTATACAACACTCCATCAGGATTGAGATAAAAGTTTCCAGACAGCCTCCTCAGAGTTTTCTTATCCTGGGTTGACGCACCTGCAGGATACTCCTTAGTCATAAGGAAAGTCTGGATGTCATGGAACCATGGCTTGCCGTCGGTGGCTGCCTCGATTGCAAAGACAAATGCAGGTCTATCAAGACGCGAAAGGACAATTCTTGGAGCCTCATTCCAAAAATTGACTTTATACATTGAAGCCAACGTGGCTAAGGCATCAGCCATCTGATTTTCTGCTCTGGGCACATGATGGGGTTCCACTCGATCGAAGAACGGAAGTAGCCTTCTGGCATAATTCATGTACGACACCAAATTCGATTGACGAGTCTCCCACTCCCCTTTAATTTGGTTGATCACAAGCGCTGAGTCACCATATACGTCTAGATTCTTGATTCTCAAATCAATTGCCTCTTCTAGACCCATGATGCATGCTTCATACTCCGCCTCATTATTGGTGACTGGAAACATCAGTCTCGCAGTGAACGGGATATGGGATCCGTGGGGAGTCGTGATGATAGCCCCAATGCCACTTCCATAGGAATTAACTGCCCCGTCAAATATCAATTTCCACTGGGATTTCCTATCTGGCCCCTCGTCGGGCAACGGCTCACCGCAATCCTTCGCTTTGAGAAACATAATATCCTCATCAGGGAATTCAAATTTCATCGGCTGGTAGTCCTCAATAGGCTGTTCGTCCAGGTAATCAGACAATACGCTTCCCTTGATGGCCTTCTGGGACACGTACTGAATATCATATTCCGTTAACACCATTTGCCATCTGGCAATCCTGCCCGAAAGAGCCTGCTTCTCGAAGAAGTACTTGATCGGATCCATCTTCGAAATTAGCATAGTGGTGTGGTTGAGCATGTACTGTCGTAGACGTTTGGCAGCCCAGGCTAGTGCACAACACGTCTTCTCCAGCATCGAGTATCGAGATTCACAGTCCATGAACTTTTTACGGAAGTAGTAAATGGCATGCTCCTTTCTGCCCGTCTCGTCGTGCTGACCGAGAACACACCCCATACTATTCTCAACAATGGTCAAGTACATGATTAAAGGCCGTCCAGCCACTGGGGGTATCAAGATTGGAGGTTCTTGAAGATACTGCTTTATCTTATCGAATGCCTTCTAGCAATCCTCATTCCAAGTAATTGCCTGATCTTTCTTTAAAAGCTTGAACATCGGTTCACAAGTGGCCGTGAGCTGAGAGATAAACCTTGCAATGTAGTTTATTCGGCCCAAGAAACCACGAACTTCTTTTTCTGTTTTCGGTGCTGGCATTTCTTGAATGGCTTTTATTTTTCAGGATCAACCTCGATGCCTCGTTCACTCACGATAAACCCCAGTAACTTTCCGGACCGTACTCCGAAAGTACACTTGTTAGGATTCAGCCTCAACCTGAACTTCCTAAGCCTCTCAAAAAGCTTCAATAAGTTGACCAGATGTCCCTCCTCCGTTTGGGACTTCGCAATCATGTCATTAACATAGACTTCAATCTCATGATGAATCATGTCATGAAACAAAGTTACCATTGCTCGTTGGTATGTGGCCCCTGCGTTCTTCAGACCGAAGGGTATTACCTTATAGCAAAATGTTCCCCAGGGGGTGATAAACGTCGTTTTCTCCATGTCCTCCGGCGCCATCTTGATCTGATTGTAACCGGAGAAGCCATCCATGAACAAAAACACGGAGAAGTGGGTTGTGTTGTCGACCAACACATCGATATGAGGCAACAGGAAATCATCTTTAGGGCTCGCCCTATTCAAATCCCGATAATCGACGCACATGCGTACCTTACCGTCCTTCTTCGGTACAGGCACTATGTTGGCGACCCACGGAGGGTAAGTGGTGACCGCTAAGAAGCCAACATCAAGCTGTTTCTGCACTTCTTCTTTGATCTTAACGGCCATGTCTGGTCTCGTCCTCCTAAGCTTCTGCTTAACGGGAGGGCAATCTTCTCGCAGCGGCAAGTGGTGGACCATGATGTCCGTGTCAAGTCCGGGCATATCTTCGTATGACCAAGCAAAGACGTCACTATACTCTCTTAGCATCTCGACCAATCTCTGCTTGACATCACTCTGCAACGCAGCCCCTATCCTGACGTTTCTGACGAGCTCTTCAGAACCCAGATTTACGATCTCAATCTCCTCTTCGTGAGGCAGAATAACCTTCTCCTCTTGTTTCAACAAGCGGGTCAACTCTTCAGGAAGGTCTTCGTCTTCATCAATCTCTTCTTCGGCTTGATAGATCGGGCAATCGAAGTCGAAGTGAGCCATAGAAGGTCCAGAGTCGATGTCATCTGTTACGTGGATCCTGCAATAACAAGGGTTAAGTTTAAAACAAGAATATGCAGGTTAGCACAAACCCCATTGCCATTTTACTGTTTTTCAAAACAAATATAAAGCAGGAATAACAGAGATCACAATATTGGAATACGAAGAAAACGCCTTTGATTTATTAACAAAATGCATGTACATAATCCAACAAGGCCCTGACAATAAAACCACTATGCCCCGGGTAGGACATAGGGTTGTACAATGATTGGAAAAAGTAAATCATTACTCTTCACTTGTCAGCTGGATGATATCCTTGATGGTCCAATTGTTGAGGCCCTCGCCTGGCTTGCTTGGCTGAATCCAAGAGTCGAGATCACAATCGCTATCCCCGCTGTCTTCAGACGCCGCGTTGATGCTTTCGAAGATCACTCCGCCACTGGTAAATAGGATCGGCCCCTTACCCCGTGACGCGCCGCTAGACGAAGAAGAAGAAGCTTCAGCTCCAGGAGAATACCCCAATCCAAACTTATCCTGCTTGTTGGGTATCTCCATAATACGCCCCCAGCCTGGGGTAGATCCAACTTCGACGACGGCCCAAGCTTCTTTGAATGAAGAGAGATTCATCTCTGGCTTTTCTGTGACTACAGGAGCTACTTCCTTCACCTTGACGGCTTCAAATGCCTGGCAGAGAGTTTCATGGATTTCGCCATCCATTTCAACATACTTAAAGGATGACAAATGGCTCACCATTATGTCCTCCTCGCCACACACGGTTACTATGCTTCCCCCGACAGCATATTTGAGCTTTTGGTGCAACGTGGAGGTCACGACACCAGCAGCATGGATCCATGGCCGGCCCAAGAGGCAACTGTAGGCAGGCATGATGTCCATGATATAAAAGACCGCGTCGAACGTTTCCGGACCGACTTGGATCGACAGGGTCACCTCCCCGAAAACGTGGCGTTTAGTTCCGTCGAACGCTTTCACCACCAGATCACTGGGTGTGCAAAGCAATCCGCGAGTGTCCAACTTCATTAATGCCTTCTTCGGAAGAACATTAAGTGACGAACCCGTGTCCACCAGCACATGCGACATGATTGTGCCCCTACACTCTATCGAGATGTGCAGGGCGCTATTGTGATTTCTCCCTTTTGGCGTCAGCTCTAAGTCTGTGAAACCTATCCCATTGCCAGCATTAACGTGGGCCACCACCCCTTCTAGCTGATTCACTGATATCTCTTGCGGTACATAGGCAGCGTTCAATACCTTCAGTAGCGCGTTGCGGTGTGCTTCAGAACACAGCAACAAGTTGAGAATAGAAATCTTCGAGGGCGTCTGATGAAGATGGTCTACAATCTTGTAGTCGCTCTTTTTGATCAACTGCATAAACTCCTCGACATCTTTGACCAGCAAATCCTTCTCTACCCCACACGGGGCCTCTTCGACGACTTTGCTTTTACCCTTATCAGCCGCATCAGCTCTGACCGCTTTATCTGCCACGACCTCCAGCGGTGCAAACACTCTTCCGCTATGGGTAATACCACTGATTCCTGCGAGATTCTCTACAGTTAACCCATACGGCTCCAGCTCCAATTTTTGTCCGTTGCAATAGACTTCAGCTCCATAATGCCACGGAACGGCGTTGGTGCTCTCGAATGGTATCGGCCCAGCTTTGGTAATAGTAATTGTAGGCGGTCTGGGCGCAGAAATGGTTATTGGTTGGCGAGGGATGGTGATGGTGGCGACTTCATCGGCCTGCTTCAACACTACCTCTCCTGATACACTTTCAGCCCTCCGGCTGAACTGCAGAATCCCCTCAGTCATCAGACTTTGAATTCCTTCTACCAACTGCTCGCATCCATCAGAATGCGTGGCACAGTCCATGCATAGTTCTCCGCATCCTGGAAAGAACCCTCTTTTCAGCAACTTAGCTTTAACGAAGCTAAGCGGCGTCTTTAGGTCTTTGACATTAGTCAACAGATCTGCGCACTCTTCTTCGATAATGGCGTTCACTTCGCCTCCCCTATGATTTGGCATAGGGTTCTTCGTGACATTGGGCACATTATCGGAGAAGTTGATAATCTTGGCATCTACCAGGTCCTGCACCTTGTGCTTAAAGGCTTTGCAGTTCTCGATCGTGTGGCCTGGTGCCCCTGAGTGGAAATCGCAAGTGGCATTTGCGTCGTACCCTGGTGGATGTGCCCCTGTCAAGGGAGCCATCGTCCTCTTCTGGACCAACTGAAGCTGAAGCAAAGTCTGCAAGAGCTGCGCGTACGACATGGGCGGTGCCTCGAAGTGACGGTTTGCCAAAGATGCCCGGTTCTGGTACTTTCTATATCCCTGTTGATTCGGTTGTTGCTGCTGCTGCTGCGGTTGCGGAGCTGCCGGGATATTTATACTGGCTACCTGCTGCTGAGGGCCTTTGCCCTTCCTTCGAGCGTTGGTCACAGCGCTCGCATCTCCTTCTCGCCTTTTACCAGCATAAGGTTTCTTTCCACCTCCTCCGGCTGAGGATGACTCACCTTGAATTTTCCCGATCTTGATACCATTCTCGACGTGCTCGCCCATGATAATGAGAGCTGAGAACGTCCCAGACATACCGCTGACTAACTTTTCATAGTAAACCCCCGGGAGGGTGGCAACAAACATCTGCACAAGCTCGCGCTCAACCATCGGCGGTTGAACCCGAGCGGCCAACTCACGCCACCGCTAGGCGTACTCCTTAAATCCTTCATTATTCCTCTGCGACAGGTTCTGGAGCTGGACTCGGTTCGGGGCCAAGTCGCTATTGTACTGGTAATGGTGCACAAACGCTTCAGCGAGATCCTTCCATGTGCGCACACTAGTGGGCTCTAGACCCATGTACCACTCGAGGGATGGCCCGGAAAGACTATCTTGGAAGAAGTGCATCAGCAACTTCTCGTCTTCGGAATAGGAAGACATCTTCCTGTAGTACGATCGCAGGTGGACACGAGGGTAGGTGGTGCCCTTATATTTCTCAAAGTCAGGCACCCTGAACTTAGGAGGTACCTTGAAATCAGCAATTAACCCCAGCTTGGACATATCAACGCCCAAAGTATTCTGATTCTCGATATCTCTCATTTTATCTTCAAGTGCTTTGAATCTGAGCCGCGCTTCAGCATTCAGCTCCCCCTCAGCACCCCTTTGAGAGAACACATCATCCTGATGATCCTCAAGCCATGGTTGAGGCACCAACAAATTCCCGACGCCTGCATTGCCGTTGCTCGGCCCGATGTTGACATTAGCTCCCAGACTCCCATTACCGACGCCCGTCGTATTGAGTCCGATGTTGGCCATCACATTGCCATTAGCACTGCCGTTGCCCCCGGCCGCGGGGACACCTTCTTGTGGAGTATCAACTGGTGGAGGAGTAGGCACGGTCCCTCCGTGAAGTATGTCGTTGCTATCAACCCTGGAGATCAAAGGCTGAACCAAAGTTCTGAGCTGGTCCTGGCCATTGGCGACCACTTGCATGAGCTCCATGAAGCGATCCATCCTTTCGCGGAGCTCCTGAACATCAGTTTGCACTTGATCCATGATCCTGGTCTGATTAGCTCTAGTTGGATAATGGTGAATTAGTCTGTGATCAATCCTGGAACCGCCGGAAACAACCTGGGACCGGTAAACCTGAAAAACCTGTAAACACTAAAAGATTAGGAAAAACAACAAAATGCTCGTCATGCAAATGCTTCATGCAAATGCATGCGTGTGTCTGTGTGTTTGGGAGATTTCCCCCGATCCTAGTGCCTGAGTGCCAGTGCTGATAATAATAAGAAGAAGAATCCTGGGTCCAATCATGGAAACAGCAATCTCATATATAAAGAAAGCCTATCAAGGCAGTACATAGCATCAACGAGTACAAGACGAATCAACAGCGTGACCTCAACCAACAAGCCTGGTGATGGTCAGCATACAACAATGATCAAAACGAAAGGAATACAAATAGTCAAGTACGACCACGGGCGCGATACTCTTCTAACAACTCCTTCGTCTCTGGATGATCTGGCAGAGTGAGCAACCCCTCAACGAGTAACTCCCTTTGCACAATGGTATACTGAAGTTCTTCGACCGAATCTTCCCATGCTCCTTCGCCGAAGCAATCTTCTAGCTTCCGCTTCTTGGACTCAAACGTCAGCTTGCGTTCCTTCAGGTTAGCGAGAGCTTTGTTGAGCTGGCCTTCGGCGGCGTATCTGCGGGCGGTTTCTTCATCAAACCTCTGCTCACTGTCCTTCACCTGGGCTTCCAGCTTGGAGATCTGTAGCATCAGCTTATCCTCCCGCTCTTTCCTGGTGGCCAGGGAAGCCTTCCAGTGTTGGTTGAACTTGGATATCCTCCGACATGCCTCGTCCAAATGCTGCTTCTTCGTAGCCAGTACGTCGTTGATAGCTTTGAAGTCTCGACCCATGCGTTCATGCTCGGCTATCTGCTTAGTCAGGTCTGTACCTAGCTGGTTCACCAAATTTGTCTGCCTTTTGAAAGAGTGAACGGCCTCGTTCCTCTCGCTTCGGAGCTGAGCTAATTCCTTCTCCAGTTCTTCGTTCGCCCGCTTCAATTCATCCCGCTCAGCTAATACCTGGTTATGCTGCTGAATGGGCACAGTAGTAGGCTCTTCGATCATTGGAGGACTTTCTGGCTTGGCATGAGAAAACGGCATCCCTATAGCATTGGCCCTGGCTCTGATCCACGTCAAATATGGAGGGTAGGCTTGATTGTTGCTTTTTCCTAGCAATGGCTTTCCTCGCTTACTGATACCATTCCACGCGCGCTGAAGCTTGGACAACAGATCCCCCTCTAGAATACCAGTGAGGTACAGAGATTCCTGTACCTCTTCATCCTTCGGCGGATTTCTCAAAGCATATGCGAACTGGCGGACCAACAACGACGGATTATAGTTTATACAACCCTTCCTACCTATCAGAGGCACATTAGGAAACCCGCTGCAACTGAAGATCACCTCAGTACCCAACCTATCTCTGTTGAACCAATCGATATCCTCCGCAGATAAACTCATCAGACGCTCAGGCCACTCAGCTGTAGCTGCAGATGAGACAAAAGGCCCCCTCTTGGGCAGATGACTATCAAGCCATTTGTACAGCAAGGGTACGCAGCATGAGACATTCTTCCCCCTCCTGTTCTCGTTTTTGTAGTGGACTGAGTGATAGACATCTCCTATCAAGGTAGGGACTGGATTCCCTGAAGCGAAGATGTGAAACGCATCAAAGTCTACAAAATCGGGCATATTAGGGAACAGAATAATGCCATATATGCACAGAGCGAGGACGGCATTGAACGTGTCCCAACATCCGTCCTTGGCACGCTGCTGAGCCTTACCAACCAGAAACTGCAAGGAGAACCCAGGAACCTTGTTCCAACTAGTCAATACTAACTCGGAGGCGTCCAAATGAAGTGAAGGAGCTAAACCAACCAGATCAGGCTCAGCATCCATGTGAACAAAAGGCATCTGCCTCTTGATAGGCACACCTAGCAAATCAGCATACTCTTCCAGCGTAGGTGCGAGGACAAAATCCTGAAAAGTGAAACATCTCAGCGGAGGGTCGTAGAACTGCAGCAGAGCATGCAACCCATTCAACTCGAACACAGAAGGCTTACAAACCAAACTGAGCAACCTGCCATAAGATTTTCTGAACTCATCCTTCATAGAATCATCTGCTAGAGCTATCAAACCAGTCAACTTAGCCACATCAGGGGCAGGGAACTTGTAAGCCACGGTCTTCCTCAGAGAGCCCATAACAATACAATAGGAGGCAAGAAATCCTGGATCGGGGAAACGGTACCTGCAACACAAACACACGTTAATGAAATGCAAATGAATATGCAAACTAATGCAAAAATGCAATCGTGCAACAAGAGGCCAAGGCAACTGGTGCTGTGGAGATTCTGTATCAACAAAACCATAATCTTGCTCTATCAAGAACAACCACTGCATCTGATAATAAGAGAACCCCAGTGTAGGACCACAAATCTGATATGTAAAGACCAACCATCTGATAGGACCATATACATAGGATCATAATTCTGCTCTGTCAAGAACAAATGTCTGATAATAAGGACCTCGGATGTAGGATCAAGAAATATCTGCTGATGAGGTCTTCAGACCCCAATCAAAAACTCTGCCCTATCAAGAACAAACATACAGCTGCTGATGAGATCTTCAGACCCCACTCAAAAATTTGCTCTATCAAGAACAAACAACATCTACTGATGAGATCTTCAGACCCCAATCAAAAATCTGCTCTATCAAGAACAAACAACATCTGCTGATGAGATCTTCAGACCCCACTTAAAAATCTGCTCTATCAAGAACAAACAACTGATGACAAAACTCTGCTCTATCAAGAACAGACATACACCTGATGATAAGATCCTCTGATCAAAGCCTGCTCTATCAAGAACAGACAAATCTGCAACTGAGAACCCTGGTACCAACAAAACTGATCCACTGTCAAGAAAACCAGGTAGTCTGAAGGTCAAGGTTTCCTGCAATGAACCCAACCCTGCTAACAGGTATGGACCTAAACTGACTCAAGTTCGGCATCCTATGCGTTCATCAGCGTCACAGACATTCAAGAGGGGTGATACGATACCCAGAAGGTGTGGCATCACCAGCTCATGAAGCGGCCTCACTCGGCTGAATCACAAATGATCGGTCCTCAGAGTCGACAATCCACGAAACCAGCAACCGTCTCAACCCAAAGGGTTGAAAGAGAAGCCAACCGGATGAACCTCGTCTGAGCGTGGATTTCATGAGACACTAGTGCCTGCAAAGCAAGCACGCGCCCACTAATTTCCACTCTAAGTCTATGGTGCACTCAAGCCTGGGTCTGGCTTCTCACTCATCAGAACTCCCATCCCACAACAGCACAGATAATCATATTATACTGAATATAAAATGCGGGAAATAAAGTGCGAGAAGTAAAATGCGATAAATAAACGCAACCCAACAAGAAACATACAAGCGTTAGGATTGACTCGCACAGGGGATGGGAAACGGTCCCAGCATCGGGGATGGGAAATTCCCCAGCAGCTATGAGGTCCCCAGCAGAGTCGCCAGCTGTCGCTTGCGCGAAAATAAGGGGTCGGCACAACAGAAGAGTCGCCACCTTTCGTTATTTATCCCTCAGAGCGGGAAAGGAAACGATCGGAGAAACCTGACGAAAAGGGTAAGACAAGGTCATCGCAACCATTGTCTGGATTCGGGAGTCGGTTACGCAAGGGGAAGGTATTAGCACCCCTCACGTCCGTCGTACTCGACGGGATCCTCGCTTGTTGTGCTTACTTGGACGGGTTGGTTTTATTCTATCTACCTATCAAGGCTGGCTTAAAACAGAAAAGAAAATGACTCGGCAAAGCGTCGCACTTTATGCCTACGTATTCTCATCAGAGAATGAGAAATCAGAGTCAACGTAGTTCGGCCTACGACGGGTTATGGGGGAAGGTAGCTCGCCAAGACATCGCCATCTTGTGCCTACGTACTCTCAACAGGCATGAGAGATCAGAGCTCACGTAGTTCAGGAAACTACAGTTTATTTCCTGTCTTTTACGAAAGAAGTGTTTTTTATTGTGTTTGCGATTTCAATCGCACTAGAGACTATGACCTGAGAGTGAATGTGTCGCATGTCACCCAAAGGGTACCATACTAAACATCCAGACTGTGGAAAAGAAACTCTCCCACAATCCTTTCTCAGATAGCTTAAGGCTCGTAACGTACGAAAGAAATCATTCATGATTACTGTATCTTAAACTGTTTTGAGATGAGAAGAGAACAGGCCCAACTAGGAGGGAGACTATCAAGTCCTACTGTTGTCATGCCATGGATTCATCCTATGGTTGAGGTTTGAACAGGGAACTCCTAGAAGTTGTCATGCATAGGTTTCAACCTAAAGTTCTATCATCAAATCCTTATCAAAGGAAATGAGAGTCCTAAGGGATCATGTCAATGATACACCAAAACAGACAAAGCATCAGCTTGACAGTAAAATGCATGCAATGCAAGTGAGGGAGGAAATGTGTGTGGGGCTTCAGCCTCCACAAGCTCATCTCGACCTCAAGCTAGAATGGATAACAGTAATCATACTGAAATATAAACAACATGCTATCAAGCAATAACAGTAAACTGTAATCATACAGAAAGAAATGAAATGCCATCCGGCAAACAAACCACATGGGCAAGGGAGTTGGGCTCTACCGAATACCCGCAAGCAAAGCCACACAGTAACAATACAAGCAGAGGGAGAAACTCAACCTCTAGTGCAATCATGCTCCTAGATTCTACCTATTCTAGATATGAACTTATTCTAATGCATCAAGCAAGTCAAACAAAACACATCAATACAGAAAAGAAAAAGAAGAGAAACATATCAACTCCTCTCTCAACTCCAAGCTTCAGCTCTTCCAATAGCAACTCAGTCTTCAGACTTCAATCACTCTTGACAAACATCAATTGCTTTTCCAGGTTTCAACCCTTCAACATAAGTTTCAACTTATCTTCTCCTTTAAGCTTCAGCTTCTTGATCAGCTCCACCTTCAGGCTTCACTATCAATCATAAGTACCAACTTGGCTCCTTCAGGATCTCCAGGCATCAACTTGATCTTGTTGCTCTTCAAGCTTTAGCTGGAATGGCAATGCTCAGGGAATCATCCTCTTCTACACTCTTCATTGAAGTCTTCACCTTCAAACTCAAGCTCAACATCTCTCGAGATAATCAAACCAGAGGAAATCACTTACTGGATAAGCTTGGGGGATATTGAACTGCTTACTGACCACCAAAGGTAACCTATAAGGGTTCAATATCAAAGGAATGGTTCCCTCAAAAGTTCTACTTCCTAGGTACAATCACTTATGCCTCCAAAGGAGAGAGGTGTATACCATGGAAGGACTTTGAATCATAGGGAGGAATGGAGGTGAAAGATACCATCCATGTTTAAGAAAGAAGTTATCTAAGTCTAAACTCTTCCTAATCCCTAACCCTAAAACAATCAACAACACAAATAAGATCAAGCTCTCAAGCTCCTCAATGCATCTTCAAGTCTTCTACTATGCTCCTCAATGCTCCTTAGAACAATACCAAGCTCTCCAAGCCCACAAAGCAAAGCAAACAAAAATACAAACCCACAAGGGCAACAGAAACAACAATCAACTACAAAAATCCTCTAAAAATAGTATACTACTATATTAAATCCTAATATAATTTCTAAGGGATCCTACATACCTACCCTTAATACCCTTATATGTCCCATAGTCTAATTTGTCCTAAAAACCCAAAAATCTAAGGTTATTATGGACCTATGTTGAAGTTTGACCTAATTCTACACAACCTAATGTCATCTAATCAAAACTATCCTAAAATTCATCACAAAATTTTTGAATAAATCCAGGGGGAAGCTAAAGCTTATATCTAACTATCCTAAAAAGAATGACCTAAAAATATTAAGGGAACTACCTAAACAAAATTCCACAAATTCATGGATCAACATAAAAGAAATAAAATGCAATAAAAGTAGAAAATATACAAAAAATACTAAAAAGGCATGAAAGGAAAATATTTTTATTTTATATTTTTTTAGACATGAATATGAAATGGGAGCAAAAATTCCCATTAAAAAATCATTAATTTTCAAATTGATATGAAATTTCAAATATCAAAAATAAAATGAGGAAAAAGAAATTAAAATGTAGAATGATGGGGTGCAGAGAGTAAACAGATCCAGTTCAATACGCGCATGGGCCCAGAATGGGGGGGGGGGGGTTAAGATAGTATACGCGCTGGGCCCATTTATTAATCAGAAAATCAAATCAAAACATAAAAAAAAAAAAAACCACGGTGCAAATAGAAATGGTTTTCAGTTTAAAATTGAAGTGGGCCTTGATTGGGGGTGGGGATATCAATCCAGCCCAATACCCCAATTAATGAAACAACACGTTTTGGAGCTTCCTCAGAATTCCTCTTCACACGCGAAATTGAATCTCAGCCTTTAGATCTGACTTTGGTCAACTGGTCCACGCCTGATCCAATGGTTGTGCCTTCGTCTTCTACCTCCAGCCATGGAAATGGAGGGAAAGCTCCATGAACAGAGCTTCAAATCCCTAATTCGAACTCTCTCGTTTCTCCATCAAAAATCATGATCCAAAGCCCTAATCCACTCTAAATTCAATCCTGAATCTAACCATGGTCTCAAGTTCCCTTGAATCTCACTCAAACTTGAAACCCGATAGCAACTTCAAATTATGCTTGAAAATCAAAACTCAAGATTATTGAAATTGTTTACACTAAAATGTTCACCTCCTATCACTGATCAATTTCCACTGAAGAACTAAGATTATTACTCAAGATTCAAGGAGTTCTTGGTCCAAACAGAAATCTTGTCAACAATAAAACCATCACCAATTCTCTTCAAACTTTCCAGAAATGATCTCCTAGTTATCCCAAACCATTCTAACCTATTAATTCTATCTAATTCTACTTAAATTAGAGTGTAGAGAGAAAGTTACAAACCTGGTAAAATCGAGTGAACAGATGGAGAAATCCTTCTATTCAGGCCTTCAATATTTCCCAATTCCTTCACTGAGTAGTCTTCCAGCTTCTGTATGCAAAAGGAATGGTTGAAACTGCTTGATTCTTGGAAACCGATTTTGAATTGCAGAGGTGAAAATCCAAAATCTCATGCACGATTCATCAATGGAATTGCCCTCAATTTGATCTGCACACCTTCACTATGAGGTATAGAATGTGTTTGTGTGGAAAGAATGAATGGAAATGAAGAAGAATGAAGAAATGGAACTTGACTTGCAATGGAAGATTCTTGATCTCACTCTCTCTTCTCTGCACCAATTCTCACCAACCTTGCATCTGAGCAAGTTATACATGTTATATAGAGTGGTTTAGAATCATCTAGAACCATCTAGGACCATCCAATGAGTATTTGAACTTCTCATGTCATGACATTTTGATTTCAATTCTCCTTATGTGCTATCTCATGCCAAGCTTCTTGTAGCCTTTGATTCTGACTTGAAATTCTCCCCATATGAGATTTATGATGAGTTACAATGCATAACCAACTTGTTTATTGAGTTTTGTTGAGTTTTGCTTTGGTGCCTTAATATGCAAGTAAGCCCTTTCCAAGGCAGCCCTAAGATCTAAGCCTCAAATCAAAATTGTGGCTGAACCATTGTTCTTAGAATGTCATTTGGAGTCAAAATGACCTATTATATGACATGGTTTGGATGTATAACTTGTGATTTCCAATTTTCAATTTCACCTTATTTAACTTATGCCTCCATTTTAGGCCATTTTTATCACTTTTTGATACAAGCCTTTTCAACATCTCATGACCTCCTTACTAGCATTAAAACATCATTCTAAGAAAGTTTGATGTTGAAGATTTTTCCATTTGAAGCTTGGAAATAGGAGATATGGCCTTATGCTTGAAATGACCTATAACCTCCAAATGACCAAAATGCCCTTGACTTGTCAAAGCCATAAGTTGAGTTCTACAAATCCTATCAAGGACTTCTAGTACTCTCTAGAAAGCTAAGGAGATGCTATACAACATTCATGTTGACCAAGAGTTCATAGGAATCATCCTACTAGGGAAAAAGTTGGATGCAAGTTGGGTGACTTTCAAGGACCCAGATTCACATACCTCAGATGACTTGTAATTTGTCAAAACCATAACTTGAGCTCTACAAATCCTATCAAGGACTTCTAGTACTCAAATTAAAGCTAAGAGCAAGCTCTACAACATTCATGTTATGTGGAAGATGATATGACAATCACATCTTGAGCTAAACTTCCTTGAAGATAGGGATCAAACTAGGGGATTTTACACTGTCAAGCCTTAGAAACCCTAGCTTAAAACTTCTCAAACTCCTCAATCATGATGAGTTGGTCTAGGAATCATCCTTATAGAATATCAATGCATCAATCCATGATCACATGGCTCTTGGATTAGGTCTCAACCCTCTCCAAATCATCAGTTGACCTAGGGTTGACCCAGTCAAACCCTAATTCCACCACTCATGGCTGAGTCTTCTGACTTCTTGTACAATGACCTATCTAGGCTTCATTATGGCTTTCAAGACATCTCATAAGCTTTCTCAGAGCTTCAAGTCCATTCTCATAGTCCCAGAACCATCTGAGGAGCTCCCACAACTCTCAAGTTATGAGACACACAACCTTGGTTTCAACCAATTACTCTGAGGATCTCTTGAGTTCTCTGACAAAGGTATCAACCTTTGAACACTTGAACAAACTTCTTGGCTTTCTTCATAGTCTCATACAACTCTTGATGGGTAAATAAATGTTGGTCAAATTTTGGGGTGCAACATAGAGCACATCATTACTGAGGAGGAACTTGGATGCTAATCGTCTCAGAGTTTTCTTGTCAAGTGACGTAGCATTTGCTGGATACTCTTGTTTTAACAGATAATTCTTTATGTCATAGAACCATGGCTTGTCATCTGTTTCTTCTTCAACCATCTGATAGTAGGCGGGCTCAGTCTTGCGTTCAATTCTGATGAGAGTGGCATCATTGACATCCCTGACTTTCCACATTGAGGCTAACATGGCTAGGGCATCGGCAATGTGATTTTCAGATCTCGGAACATGCTTGAAGGTGATTTCATCGAAACACTCCATCATCTTGACAATGTAGGCTCTATAAGGGATCAAATTCTCATGTCTAGTTTCTCATTCTCCAGTAACCTGATAAATAACTAAAGCTGAATCCCCACTGACTTCAAGAAGTTTGATTTTAAGGTCGATAGCTGCCTCGAGGCCGAGAATGCATGCTTCATATTTGGCGATATTGTTTGTGCAGTCAAAATCCAACCTGGCTGTGAATGGGGTGTAGCCACCTTCCGGATTCATTAAAATGGCGCCCACGCCATGCCCACTGTAGTTGGAGGAACCATCAAACATCATTTTCCACGGAAGACTTTCCTGTAGACTTTTATCAAGATCTGGCTCTTCACACTCTTTTACTAACATGATGTCTTCATCTGGGAAATCAAATTTGAGAGACTCATAATCTTCCACTGGTTGATCTGCAAGATATTCTGACAAAACACTACCTTTGATAGACTTCTGAGCTACGTACTGGATGTCGTATTTTGATAATAACATATGCCAGCGGGCGAGCCTTCCAGTCTGAGCAGGCTTCTCAAAAATATACTTTATTGGATCCATTTTTTAAATTAACAAAGTGGTATGACAAATCATGTACTGCCTCAAACGTTTTTCCGCCCATGCCAAAGCACAACAAGTTTTATCCAGAAGCGAGTATCGGCTTTCATAATCAGTAAACTTCTTACTCAAATAATAGATAACATGTTCTTTTCTTCCAGACTCATCCTGCTGACCTAACACACAACCCATTGAATTCTCAAGCACTGTTAAATACATGAAGAGGGGTCTTCCCGGAACCTGTGGTATTAAGATTAGAGGCTCTTGAAGATAGCCCTTGATCTTATCAAATGCCTGCTGACAGTCTGCATTCCAAACAACTGTCTGGTCTTTGCGTAATAATTTAAAGATGGGCTCGCAAGTAGGAGTCATATTGGAAATAAATCTGGATATGTAGTTCAGTCTTCCAAGAAAACCTCTGACTTGCTTTTCTGTTTGTGGAGCTGGAATGTCTTGAATGGCTCAGACTTTGTCTGGATCTACTTTAATCCCTCGGTGGCTGACAATGAAACCGAGTAATTTCCCAGATCTTACCCTAAAGGTACACTTGGTTGGATTCAGTCTCAACTGATATTTTCTGAGTCTCTTAAACAATTTCAAAAGATGTTCCAAATGGTCCTCCTCGCTTTGAGATTTGGCTATCATGTCATCAACATATACCTCTATCTCCTTGTGCATCATATCATGAAATAAATTTACCATGGCCCTTTGATAAGTAGCACCTGCGTTCTTCAGACCGAAAGGCATAACTTTGTAACAGTAAGTCCCCTACGGAGTAATGAAAGTAGTTTTTTCCATGTCATCGGGATCCATCTTAATCTGATTGTAACCAGAGAACCCATCCATAAATGAGAAAACTGCAAAACGAGTCGTATTATCTACCAACGTGTCGATATGCGGCAAAGGGAAATCATCCTTCGGACTGGCCTTGTTTAGGTCCCTGTAATCCACACACATTCTGACTTTCCCATCCTTTTTCGGCACAGGTACAATATTGGCTACCCATTCGGGGTATTTGGACACCGCTAAGAAACCCGCATCAATCTGCTTTTTCACCTCATCTCGAATCTTGAGAGCCATGTCAGGTCTTGTTCTTCGGAGCTTTTGCTTAACCGGTGGGCATTCTGGTCAAAGCGGTAATTTGTGAACCACTATATCAGTGTCTAAACCCAGCATATCCTGGTACGACCAAGAAAATACATCCACATACTCTTTCAGAAGTTCTTCTAGTTGCTGCTTGACTTCTGCTCCTAGAGCTGCCCCAATCTTGACTTCTTTCTTGTCTTCTTCGGTGCCAAGATTAATGACTTCTACCTGTTCTTTGTAGGGTTGGAGCTCTGCATACTCATGGTGTGCCAATTTTACCAGTTCATCAGGGATTTCAAAATCTTCATCCTCATCTTCAGCTTGGTATATTGGTGAATCCAAATCCGGAGGGAATGCAAAGTCATAGGATCCAATGGGTTTTAGGACATCACTGCACGTTGGAAGGGCTTACTTTATTAAAATACACAAAGACAAATGCAGCACACAATAGAGAAAAATTGTTTTGGATTTTTTAAGATTGCCATTTTTCTTTTTAAAATGAAAGCAAAAGCAGTAAATGAGATAACACAAGGAAATTAACAAAATAGTTCATTTTTCATTGATTTTTTTGAAAGCTCGAGGCCCTTACAAAACATTCCTATAGCCTTGGGCATGGCTATGGAGATTCAAAACAACAACAAGAAAAGAAAGACAAATAAATTATTTTGACTCAGGAAAGACCAAAGGAATCGCAATAGCTTCCCAGTTGCTCAAGGCAGCGTTGCAATGATACACTAACTATTCAAGGTCTTCATCTTCGGAATCCTGTTCCACATCACTAATTTGGAAACCTCCACTGATGAATACTTCTTGTATAGTCTTCGGGCGTCCCTTGTCACGTGTTAGTGCTTCATCATGAGTTGGTTTGTAACCCAACCCTTGGCGATCCATCTTTGGCTTTACTTCAACAACCTCTCCCCAACCTACAGGAGTGCCTTCTTCTAGTGTAGACTTGATGCTCTGAGCGGATGCAAAAGACGGACCATTCCTAGCCACTGTTTCTTCCAACATCACTGCATTAGCTATCTCGAGTGCCTGAAAGGAAGTTTCTAACACGCCCTCATCTGCTTCAATATACTTGAATGATGAAAAATTGCTCACCATTAGGTCCTCTTCACCGTGTACAATCACTAATTTATCATTCACAACAAATTTCATTCTCTGATGTAAGGTGGAAGTTACTGCCCCAGCGGCGTGAATCCATGGTCGTCCCAACAAACAACTATAAGCTGGGTTAATGTCCATGACTTGGAATGTAATATCGAACACATGAGGTCCGATCATGATTGGCAATTCTACCTCTCCAACAACCGTTCTTCTTGAACCATCAAAAGCTTTTACGATCAAAGATGTGGGTTTCATTTCTGCCCCTGCATATGCTAACCTTGCGAGCGACCTTGCGGGAAATACATTCAATGAGGATCCAGTATCGACTAAAACTCGTGCCATTGTGTCTTCCTGGCACCTGAAAGATATGTGCAATGCACGGTTGTGATTGCATCCTTCGTTCGGCAACTCAGCATCACTAAAGCTTAGGGTATTACATGCTGTAATGTTGGCTATTACTGAATCGAATTGTCCGAGAGTTATGTCTTTTGTCACATGTGCCTGCTTCAATACCTTTTGCAAAGCCTCTCTGTGAGCTAGAGAGTTCATCAAGAGAGACAAGATCGATATCTTCGATGGGGTTTGGTGAAGCTGATCAATGATCCTGTAATCACTTTTCCGAATAATCCTTAAGAATTCTTCGTCATCTCTTTCAGTTCCTGGTACCTCTTTTTCTTTTGTCGCAGTAGGGGTAACCTCTTTTGGAGCGGCTACTGTCATTTTTGGTTGATAGATGCGACCAATGCGGGTCATTTTGCTTGTACCTGCAATGTTTGTCACGTCTACCTGGTCGTCTCTTACTGTCTCTTTCTGACTAACCTTCCCAGACCCCCGATCTATCACAGTCATGTCATATTTCCATGGTACGACCTTTGTGATTTCAAAAGGGAATGGTCTTGGTTTCCGAATAATAACCGGTTGAGGTTGATTGATAGTTGACTTGTTGAAAACAGGCTTCATACCTTTGTTGGTCATTTTGAACACCGGAACCTTCTCACTTTTCTTTGGTAAATTAAAAACAGACTCAATTACTGAAACTTCTTCTTTCTTTACCTTACTACACACTTGCAACATTCCATCATCAATCAATCTTTGGATATCTCCTCGTACCTTATCACACCCTCCAGAACCACTAGAACATTCTTTACAATCATTATGGGTATCCTCTACCAATCCTGCTTTCAGCAGTTTCTCGTGAAGTAACATTAACGGGGTTTTGATCTCTGACACACCTTGGACTACCTTTTCATCTGAAACTCCTTCTACAGCATTAATCCCTCCATGGTTCGGCAATGGATTACTTTTGACATTTGGGGGTACATCATCAAAAGACAAGATTTTCTTTTCCATCAACTCCCTGACAAGATGTTTTAAAGCAAGACAACCTTCTAAATCATGACCGACAACACCTTCGTGAAAGGCATAATGAGCATTTGGATTGTAGTAAGGAGATGTAGTGTCTGGATTTAATGGTCGTGTTGTTACCAATCCCTGCTGTACTAAGGAGGGGTACAACTCTGTGTACGTCATCGGTATCTGAGGAAGGGGAGGTTTCGTTGTTGGTCTCCGATTCTGGTAGTTTTGTCTGGGTGCCTGAGCTCTAGGATGATGATGTTGCTGGTAGGGTGGAGCGTTGGGCGCTCGTTGATACCCTTGTTGAATTGGCTGATATACAGGTGCCAGTTGCACTGTCTGATAATTGGGAACAGGATGACTGAAAGCCGGAGTTACAGCTGCCACATAAGGTTGTTGGGCATACTGCAACAGATACATTGGTCGTTGTTGCTGGGATTGCTGAACATAACTTGCTTGAGGCTGCTGAACAAAGCCTTGCTGAGGTTGTTGAACATAACTCTGCGGATACTGTTGGTAAGGCGGTCTCCATGTGCGACTCTTTCTTCCCACAGTTACTGCATTTGTCTCCCCTTCCTTCTTTTTATGAAAATTACTCCTGAGCTTCTTGAAATTGTTATTACCAGAACTGCTGGAACTGCTAGCCACCTTCCCATTCTTCATTCCTAACTCCACTCTCACCCCTACTGCTACTATATCAGAAAAACTTGCGGTTACACTACTGATCATTTTCTCATAAAACTCCGGTCTTACCGTATCGACGAACCAATCTGTCAGCTCTTTTTCACTCAAAGGAGGTTCTACTTGAGAGGCAGTTTCCCTCCACCTTTGTGCATACTCTTTGAAAGATTCCGAACTCTTCCGTGACATACTCAGTAACTGTCTTCTATCAGGGGCTAAATCCATGTTGTACTTGTAATGTTTTACAAAAGCATCAACCAAGTCTTGGAAACTATGAATACGAGACTGATCCAAGCCCAAATACCATTTAGCAGAAGCTCCTTTCAGACTATCTTGGAAACAGTGAATCATTAACTTGTCATCTTCCACGTGAGCGGCCATTCTTCGGTAATACATAATCAGATGCGTCCGAGGACAGGTAGCCCCAGAATACTGATCAAAATTGGGAATTTTGAATTTCGGCGGAATTACCAATCCAGACACTAAGCACATATCTCTGGCATCAGTACCAAAGATGTCATTCCCTTCCATTGCTCTTACTTTCCTTCCGATAGTCTCTACACTTTCTTTTAACTTATCATGTCGTCCGCTCTCTTCTTCATACCCATCGAGACCTTCGTATACTGGTGGAGGATTATGAAAAACAGGGCGCGCTTGAATATGAACAGAAGGCTGAGTGTAAGTAGGAATAACTTGAGGAACTTCTGGCCCTAAAGGAACTGCTTGTTGGTTTACTACTGGTGGAGGTACAAAACCAGGCGATAACCCATATGGTGGAACATTTACAACAGTGACTGCTGTTGGGATTGGCTCTACAACTATGCCAGTGATTTCAGAAACAGCAGTGGCTTGAGTGTCCAACTTTGCACGAATGACTTGTAAGGCTTCCATGATCTGCCCCATGCCTCCTCGTAGCTCTCCGAGTTCATTATCAATCCTGTCCACATCCAAATTTTGTCCTTCCATTCTCAGGCGAGCTTGGGCTCAGGTGTTGTATTGGTGTTGAGGATTCAGTGTGATTCTTTCTGGAGACAAGATAGCGAGATGAGACACAACACAAGAACATGCACATGCGATGTTTATGAATGCACAATGTAATAATGCAAAATTAATCATTCAAGACGAAGGACCATCCAACCAGAAGATTTAAAATCCTTTTGTTTTCTGTTTCATTTCATCATGAATTTTGTATTGAAGACTTGTATTTCAGTTTCAGAATCGTTGTTGTAAAACTCTCAGTTATTAATCTATGAAGATTTTGAATTTGCTTATTTCCCCGTTGTTATAATTTTTGCAAATATTTCTTTGGATTCCTTGAATGATTAGTTA
Organism: Lathyrus sativus; assembly: GCA_963859935.3. NCBI lineage: Eukaryota > Viridiplantae > Streptophyta > Magnoliopsida > Fabales > Fabaceae > Lathyrus > Lathyrus sativus. The sequence goes on from OZ012737.1 coordinate 152,433,792, forward strand.
ATAAAAATGCAAATGCAAAGGTTTCATGGAACTCAGATCAAAACATCATTTCATTTCATTGATTTTCAAGATTTGAATTACAAAATATCTAGTACATTTTACAAAAGTCCTATGGCTGACAGTACTCTAAATAAAAGTCTTCTTTCACTTTGAGTTTCTTGATTTCTTCTTCCATCTGAGTCTTCTCAAGAATGAGTTTGTCCACGACTAGCTTCCATGGAGTTGGCTGAGAGCTGGAAGAAGATAAACCTTCCCGTGTCTTCCTTTTCTTATAAGCAATCATTTCTTCGTTCTTCACCTGTAGTTGTCTACGGAGTTCATAATTCTCTTCCATGGTCACTTGGTACTTGTATTTCCAGGCTACTTCAGTTTGTTGTGATTTCCTCAAGGCAATCTTTAACTTCTCCTCTTCAGACATAAAGATCATTGTGTGTTCCTCCTCTAAAGCCATGGGTTTCTGCTGAGGATAAGGCATTTTCAGCTGAATAGCTCTCTTTCAGACCCATTGGAGATAAGGCTCGAGAGAGAGAGAGACGCAATTAGGCTTCCCTAAGTTTTCCTTTCCTTTCTTGTGTACATGACCCCAAGCTTTTAGAATTTCTTCTTTCAATTCTGAATTTCCCTTAAAGAAAATATTCTCCACATGAGCGCTGTTTGGTTTGTCCTTCAAAGGATATCCAAGATGTCGGCGAGCGAGAATAGGGCTATAACTGATTCCTCCATTTCTACCCAGGAGAGGTACGTTACCAAAGCTTCCACAACTGTCAATGATTTTTATCCCATCGTAACTACGGCTGTACCAATCGATATCAGAGTGAGTAAGAGCCATAACCTTCTGAGACCACCAACCTTCCTTCCAAAAAGCACGAGCCTTAGGTAAGTGATAAATAAACCACTTATATAACAAAGGGACACATCAGATAATCATTCCTCCTTTATGCAGATTTCTCAAGTGAACAGAATGATATGCGTCAGCTAGTAAAGTAGGCACAGGGTTTTTCTTCAAGAAGATCTTAATGGCGTTGAGATCCACAAAATTATCAAAACTTGGAAATAATAAAATCCCATAAATGTGCAAGGCAAAAATAGCTTCGAATGCATCCATACTCAAATGATCAGCATAATATTGTGCTTTCCCAACCAAGAACTCGGCAGTCAAACCTAAGACTCCTCCCTTAGTAACCATATTTTTCTGAATATCCACCAATCCCAAACGCGTAGCTTTAACAATTTCTTCTTCTTTAGGGTCTTTCTCCGTGATTGGAAACGAAGAGTCTTCAAGAATAGGCAAACCAATCAAGCAAGAATATTCCTCAAGTGTAGGTACCAGCTGGTAATCAGGAAAAGTGAAACAATGATAGAGTGGATCATAAAACTGGAGAAGTGTGGAGAGAAGTCCCAGATCCATCTTCTTTTTTATCCTCAACAATGACAATAAGTTCCCATACCTGCTCTTGAATCCTTCTAGATTTGTTATCAAAGTGCTCAACCTTTCTATGTCATCCAAGTTAGGACTTTTGTAAGTGTACTTCATGGTTTTCTTTTTTCCACTGTCCATGATGATCCTAATGTTTACAAACAAAAGAACTGAGTTCCATGAAAATTTTATGATATGATGTTCATGAATGCATGAATGTACAAACACAGGTAAGCACAGATTCACATATACACATGAATAAACAGATAAAGGTTTTGGTTTGGAGAACATGAGTAAGGAGTCAAGGTCTACCCACCCCAAAGGTATGTACTAAGGCCTTCAAAACGATAGAGCAAGGTTCTAAAATAGTTCCCAGAGTCCTCGACCCATCTTTCGAATATTATCAATTTCCCAAATACTTGGTGGTTGATAATATTCTCAAGAGATTCTCGTCCAAGTGTAGTATCGCGTATCAACTACTTTGGAATTACTTCCTTATAGTCATCGCACTACATCCTAATAAAGCCATAGCGGGGAAAAGGTAATCTAAAGGTCCTCAATATCACGGGTTCCCATGTAGAAAGTAGCATTGTTTTCACGAATACTCGATTAAAAATACTAACTCTCAGAAGGGCCTCTACTGAGCGGAGGTTTTCTCAAGTCAACTTGGTCGGGAATCAACTCCCTATAAGTTTCCTTGAATATACCACCATCCTATCATAAGTACGCTCAACCACGGGTATAGTGTTGTCTCACCATTCAAAATTCCCAAGATCCAACAGGGCACATATATACATATTTACAAGTATTCACAAATATAGCAAGTATTCAAACAAGATAGGCTAAACCCTCAAAGCAAATTCCCCAGTGAAGTCGCCATTTCTGTTGCGGTAAAAATTGGATACCAAGCTATTAAATTAACTTGAATCTTAATTCTTTTTACAACCGGACTTTATTTTATCCAAAGGAAAGGTCTAAAGAAGGAAAAACCTTTTTCGCGATGTAACGACAACGCTTAAGAGATTCGGGGATCGGGGGTTGGTTATACCTAGGGAAGGTGTTAGAACCCTAAGCATCTGTAGTACTCTACAGGAACCTTTTGTTTGATTGCTTACTAAGTTTGTGAAAATGTATTATGGATTGGGAAAAGACATGAGTTGAAACCTAAAGTTATATACACTAAGTTTTCTCGCAAAGACGTCGCATCTTCTACCTACGTATCCTAATTAGGATAGAATCAGAGCAATCGTAGTTCACCTCACAAGGGAAGAAGAACACTTAATTATGATCAAGGTTCAAAGGGGAAACAAACATGACAATGTTTGTGTGGAGTTTGACAAAACTCCCTAATTTTAAGTTGTAGTATTCAAAGGGGAAAGTAAGAAATCATGACAGTGATTCTTACACAGAGTTGACAAACTCTTTCCTAGGGTTCTAGTTTGAAGAACACTCATAGTACAAGTGGGTTTCTTAGACTTAAAGCAAAGTTTAATGGCCTATAAACTAAGGTTAAAGTGACTTAACAAAGTCAAGAGAGGGGTGAATTAGCTATCCATGATATGAGGGTTAAATGGACAGACTTTTCCTTTGGAAGGTGACAAGAGAGGCAACTGGATGAGAGCTAACAAGCTTCATCACTTGGGGGAGAAAGATAAAAAGGAAAAGCAACAACATAATAATGATGCATTCATTGTGACAACCATTAAATGAGCACATGAAATTGATAAGAATGGAAATGCATTGATGACAATCAAAGCAGGTAAGCAGAACAGGAAGTGTGACGACAGATCGAGTTCAAATAAATTTAACAGATAAAGTAACATGGACATGGTAACAACCAAAACTGAAGCTTTAAAATGTTGAAAAACATTTAAGAATGAGAATGTAAACAAATATCGCAAGCATAACAAAGGAAAATTCATTTGTATCAGTCAGGACGATCACATAAAGTACACAACTTGCACATAGCCAAAATAGATGAAAAATTTGTCAAACATGAAAATAAAAAATATGACATGAAAGTACACATCAAGATGAACACAATTCAAAAAGAATGAGTGAAAAATGATTAAAATTGAGAGAGATATGATTTTTCAAAGTTTAGTGAAAAAATACCAAATTTAATAAAAGAGTTGCCCTCCTCAGGGGTCGAACTCAGGCTTACATGGTGATAGGCGTGTTTAGGCATAATGGTCTTACCACTGGGGTGGCTATACATCCGTTGATGAAAGCCACCCCATAAATACATATGGGATGTTCACTTTGAATTTCTGGGCAAGAATAACACTCAAAATATGATTTACGTTTTCACTCGTAACTTTCTCGATTCTTAACCAAACGCGATGAAATTTATATGCAAATTGACCAGAAAAATATGAGGAACAATATAGTGCACTTAGTTTTCTGAAATTCTTCCTCCATTTCAAAATTCGATGGTATGTGTTCCTTGGTACCATGAAATGAATTTTTGCCGTGAACAACTTGTGTCAACCATTTTCAATCCAAACCAAAGGTACATACAACTCAAATATATGATAATGAATGATATTAGCACTTAATTTAAGCTCAAGGTAAACAACTTATGAAAATGACATGTCAAGTTGCAAGTTTCCTTAAAAGATGCATTTTGAAGTAAACCACTTATGACAGCCAACTTTGAATCAAGTAATCATATTCACACAACATGTAAATGACAAGGAATGAGTTTATGCAAAGGATGGGGTTCAAATCATGCAGTGGTGAAAAATGGGATGTGAGTTTCAATTTTGTGCCTTTGATGCATTTTGAAATGATCAACTCATGACAGTTGGTTTTTACTGATATGTAAAGATATGCACAAACCATAAATGCTTGAACTAAGGACCCTGAGACCAGCAATCATTCAAAATCAAGTTTAAACAAAACATGACATGTTAAGTGCCTCAAAATGCACCTTGGAATTCATGAACCAAAACTGTTATGAAAGAATCCAAATAAGTTCCTACACATGCTCCTAATATGCTATGTCAGTTTTATGTATATCCAAACTGAATCAAACACACATACATCACATAAACATGCTATTGAAGGAGTTAGACACACTTTGATGCCCAATATCAAACTGTCATAAGATAAGGAGACTGAGTTGTAAGTTTGGCAATTTTGACATGACATTAAAAAAAACATATCAGTTTTGAGGCATAATTCATCAAGTTAATCATTCATACACACTAAGAATGTACTTTTGATTGAGTGTATATAAAAAAAGATTGAAAACAGGCTGTTTGTAAAAAAACGCCAGGTGAGTTGCAAAAATGTGTTTTATGAGATGCAGGAATATGCTCACTTCATGTCCAGTTCATGTTCAATGCAAGATTATGGCAGATAAATCACATAGACATGCTACATATATATTTTAAGCCAAGAAAACACATCAGAAACAGGCACCAGCAAAAAGTGAAGGGTCAGCTGCCATTTAGTGTGTTTGTGTAGTGCAATGTGAATGGTATATTTCAAAACCAGTCAGCTATACATTATGCCAATCACATACACATACCATGATATGCTTTTGGATGAGGTCTACACTACAGTCATGGATTAACAACAATTTAAAGTGAAAAGTGATGAGCAGACTGCAAGTTAACATGAATTTTAAGCATGATGAGGTTCAAATCAGTTTTGTGTACATACAGGTTGAAAACAAACATACACACAAGTCTCATGTATAGAGATAAGTGTATCCAAGCAATCAAAATGAGTTTTAAAATGGATGGCCATACAAATGAGGTTCATGCTGAAAAATGGCAGTTTTAAAGGATTCAAAAAAACTCAAAACAGGTTTCATGCTCAACTAGGCTAAACCAGTCACATACACAAGTCATATATATGAAAGTAAGTGTGTTCATGCTCAAGAGCCCACCTAAAACAGACTATTTTGAAAAATTGCCTACAATTTGTGGTTTTGTGTTTTGTACATGCATGAAGATACTCAAATCAGATTCTAAACATATTTGGACCAAACTAAATGCACACATAAGTCATATATATGCAGGTAAACATGATCATTCTTAAAAATTAGGACAAAAACCATTAAGGCACAAATTGACATTTGAAGTGATGCAAAAAAATCTGCTTGTGGCAGCATGTGGTACAATGTGTGGTTTTCAAAATAATGAGGTTTACATCCAACCAGAGGTATTCTCAAATCATATACATGATAACCCTTAGGTTTGCATCAAAAATTCAAGCAATCAATCTTTAAAACCTGACCTGTTATGTTGATGGTATGTGAAATGGCAATGATGCATTTGGGAAGTGTAAAGCAAAACAGGGGAGAGCAAGTTGTACAGACCAATACACTCATGTTTCAAAAGCATAAACAGATGATATTGAACTCACATTTGAACACCTTGTGGCCTCTAAAAAACTGGTATGTTTATGGCATTCTTGATACAAGACAAGGCATCTTATGAATGAAAAAGCACATCAAATGAAAATAGTTCAAACTAATCATACATACACCACATAATTATGTTTTTAAAAGGTCTCAAATCAATTAAACAGCTGCCTCTATGTCATGACAGAATTTATACATAAATCACACACATGACATGCTTGTTACATAATGAGCTCAAAATGCCAAAATGTGGAATTATGGTGCACAACAAGAAAGGATTGTTCACATACCTCTAGTAGCTTGTATTGAGTAAGTTTAAACACCAAGAAACCCATAGGAACTTCAAGGGCTCCTCAACTTTGAAAGGTTTCTTCCTTGTGAAGTAACAAGGCAAACTTTAAGACAAATGGGAGAAATAAAATCCACCAATGATCCTTAATGCCTTGAATAGTTGAGGAATGATATATGAGAGGTGTGAGGATGATTAGAACACTAAGGAAATGTATGGAACAAGATATGGCAGATTTTGTGGCTTTTGGTCAAAGTAACTTGGTGATGAAGTTGACTTTTTGAATGGTGAGGTTTTTGAATGGTTTAAGGTCTTGGACACCTTATATACCATATTTAGAGATTGTATGGATGGTTGTTGAGGTGTTTTAATGTAGAGAAATGAGTTTGGCAGCCCTTGCACCAAGACAGATTTTGGTACTTTTGATAAGTTTGGTGATTTTTGGGATTTTGAAGCAAAGACTGAAAATAGCAAAGGCTTTCAATTTCTCTGGTTTTTAGCATTGATATTGTGTAGAAAATGAGGTGGTGAGGACTTCCTTTTATAGGCAAATGAAGAGAGGGGGAAGATTTGGAGGTTTCTTTACTTTGAAGAAAGGTTTTGGATTTTTTTGATTAAACCTCCACAAGAGGGTTTCCTTGGCTGCAAGGCAGGCCTCAATAGTCAAGAAAAATGATGGTTTAGTGTGGCTAATTGCAGGCTAGAAGCATAGGCTTGTGGCTGGTTTAGAATTAGCTTTTACACCTCATGCTTGTTTTTCACTTTTTGGTGCAAGTTGCAAACCAAATTGCAAGGCAACTTGCAAGCTTGGAGAATTCACCACCTCTGCATAATTCTCATATTTTCAAGCTACAAACTCCTCACATATCAGATACAACATGATTCACCAGCTGAGTTTGTGTTGCACCCTAAAATTTGACCAACTGGTTCCCATATTTGGTTTATGTTTCAACGCATTTTGCATTCGCATTCGCATACTGCATGCATTGCATTTTTTCTCAGTCAGGTTGATTTTTATCGGGATTATAGCCCTGGCGTTTCAGGCAGTTCAGGCCGGTTGGAATAAAAGTTTGTTGAGAATTGGTGCTCGTTCCCTGTGTTTTCAGGCCATCTCGGGGCCCGAGTTTCGCTATGGTTGCACAATTGGGTTTTAATCGGTTTAATCGGCTTCCTGGCTTTTTTTTTTTAGGATTTTTCTTTTATTTTTCTGGATTTTAATGCATTTAATTGGATTTTTCTGGATTTAATAGTTTTTTTTTAATAATTTTTAGAGTTTTAAATAAATTTTCTTTTCCTTTTTAGAGATTTATTAGATTTAAAAGATTTTTAGATATTAATAGATATAAATAGATATTATCCTTTTCTTTAATAGAATATATTTTAAAGAATAGATAGTATTGTTTTTTTAGATTTTATTAGAGTTTTATTTGTTTTTAAAAAATTAATAGAATAGATTTTTAAAAAAAATAGAGATTAATTGTTTTTAGATTTTATTAGATGTTATTTGTTTTTAAAATGTTAATAGATTAGATTTTAAAAAGAAAAAAGATTAAAATGTTAGATTTTTTTTAGATTTTATTTGATTTTTTTTCAGAATTAATTAGGGTTTTTTAAAGATAATTTTTTAGAAATTAAATAATAGTTTTAGATATTTTTCTGATTAATTAGGGGTTTATTTTTTTTAATTTTCATTTTATAGGTTAATTAGGATTAATATTAGGTTTATTAGATTTTAATGTTTAATTTTCGTTTTTAGGTTTAATAGGGTTTTTTTGTTTCAATTTTAATTTTTGTTTTAGAGTTAATCACATTTTGAATCCTTTAATCTGAGTTTAATTCAATGGGCCCATTATCCAGTATCCAGTTTAGAAAAGCCCAATTCAAAGTCCACAGATTGCCACTTGTCACTATAAAATTCATGCCACGCGTGTATCTGATTTTTCTTCCACCTCACTCTCTCTTTGCCTCAGAATTCGACACCTCACCATTCCACTGACCCCACCCTCACTCACGTGTCACCTTCCCAGCTCTCCCTCACAGACACGCGTCTCACCCTCCACCACCCTTCACTGCATGCTGGCCACCTGGCCTTCACTGGTCAAACCCACCGGAAACACAATCGCCGGCCATGCAAACTCCGTAGCACCTCACCGGTGAAATCACACGGTGGTTCCTACGGCCGAGTTCACCGGAATCTGCAAATTTTCCCAATTTCTCCAGAACACCTCTCGATCTCCTTCGTTCACCTCCATCCATTCCACCGCCGGTCACCATAACTGCCGCCGGAGTTTCCAAACTCGCCGGAAACACCAAATCTTTCCAGAAATCCAACAATCACCACCGTTCATACATCATTCTTCATATCTTTCAAGATCATCAGCAATAATCTCCAGATTGTTGCCGAAATCAACATCAACAGCGATCAAGAATCGTCAACATTCAGCCGTTGTTCTTCTTTTTTTCCATATTCGCCAAGAACAGCAACACGATACTCATCCCCTTAATCTCCAGATTTCGACAAGATCCACCAGAAATCACCAAGTTTTCTTCGTGGATTTGCGTCGTGGTCGTTGATCTTCATCAAGTTCGTGAAGACTTTTCCAGAAATCTTCAAACGTTGCCAAGAACGTTCAATCCTCAAGATCTTCAAGGGGATCTTCATCAGAAGTCGCTCCAAGCTTCATCTAGGATCAAGAATCGTCATCGTGTGAGTCATCCATCCAGGTTTGTGCTTCGAATCCTTCGCTCTTCGTTGTTTCTCGCGTCGATTAGCTATAGATTAAGGAGAATGTTGATTGCTCGTGAGCAAAATAGGTTAGGGTTTGATGTTCCGGACTGAGAGGTTGAAGGCTGCTTGATGTTGATGGCTGAGTTTGATGAATATGTGGACGAAGAGAATTAGGACGAAGTTTGTTTGAGATTATTGTTTGATTTGGTTTCAGAGAGGTTCAGAGCGAGAGAGTTTGAGGGAGAGAGGAGAGGTGTCGTTTAGGGTTTAGGGAGAGTGATGAACAGTGATGAGGATTCTTGGGGGATTAGGGTTTTGTTGGAAGGGGCGACGGACTCGGGCCTTAAGCCCAATAGCATTTTCGCTAACATACTCCTGTTTCCATCATCGTACACCCTTGTTTTCATTTATTGATTTTTATTGCTGAAGGGCCTTAGGCCCATGTGTATTTTGCTAGACACATCCCTCTGTTTCGCTCATTGCACCCCCTCCCCGTGTGTAATTTGGATTGGGCCCAGGCAGAATTGCCATTTACACCCCCGTTTGGAAGCCCAAACATGGAATACAAGCGGATTGCCCGCTAACTGCACCCCCCAGTTTATTTTGTGTTGTGGTTTTTTTTTGTTGTTTTTTTGAAGCAACCATGGGCCTAGTACATTCTGCTGAACGCACCCCCCCTTTCCTGGGCCCAATATTTCCTGAATGTAAATACTGCTTTTACCACCCCCCTGCTATGTCATTTTAATTGAATTACTCTTCTCTCTTCATTTGCCTTTAGTTTACCAAATAATTCATAAAAAATCCAAAAATGATCAATTTTGCATGGGATTTTTTTCCCTCATTTTAATAATGATGTCAAGAAATTTGTGAAAAATAAAAATAGTATTTTAATAATTTTTCTATTTTTGGTGATTTTTTACATTTTTATAGCTTTTATTCTCATTTTGTTTGTACATACATTTTAGTGAATTTTGTTTAGCCATTTGATTTCAGTTTTGATTCCATTCTTTTTGTGGTAGTTAGATTAGAACATTAAGTTCCCCCTGGATTTATTTCACATTTTTGTGATTAAATCTTGATTAGTTTTGATTAGAGAACATTAGGATAGTATAATTAGGGTTTAAACTCAACATAGGTGCATTCTAACATTTTCTTTTGGGGTTTTTAGCACGAATTAGGTTATGGGACATATAGGGTATGTAGGGTAGATATAGAAATCCCCTTAGAATAAATCTTAGAATTTTAAATACTATTTTTCTATTTTTAGTATATTTTGCAAATTGTGTGATTGTTTGGTGTTCCCATTTGGGGTTTATATTGCTTGCTTGGGCTTTTGGGTTTTATATTTGGGGTATGGGGCTTGGTTTGGGCTTGTGGAAGCATGAAGAATCAATGGAGAAGATTGAATACAAAGATCAATGTTGAAGCTTGAAGATTGCTTGGATTGAAGATGCTGATTGAAGACATAGGAAATAATAGGAATAAGCAGAGCCTTAGAATAGACTGAATTTTTTGTACAAGCATGGATAGCTTCATGTGCTTCCATCCCTCTCTATGACATAAAGTCCCTCCCTGATATTCACCTCTCTCCTTTGGAGGGATAAGTGGTTGTATCTTAGAGGTAGAACTTTGAGGGAAACAGTCTGTTACAATGTCAACTATTCATAGACTTTCTTTGGTTGTCAATGAACTGTTTGACATTCAATTTATTCTGATAAATCAATTCATCTAAGAGAGCTTGCCTTGAAGAAAGAAGCCATTGAAGATAGAGATGAAGATCAAAGATTGACAAAGATGAAGATTATTCATGTCAAAGTTGTGCAACTGTTGAAGCTAGGGTTACTGCTGTCTGGAGCTATCTGCTGTCTGATGCTGTCAACTGGTTAAGATTCTATGCTTACTTGAGCTTGGTAATTTCTGGGAGATGGAAGATTGCTGTGAATCAACTGTCAGAGTTTGCTGTTTGTTCAAAGCTGTTGTTGTAGGAGCTGGTGTGCTGTCAGGGCTGGTGTGGGGTTTATTTTCTTTGCTGTATTGTTTGTTAATTTCCCTTTAGGCTGAGGTGAAGCTATTTCACTTTGCCCATTGTTTTCTAGGATCGAGGTTGAGTGGGACTCCCTTTCCTCGCTTGTACTGCTGCATTCATGCATTTTACTGCTTTACTGTATATATGTTGTTGCTTTTCCATTTATCCCCTAGGATCTCTGTTTCTCTCTGCGCAAGAGAGAAATATGACAGACATTAGGTGTTAATCCATGCATGACAACATTAGGGTAGTTTTGGTTCCCATTTCAAACCCTAGGTTTTAGAGTTCTTTCTCTTCTCATCTCAAAACAATCAAAAATACAATAAGAGGTCAAACCTCAATAAAAGACAGTTCTTGCGTAAAAGACTGGAAACCAATCAAAGGTGTCATTTTTGTCCGCTTGGACTCTTAATCAGAAGAAAACCTTTTCAGAAGGATAAAAGATAAACAGACAAATTTGTGTCTTCCGTAGCCCAAACTACGTTTGCTCTGATCTTTCATGCTGTATGAAAGTACGTAGGCATAGGATGCGATATCCTAGCGAGCAACCTTCCCCTCCTTTCCCGTAGGTAGGCGAACTACGTTGACTCTGATTTCTCGTTCCAAACGGGAATACGTAGGCATAAAGTGCGATACTTTGCCGAGTCATTTTATTTTCTTTTACCCCAGACCTGTAGAGTAGATAGAATAACAATCCGTACCAGAAAACAAGCGTGGATCCCGTCGAGTACGACGGACGTGAGGGGTGCTAATACCTTCCCCTTGCGTAACCGACTCCCGAATCCAGGATTTGGTTGCGACGACTATTCCTTTCTCGTCTTTGCGGTAGGTTTACTTCGAGTGTTTCCTTTCCCTCCGTTGGGATAAATAACGCACGGTGGCGACTCTTCTGTTCAGCCGGCGCCGATTTTCGCAGTAGCGACAGCTAGCGACTCTGCTGGGGACTCCTACGGTTCCCTACGCGAGTCAATCCTAGCGCTTGTTTTCCCGTCGTGGGTTTTGTATGGATTTACGTTTCTGTCATTTACTTTCAGCATTATATTATTGTGATAATTGCTGTGGGTATGAGGGGGTTCTATGATTGAGAGATAAGCCAGACCTAGGCTTGAGTGTACCTAGAATTAGAGTGGAAATTAGTGGGTGCGTGCTTGCTTTGCAGGCACTAGTGTCTCATGAAATCCACGCTTGGACGAGGTTCTTCTGGTTGACTTCTTTTTCAACCCTTTGGGTTGAGGGGGTTGTTGGTTAGTTGGATTGTCGACTCCGGGGACCGATCATTTGGAAGTTGGCTAAGTGAGGCCTCTTCAGGACATGATGATGCCACACCTTCTGGGTATCGTATCATCCGTCTTGAAAGTCTGTGACGCCAACGACCGCATAGGATGTCGTACCTTGTGTTAGTTATTAGGACACCTACCTGTGAGAGGGGTTGGGCATGTAGGTAATTTGACCTCCAGATTATCGGTCTTCTCGATTGATATTCAGTGGTGTGATATTTGAGGACAATGTTATTGGGTCTGTCAAAGACTAGGTTGGAGCATTGTGGATGGTCTTGAGCAGTTTGTGGGTCTATTTGAGGCCAATATTACGGATTGGACTTCTCAGCCAGGGGCATTTGGTCCCTTGTTGCATTGTTTGCATATTGCATTTGTCATACCCCAAATTTTGACTAGGCATTTTTTTTCTAGCTTTCATTCATCAAACTTTGTTCTTGTGTTACATCATTCGTATAACATAACATGTCTTTCATATCATAACATTTTCATCATTTATGCATCATATTATCTCATTTGGTCATCATTTTCTAAGAATTTTGGGTCATAAGTTTGAGCTTAGCAATTTAGGGTTTTGCTTGGTAGCTTTCTCAAAGTTTTACTTTGTGATGATCATCATTTGTGGTGTTTTGGTATTGGCCTTTGCAAGTTGTTGGTTTTTGTGAACTGATTTGTCATCTAACCTTTGTGTGTTAAAAGTACAAAGTTTAGTGCTTTTGTTCTCTCTTTTTTGTTTATTAGGAGTAGAATATGGGATTGAGATGGTTATGGTGGCAATTCAAATCCATTGAAGTTCACATGATCACTATCCAAAGACAATGTTATTTTTGGGTTCAATTCAAACCTAAAATTGTAATACATTTACAAATTCAAGGAGGATTCAAAAAGAATATGGTGAATGATAGTTTTGCTCCATTTTGGGCCAAATTCATCAAGATACTGTTGTAATTTTGTTTCATCATAAGCATTGGCCATGAAAAAATACAAGTAGGCAAATTCATTCAAGAGTTCAAGAAAGGAATAAAATGAGAATTTGGAACAATGGAGAATAATTTGGATCATAACTTCGTTTCATCATAATTTTGTGTCAATTTGGAACAATTGAGAATTACATTTGAGTTTACAAGGTGTTGCTATTTACAAGTCTTAAAACTACAAGTTGTGGCCTAATGCTAGATTTGTGAAAATTCTATCTCTTGCAACTTCAACCGCAAGATTTCTTCAAGTCATCAATTCACGATCTACCATCTTGCAACTTCCATACCAATTTCAAATCATCACCAAGGACCTGAAGGAAGAAATTGGGCCAAATTTGCATCATAAAATTCACCTCAAATAAATTCAGCATTTGTCATATGTTCTCATGACCAAAATTCATCATGTGCATCACAAGACTCATTACAAAAAAAATTCAGCATATAATCTCATGACCAAAAGTTCAGCTTTTGTTTTCATATCAAAAAATTCTGCATTGTTATTATAAAAATTCTGCACTATCACATACAAAATTCTGCATTATCATTAATAAAAATTCTGCATCAACATAATAAATTCAGCATCAAAATTCTGCATTATCATTAATAAAAATTCTGCATCAACATAACAAATTCAGCATCAAAATTCAGCATTTTACCATTATAAAATTCTGCATTTTTAAAACTATAAAATTATGCATTCACATGACCAAAATTCAGCATTTGCACTAGTCCAAATTGCATTGCATTCCATCCAATATTCACAAATTCATTCACACATAATCAATTCAAAATAAAATCATGTTATCACTAAAACAAAATCATATACTTAGCATCCAACCATATCAAATTCATGTTAGTTCAAGGCATCACAAAGTCAATTCAAGTTCTGTCAAGAAAAGGAGAATCATGAGACCACCAAGAAAATACAAACACAAGCAGACAAAAAAAACTCAGACAACAACAGCAATAGCAGCAGACAAAAAAATTCAGCAACAACAGCAAATTACAACATACATTTTTCACTATTTGGGTCAAGCAAACTCTAAAGATTGAGAAAGAAAATAGCAGGCACACCAAGTCTCTGATTTTTACATATATACAAACAAAGGCAGAAGTGCAGAAAATTCAGAAAGTGCAGAAACAGCAGATGGTACAGACAGAACATATATATCATTTTGGAAATGCAATTTTGAGTATCAAGAAAACAACCATGGTAGCATTACAAAAGTAAAGATTCTGCAGTAGGTCTTCAAACACAAAACCCTAGAATTCTACACCATATAAACCCATAAACAACTCTGAGGAAAGGGGGTCAATTTTTATCAGAAGCCAACAGCCATACCTTATCCACAGAAAAGAGAAAGAGTGAACCATCAACACAGTCACTTGAATTTCTAGCAGTAAGTAGCAACCTCAAGCATCCATAAATCTAAACACAAAAAATCATATCAACATTGTTTTAATTTCGTATCAAGACTCACAAAAAATCCCAACAGAAAAATGGAAAAAGAATCTTAAACCATATACTCACAATCCAACCAACCAGAACCATATCAAAGACCAGTTTGCAGTAAAAGAGGGATTGGAGGACTTACTTGAAGATAGGGCGGATTTGGCTTCTTTTCTCTTTCGTAGGTAATTGTTCTGATCCATTTTTTTTTACCAATTTCCTATGTAACTTTGGCCGCGAGACAGAGAGAACCCGAGAGAGGGAAAATCACTGAAAATGAATCGAGAGAGCGAGAGAGTTACGAGAGAAGAGATTGAGGTCGGATTTCATTCCTTTTCAGATTTGAGATTGAGATATTTGATAAATGGTAGCGTTTGTGAGGTTTTTTCCCTTTTTGTTTTCTGTTTCACGAGGGATTTCCTGGTTTTCCTTCTCAGCCGGCCGTGTTTGGTTTAGGATAGGGTTTCTCTAACCCCTTTTTTGGCACTAACTGAACCGGGTTTGGACCTCAAGTGGTCCGACCCGGTTTGTCTTGGATGGGCTTAGTTCCATTCTATTTGCTCAACCTAACTTTGTTTTGTTTATCTTTCCTTTCTACTTTATTCTTAAAATCTTTAGTTATTAATCTTATTGTCTTTAGTTAGTAATTTTATTTAGAATTATTTTAGGTTTAGAATATTTTTAGTATTTAGTTATTATTTATGTTTAACTATTAGAAATATTTTAGGATTAAATATTTTATGATTTCAATTAAATTTATTTATTTATTTATTAGTTCCAACGTAACAAATTTTAGGATTAGGTGTTTTTTCTAGAGATATTTTAGGATTATAGAATATTTTTAGAATTTAGTTATTATTTTAGATTTTTAATATTTTAACTAGTATTTTTAATTTTGGATTTATATTTTATTTAGTTCTAGAATTTTAACTTTAACTTTAGAATTTTGGTTAGAACTCTTAATTAATAATATTGAACAAAAATGATAATAAAAAAAAAAGAAAATGTTTATTATTTATATTAAACATATTTATTTAATATTAATTAATTAGAAAATTAGTTTTATTAAATATCCCTGTTTAGTTTAAATAATAACTTGAATGTACAAATTTAACTCGTGTCCTCAAACCGACTAACTTGACTATGTCTCACGATTATTGTGTGCTTGTGTTAATAATGTCATTCTAACTTTTGTTTCTAAAATCATTTTCAAAATAAACTCTCAATTTTATCGAGCCATTTTTAACCTTGTAAGTCGGTTGCCTTGTGCACCGCCATCGACCTTGATCGCATCACTTCAAATATTTTTACAAACAATAAAACCCTTGATCCAACATCAAGTTGTAATTTTTCTCAAAAATGCAAAAATACAATAAATATACGATTATGGTTATACACCATTGGCTTTAAGGTGGTGGAGAAGGAATGAGAATGGAATCCTCCTACACTCATTCCAAATGTTTTGAATACAAGGCGCTCGACTTGGTTATTCGAAACATTCATCTCTATCCAAAGTCTCTAGTGTCATCCTAATTAAAAACCATTATTTTTTTTTTTTAAAAAAAACTAAAAATAAACATAAACTCATCAAACTTCTCTTTGCCTTAGGGCGTCATTTCGAAAACCCTTTTTCAAGGTATAAAATCAACCAACAAACAACTATTTCACAAGTCTCCGAACTACGGAGCTCTGATTCTTCACTTCTTTTAAGTGAGGATACGTAGGCACAAGGGCCACAATCCTTGGCGAGCACTCTAATAAAAAACAACCCCTCTTTCCTTAAGCAAGTAAACTTTTTAAGAATAAAACACTCGTTCACGCCAAACAACCTAGAAGGTTCCCATCGAGTACGATGGATGCGAGGGGTGCTAACACCTTCCCCTCGCATAACCGACTCCCAACCCTAAGACTTGGTTGCGATGACCATGCTCTTTTCCCAAAGGTTTTATCGATATTTCCCTTTCCCTCCTTGGGATAAATAAAATCCGGTGGCGACTCTGTGTCATTTTTCGCGTAGCGACAGCTGGCGACTCTGCTGGGGATTTATTCCTAAGCGAGTCAAGCCTAACCTAGGTTTTTTTTACGTGTTTGGGATCTTTCTTTTTATTTGCTTATTTATCGCTTTCTTGTATTTATTCAATTGTATCTCATCATTTGGTTTCATTCGTCGTGGTATGGTTTGGATACTTTAGTGGCAAACTTGAGGGAAAAACTCTATACCTGAGTCTAGAGTGTTAAAATTGAGATAGGAGAGGTTGAGTAGTATGGGCTTCCGAGATGCTCATCTTGTGATAGTCGATACGAGAACTTCGCTTAGAATAGATTTCTTTGAGAATGATGGAAACCATCAAGCTCTTGGCGTGTTGAACCAATATTTTCTTAGGAATTTATTACTCTAAGGACCTTTTAGAACCTTAAACCATTGGCCAACTAAGATTGATGGTCACGTAGTATGGGTCCTCGAGAAGCTCTTCTCGTGTGGATCGATACGAAGACCTCGTTCAGAAGAGACTTTCTTGATGGGTTTGTTGCCTGGCAATAACTGACATACGTAACAAACAAGTCAAGAAAGTCCATGACTCTGAAATCCTTGTGTAAAACCTAGTGTCGATGTGTCTCGTAGTATGGGTCCCCGAGAAGCTCTTCTCGCGTGGTTCGATACGAGGACCTCATCTAAAGGAGGTTCATATGATGGAGTCATCCTTCGACATGTTCATGCCGTGTATGATGAACAGTCATATGAACCCATGACTTTGGGATCCCTTTAAACTTTAGATCATACCTTGTGAGAACCTTTTCTATAAAGCAGTTAATATCGGCCATATCCATATCTCGGACCTATGAACCCACGTGCTTGAGTTTCATTTATGCATCCGCTCATACATACATACTCATAAAAACAAAGCTCTTAGTGTCTTGTTCTTATTGCAGATATAAGCATTTTTCAGAAGCAATCATGATGAATGTGAATCTAGGGATGATGAGACTAAACAAGAAGACCGACAGAAAAAGTACTTTCACTTTTAAATACAAAGATCCTTCAATTGACAGTCTAAGAGCTCTACGTGCCAAGATCACTCCTATCAAGCATAACAAATTTCACTCTTCTTATGGGAGAATTTTGGATCTGTTGACAGAAAAGATAGAATTTGAAGCCCTCACAGCCTTGGCTCAGTACTATGACACTTCTCTCCGTTGTTTTACCTTCGCCGATTTTCAGATAGCTCCCACTTTGGAAGAATTTGAGATGATTCTGAACCTCTCCATCAAAGATCGCAATCCTTTTCCGAAGCTCGAAGAAGAATTCACTTTGAAGAAAGTGGCTTCTGCCTTTGGGATTCCCACAAGTGATGTGATAGCCAATTGGGCACCCAAAGGAGCTAGGGGTTTCTCAAGGAAATTTTTAGAAGAACAAGCGTGGAAGTATGCCAAAGAAGGGAAATGGGAAATATGCGGTTCAATTTTGGCACTCTTGGTCTATGGAATCGTGATGTTTCCAAATGGGGAAAATTTTGTAGACCAAGTAGCTGTGGAAATTTTCTTGACAAAGAATCCCGTGCCTTTCCTCCTAGGTGACTTCTACCATACCTTTCATACAAGACATACCAAAGGAGGTGGAATGTTCCTCTGTTGTGCCCCGCTCTTGCATAAGTGGCTAAGGACTCACATGCCCGAGAAAGGTCCTTTCGCTTCCAAGGAACTCTCATGGCCTCAAAGATTTGCTTCACTCACCGCTAGTTCCATCACATGGTACAAGAGGGAGTGGGAAACTAGAGATATCATCTTTTCTTGTGGAGAATTTCCTAATGTGCCTCTCTTGGGAACACGAGGTTGCATCAATTACAACCCGGTGTTACTCAAAAGACAATTTGGACACTCCATGGATGGTCCTCCTAGAGAAGAAGATTTGGTTCCATTTCTTGTCAACACGGCCGATCCAAGTGACCCATCCGTAAGAAAAGCAAGAAGAGCATGGGTAAACATCATGAGAAGTAATCCAGACAATGGAAGAAAGAATGTCCTCGCTCGTGAACCTTACGTCAAATGGGTAAAAGAGAAGGTAAAAGAAGTCAGATTACCTTTTTTCTTTGATGCATCTGCTTTCCCATCAAATCCCGAGCCCGAGTCAGTCTTACCCAAAGATATGGAAAAATTTAAGGCTAAAGTCCAAGAGCTTGAAGATGAGAACACTCAGCTTCGAATTCAACTCAATGAAACTAAGCAGAAAAGTGAAGCTTGGGAAGACAAAAGCAAAGAGTTGAAAGAAAAGTTTGAGGATAGCAAGAAAAGGGCTAGAGAAGAGAAAGGAAATAAAGAATGGGTTGGTGGAGCACTCAGAAGCGCCAACGCCGACTTGGATCACCGAAATGAAAAATTGGACCAAGTGTGGCGAAAGGTTAGAGACTTAGAAAACGATGTAAGGATCGCCAATCAAATGAAGAAAGATGAAAGGGAAAAATTTGAAGCTCAGATTCACCAGTTGAAAGGCATTATCAAAGGCTGTGAAGATCAGTTAGCTCACGCACGGTTGGAGAAAGAAAGCGCGCAACGAGATTTTGTACAAGCAGAGTACCAGTTGGGTAGAGCTATCGAGGAAATCAAAAGATTGAAAGATGGAATCTACGATGAGCTATACTTAGAGCTACAAGATAGTTGCCATTATTGGGAAGAAAGTTGTCGTCAAGCCGAAGCTGTTGTACTTCAAAGAGATGACATCATCCATGATCTCCAAATTCTCTATGAGGAGTGGATGAACAAATTTGTGAACTTGGCGGGATTCTCCAATTTTGTGCTTCAGCAAATCCCTGAAAAATTGAAGATAGCTGATCAAGTAATAACTCCTGAAAACACTTCTGTCCCTGTGTTCGACTTTGTGAAGTTTTGCATGGAAACAATGGGAGAACTTGTTACAGATTTGGAAGCGGTTCGCAGAGCCCAAGGAGTCACTTTTAGAGTCGATTTGTAATTTGTTTAAGAAGTGTATCTTTTGTATTTTGTATTCGAATTTGGCCTAGAGCCTTAATAAAATGAAAGTTTTTGTTCCATTTTGTCTCTTCTGATTAATTGCAATGGAAAATGTTTATATTCTTAAACGATAACTAACAAGGTTACTAAGAGCTTTGCGCATAACATTTTTGTTTCATATGCATCATTCCGCATTTCATAAAACAAAACCCAAAACTTACAAAGAAAAACTTGACCTCCTTTCGCAGTAAACAACCTGACTTCCCGACATCCTTACTACACTCGTGGAAAGCAAAGATTACTAATGGATCAAATCGAGCAGAATCAAGCCGCTTTCAAGGAAGAGATGATCCACATGAAGGCTCAGATGGGCCAGCTGATGGTAGTCATTCAAGCTCTGGCTAAAGGTCAAGAAGAAATGAAACAAGCTATGGAGAAAAACGCTACCAACATTCCTACCCCTACTACTGCCGGTTCAACCCCCACTCCTGATGGAGTCATTCCTACTCCTGCGAGTGCAATTCCCATTCTTGGTGGAACAGTCCCTATTCCTGTTAGCACAGGCGCGATCCACACTCCTGGTAGTGGTACGACTACTATCCCAATCCACTTGGATGGCCACGAAGGTTTCTACAACCCTCCCGAATTCTTGGATGTAGACACTTCTGGAGCACCAACTAGTGATCTGGAAAAGAAAGTACTTGCTTTGCAAGAGACAGTCAAAGGACTACAAGGCCCAAGCACTTTTGGGTTAGATGTTGCGGATATGTGTTTGGTACCCGGTGTGAAGATTCCTCTCAAGTTCAAAGTCCCCGACTTTGAAAAATACAAAGGGACCAGCTGTCCCCGAACTCACATCAGATCATATTGTAGGAAAATGGCTGCCTACTCCAACGAAGAAAAATTGCTAATGCATTTCTTTCAAGATAGCCTCAGCGGGGCATCTCTTGAATGGTATATGCAGTTGGAGGGAACGTATATCAAGACGTGGAAGGAGTTAGCCGAAGCATTTATGAAACATTACCAGTACAACTCTGATATGGCACCTAATCGGACACAGCTCCAAGGGTTGAATCAAAAATCTGGTGAAGCATTTAAGGATTACGCGCAAAGGTGGAGGGACTTAGCTGCTAGAGTCCAGCCTCCTCTTCTTGAAAGAGAATTGACCGATATGTTCATGGGGACTCTTCAAGGTCCATTCCTAGAACGATTGGCTGGATGCATATCTTCTGTGTTTTCAGATTTAGTGATGGCCGGTGAAAGGATCGAAAATATGATAAAGATCGGAAAGATTCAAATTGTTGATGGAGCTTCTGGCGGATCGAAAAAGCCATACCAAGGTTTTGCAAGAAAAAGAGAGGGCGAGACGAGTGCTGCCTTGATGGATAAGGGGAAGGCCAAAGCATACCAAGGCCCTTATCATCATGTGGCCGCTGTTACTCCAAATCAACCTCTTGCTATATCCGCAAGTCAACCAACTGTTCAAGTCCCCTACCAACAACAGCGACAAGGTTACTATCAAGGTCCCCCAAGACAAAGGAGACCCGAGAAAAGATTTGATCCCATTCCAACAACATACGCTAGGTTGCTTCCACTTTTGCTAAAGGGTTCATTGGTGCAGTTAAGGGAGATGAAGGCTCCCCCGGCTATTCTGCCTCCCGGTTATGATGCGAACGCCCGATGCGAGTTTCATTCAGGAGCTCCCGGACATAATATTGAAAATTGTAAAACTCTGAAATACGTGGTGCAAGATCTCATCGATTCAAAGGCCATTAACTTCACCAAGAACACTCCCAATGTGACTCGTAATCCAATGCCTCACCATGCTACAAACATGGTCGAAGAATCAAAAGGGAAGAAGTTGGTGTCAAATGTTGATGAGCTGAAAACCCCATTTGCAGTTGTGAAAGAGCAATTGTTGTTGAAGAACATTATCCCAGGATGTACCAAGGATTGTCGACACTGTTTGAAAGATCCCCAAAGTTGTCTCAAATTAAAGATGGGCATTCAAAGTTTGATAGATCAAGGCGTCATGTTAGTGGAACAGATATCTAATGCTGAAGAAGTAGCAACTCTTGATATTCCCTATGATCCGATGGAGTTTACTTATGATGAAGAGCTGTTGAACAATCCGTATGGTCAGAACCGTGTACCATTGACGATTCCGTATGAACAACCACGTATTCCTCTAACAATTCAATGTGATGAAGATTGGTATCCTGTCCAAATTCCGATGCAAATTCCATATGATGTTCCATGTGATCAGCCTCATGCGCTTTTGGAAATCCCTTGTGATTATGACTGGCATTCTATTCAAACCCCGTACAATCAAGTTCGCGAACCATTGCAGATATTGTATGATCAAGTAGAGATTCCGCTGTCTCCACCTTCACTTGCTCCGTTAGTGATATCTACGCCTGCTCCTTTTCCTTTTGAGAGCACCAAGGCTGTCCCTTGGAAATATGAGCCGACTGTTTACATTAAGGGAGAGAAAGTGGATGAAGATGTTGTGAAAGCTGGTAGCTCCGTAGAGAACATTGTGGGAACCGGTGGTGTCACTAGAAGTGGTCGAATCTTTTCTCCACCACCTATCAACAGCGGTGATAATACAAAGAAAAATACTGTTGAACCAAGCTCCAATGAAGCGGAGGAATTTCTAAGAATCATTCAGAAAAGTGATTACAAAGTGATCGATCAGCTCAATCAAACTCCCTCAAAGATATCCATGCTATCATTATTAATGTGTTCGAAAGCCCATCAAGAAGCACTGTTAAAATTCTTGAAGAGTGCTCACGTGCCAGAAGAGATATCAGTGGTGCAGTTTGAAGAAGTGGTGGGGAATATAGCATCAGCCCATATCTTGAGCTTTAATGATAGTGAACTACCTCCCGAAGGTAAGAACCATAACAAGGCCTTACACATTACCATAGAATGTGTAGATGTTGTATTCTCTAGAGTACTTGTCGATACTGGATCATCATTGAATGTGTTACCAAAGAGCTCGTTGAACAAGCTATCAATTGAAGGACTTGTGATGAAGCCAAGTCAAACCATTGTAAAAGCTTTTGATGGGGCTACGAGAACTGTGATAGGCGAAGTTGATCTCCCAATCAAGATTGGACCTCATACCTTTATCATTACATTTTATGTAATGGATATCTATCCCGCTTATAGCTGCCTTCTTGGTCATCCGTGGATTCATTCGGCAGGCGCCGTAACTTCAACCCTGCATCAAAGGATTAAATTTATGATCAACAATCAGATGGTCGTCATTGAGGGCGAATCTGATGTGCTTATAAGCCATCTTGCTTCTTTTCGCTATATTGAAATAGGAGGGGAGGTGCACGAGACCCCATTCCAAGCGTTTGATGTGATAAGCGTGGAGATGATTCCTGTTAAGGAGGAGGAAAAGAAATCAGAAAGGTTCGGATCCCCTATGGTTACATGGAAAGATGCAAAAACTGTAATTGAGGCTGGTCACCCTAAAGGTTGGGGTAGAGTGTTGGAGCTTCCCATCAACAAAACCAGAACTGGTTTGGGTTATTTTGGCAATCAGGTAGTGCAGCAGAAGACAATCATGGACAAAAGCAAAGGTCTCATTCCCCCACTAGCCTTTGTAAGCGGTGGAAATATGGTGGATGATCATGTAGCTGTCGTGGAGGCTGAAGACAATGCGTTAAAGGAGGTCTGCATGGTGTACCCCAAGGCACCAAATCAACAACTCAACAATTGGACTGTCATGGAGATACCGGAGGTCACCTTGATTGAGGAGTAATTTTCTTTGTTTTTCTTTCAAATCCTATGCTCTGCCCAAGGCATAAGGATTATTTTGTAGGGCCCCCATGTTTTCAATCAATGTTTTATCATGAATGAAGTAAACTTTTGCATTCAATTGTGTTCCCTGTCTTTCTTTTATTTTTTGCATAAATAAATGGCAATGTTTTCGTGCATTTTCATTTTTTTCATTTTTTTTTCATTTTTTATCAAAATAAAGCATAAAATCACCAATCATGCAGATCAACCCTGGATTCCATTGATAACGATACTTCTACGGTTCCATATGACTTTGACAACCCAATCTACCATGCCGATGAGGATGGTGAAGAATATTGTGAGCTCCCCGAGGAGTTGGCCAGATTATTAAAGCAAGAATCCAAGGTCATTCAACCGCATCAAGAATCAGTAGAAGTTGTCAATCTCGGAACTGAAGAAGATAAGAAAGAGGTCAGGGTGGGCGCTTCTCTAGAAGATGGTGTGAAGAGAAGACTGATCGAGCTCCTGCGCACGTATGCAGATGTGTTCGCTTGGTCATACCAAGACATGCCCGAACTGGATTCTGACATTGTGATGCATAAACTGCCACTCAAAGAGGATTGCCCACCTATAAAGCAAAAGATGAGACGAACTCGACCTGACATGGCCCTTAAAATTAAGGAGGAAGTGCAAAAGCAGCTTGATGTCAGATTCTTGGCCGTATCAAAATACCCTCGATGGGTCGCCAACATTGTACCTGTTCCTAAAAAAGATGGCAAGGTGCGGATGTGTGTCGACTACCGAGACCTGAATAGAGCCAGTCCAAAAGATGATTTTCCATTGCCACATATTGATGTATTAGTGGATAATACAGCTCAATTCTCTGTATTCTCTTTCATGGATGGTTTCTCCGAATACAACCAAATCAAAATGGCTCTGGAAGATATGGAGAAGACTACCTTCATAACCCCTTGGGGAACCTTCTGCTATAAAGTTATGCCATTTGGTCTAAAGAACGCTGGCGCGACATATCAACGAGCGATGGTAACTCTCTTTCATGATATGATTCATAAAGAGATCGAAGTGTACGTCGACGATATAATTGCAAAATCCCAAACTGAAGATGAGCATCTCATCCATTTGGAAAAGCTGTTTACAAGGCTAAGAAAGTTCAGGCTAAGGCTCAATCCGAGTAAATGCACTTTTGGGGTAAGATCTGGTAAATTGCTAGGTTTTATCGTGAGCCAAAAGGGAATTGAGGTCGATCCTGACAAAGTAAAAGCTATCCAATATATGCCGGCTCCGAGGACAGAGAAGGAGGTTCGTGGTTTCTTAGGGAGATTAAACTACATCGCTAGATTCATATCTCACCTAACAGCCACATGTGAGCCAATATTCAAGTTGCTTCGCAAGGATCAAGCGATCGTGTGGAATAACAACTGCCAAAAAGCATTTGAGAAAATTAAAGAATATCTGCAAGAGCCACCGATCTTGATGCCTCCCGTGCTAGGAAGACCTCTCATCATGTACTTAACTGTTCTGGAAGAATCCATGGGATGTGTGTTGGGGCAGCATGATGAAACAGGTAGAAAGGAACACGCCATCTACTACCTAAGCAAGAAGGTCACCGAGTGTGAAACGAGATACTCAATGTTGGAAAAGACATGTTGCGCGCTTGCATGGGCTGCCAAACGCCTAAGGCAGTATATGCTGACCCATACCACGTTGTTGATATCAAAGATGGATCCAGTCAAGTACATCTTTGAAAAGCCTGCTCTCACCGGACGAGTAGCCCGTTGGCAAATGGTACTGACTGAATATGACATCCAGTACGTCTCACAAAAAGCTATCAAAGGGAGTGTTCTATCTGACTATCTTGCTCACCAACCTATGGAAGATTACCAGCCCATGCGTTTTGAATTCCCTGATGAAGACATCATGTTTGTCAGAGACTATGCAGCATTAGGACCAAATGACGGACCCGAACTAGGATCGCGATGGACGCTCGTGTTCGATGGCGCCACAAATGCTCAAGGCAATGGAATAGGGGCAATCATCACATCTCCTACTAGTTTCCATATTCCATTCACCGCAAGGTTATGTTTCGAGTGTACCAACAATATGGCAGAATATGAGGCCTGTATCTTCAGAATTGAAGCCGCTATTGATCATGGAATCAAGATTTTGGAAGTGTATGGGGACTCCGCATTAGTAATCAGTCAAGTCAAAGGTGATTGGGAAGCATGCGATAGAAAACTGGTTCCATATCGGGATCACGTCTTGAAGTTAATCCCATATTTTGACGAGATTACTTTCAATCACATCCCTAGAGAAAGTAATCAACTGGCAGACGCCATTGCCACATTGTCATCCATGTTCAAGGTTAAATGGAAAAATGAGGCACCCTCCATCCGTATTGAATATCTTGACGAGCCTGCCCACTGTCTGGAAGCGGAGTTAATAATCGACGATCAACCTTGGTTTTATGATATCAAAAGATATCTAGAAAAGCAAGAATATCCAGAAAATGTTTCCATCACAGACAAGAAGTATTTAAGAAGGCTTTCCTCCAAATTCTTCTTAAGCGGAGATGTGTTTTACAAGCGGAACTATGACTCGGTCCTGCTCAGATGCGTGGATAGACACGAAGCCGACCGAATCATAAATGAAATCCATGAAGGCTCTTTTGGTACGCATGCCAGTGGACACACAATGGTTAAGAAGATTTTGAGGGCTGGTTATTATTGGTTGACAATGGAGACTGATTGCTACCGTCACGTGCAAACATGCCACAAATGTCAGATCTATGCAGATAAGATTCATGTGCCACCAATTCCTTTAAATGTATTGACATCGCCTTGGCCCTTCGCCATGTGGGGCATAGATGTGATCGGATGCATCAAGCCAACTGCTTCAAACGGTCATCGTTTCATCTTAGTGGCCATTGACTACTTCACTAAATGGGTGGAAGCCGCATCTTATGCCAACGTCACCAAACAAGTGGTCACTCGCTTTATCAAGAAAGAAATCATTTGTCGTTATGGGGTCCCAAATAAAATCATTACTGATAATGGTTCAAACCTCAATAACAAGATGATGAAGGAATTATGTGAGAGTTTCAAGATCGAGCATCATAACTCATCACCATATCGCCCAAAGATGAATGGTGCTGTTGAGGCAGCAAACAAAAACATCAAGAAGATCGTTCAGAAAATGGTGAAAACATACAAAGATTGGCACGAAATGCTACCATTTGCTTTGCATGGCTACCGCACTTCAGTACGCACTTCTACTGGGGAAACTCCTTTTTCTCTTGTATACGACATGGATACGGTACTCCCTGTTGAGGTCGAAATTCCATCTCTGAGAATTCTTATTGATGTTAAGCTTGATGAAGCAGAGTGGATACAGGCGAGATTTGATCAACTTAATCTCATCGATGAAAAGCGCATGACAGCCATCTGTCATGGCCAACTTTACCAAAAGCGGTTGAAACGGGCGTTTGACAAGAAGGTTCGCCCCCGAGATTTTGAAGTGGGAGACTTGGTATTGAGGAAGATTCTGCAAATCCACACAGACCCAAGGGGCAAATGGACACCTAACTACGAGGGCCCATATGTTGTGAAGAAGGTTTTCTCTGGAGGATCCTTGATATTATCCAACATGGACGGTGAAAATCTGTCGTCCCCTGTAAACGCAGACGCAGTCAAAAAATACTATGTTTGAAAGAAAACCCGGTGGACAACAAAAAGAAAAAGTCCAGGCAAAAGTTAGGGTTAAAATAAAAAATACCCGATAAGTTGAAAACCCTTAGGGGCAACTTAGGCAAAAAAAAAGGGGGTATCCCGGTAGACCGAAAACCCGAAAGGGAGGTCTAGGCAAAAGTTAGGGAACTTAAAAGAAAAGACTGCGGTTTGAAAAGAGTTTGTAAGTTCATCATCAGAATAAATTGAGCTACACATGGGAAAGATCAATCCAATCTCATTCCTCAGAGGCAATGTACGAAAAGCGTCATGTCCATAGGGATCATAGCAGAATTGAAACTCAATGGAAATCCGTTTATTCTCTCATTGCCATTGTACTTTTGTCATACTTTTGCAATTACCTCTTTTAGGAATTGTATCCTTATGTAAAATCACCCATTTATGGGTCACTTTATCATCAATAAAATATCTTTCATCAATTCGTGCTTCGCATTTCTTTTACTTTTATGTTTGTTTGCGAAAAAGTGGATTTTTCATTCTTAATAAATATTGCATTGAGAATTATGGGGTAACGATAATTATGACGAAAGTAAGCATAAGGTTACTCTCTAATCAAGGTTTATGAAACATAAACGCGATCTCTAGGGCGCACATGTACACAAAGCATCGTCAAATCACAAAGTTCACCAAAACGCAACCAAGTCAGGGGCAACCCAACTGACCAGCTTGCTTGTCTGATAAGACCATCTAAAGATCATCCAATTCTGTCACAAGGATGTTGGGAAGTCAAACTTGACGCCCCAAACCAAAGCCCAATAACTTGGCACAAATCATCACCCCTAACCTCCATATCCTTGTATACCTGACATTTTTGCATACATATTGCATCATCACATGAGTGTTTAGCCAGTTATCCTCAAAGATGCGGATTTCCTATGGAACACGCTGCCAGGATCCTTTTGGAATGTTTATCTATTCACTTACCTTTTGTATCTCTTTTCGAGCCTGTTACATGAGATTATTTTACCACCTCACCTTTCGTGAAGGATTTCATTGCCTTTCGCGTGAAATCATTTTCTTTTCGCTTTCCTTTTGTAAGCGTGTCTCCGCTGTCTTTTACAAGCGAAAAAACTTTGTTTTGGATATCTTCAATCAATTTGGACGCGTGATGCCTATGTGGCCAAGAACTAAATGGTCACCATACTTAAAGAATGTCATCTCCACCGTTGTGCCTGTGAGGTCAAATGATGTTCTAATACCCTATACAAGTTTCCCCTACCTTTTGCAGGAGGATGGTTATTGCCTTAAACTTACCCTTTGTGAGTCTTTTCATGTCTCTTTCACGAAATATTTCCAATTTACCTTTCGCAAAAAATTCAATATACCTTTAGTAAGACCTCTAGTACCTTTTGTACAGGTTATTGTCAGCTTACCTTTCGTAAGCGTTCTCTCTACCTTTTGTAGAAGGATTTTCTTCTCCTAACCTTTTGTTTAGGAATATTTTCTGCTTTTCACAGAAGACAGTACGATCATTCTCTCCTAAGGGAGTCTCCTATCCACCTTTTGTAGAAGGAATTATCTCCGAACCTTTTATCCTGGAGTCCTCTTTACCTTTTGTAGAAGGAATTTATTCTCCTAACCTTTTTTTCTGGAGTTCTTTTTGCCGTAACAAAAGGAAATACGATTGTATTCTCCCAAGGGAGTCTCCTCTACTTGATGTAGAAGGAATACTTGTCTTCAAACCTTTTGTTTTGGAGTCCTCTCTACCTTTTGTAGAAGGAATACTTGTCTTCAAACCTTTTGTTTTGGAGTCATCTCTACTATTTGTAAAAGGAAAACATTTTCTCCAAACCTTTTGTTCAGAAGTCCTCCTTACCTTTTGTAAGAGGAAAACATCGATTATCTTTAGAGCCCTCTCTACCTTTGGTAGAAGGAGTATCTCATAATCCTATATTCTTAGAGTTCTCTCTACCTTTCAAAGAAGGAATATCTCCTAGCCATTTTTGATTCCTTATTAAGAGATGTCCCTCTGACTTTTTGTAGAAGGAGTTTCAGATAACTTGTTTATAGTATAACCAATCCTCTTAGAATTCTGTAGGAGTTCTTCTTTTCTGACTGGCAAAGCACTCAAGCCCATACCATCCACTTGCATCTCAAGCATATCATTGCATCTAATTGGCCAAAATTCTAGGTATTCTAGTATTTAATCCACCTTTACCTCGAATGTCTGAAAGCTATCGCTATTCATACCTTCAGGTCCAAGGAAATCAAATAGGGGCAGCTGTCATACCCCAAATTTTGACTAGGCATTTTTTTTTCTAGCTTTCATTCATCAGACTTTGTTCTTGTGTTACATCATTCGTATAACATAACATGTCTTTCATATCATAACATTTTCATCATTTATGCATCATATTATCTCATTTGGTCATCATTTTCTAAGAATTTTGGGTCATAAGTTTGAGCTTAGCAATTTAGGGTTTTGCTTGGTAGCTTTCTCAAAGTTTTACTTTATGATGCTCATCATTTGTGGTGTTTTGGTATTGGCCTTTGCAAGTTGTTGGTTTTTGTGACCTGATTTGTCATCTAACCTTTGTGTGTTAAAAGTACAAAGTTTAGTGCTTTTGTTCTCTCTTTTTTGTTTATTAGGAGTGGAATATGGGATTGAGATGGTTATGGTGGCAATTCAAATCCATTGAAGTTCACATGATCACTATCCAAAGACAATGTTACTTTTGGGTTCAATTCAAGCCTAAAATTGTAATACATTTACAAATTCAAGGAGGATTCAAAAAGAAGATGGTGAATGATAGTTTTGCTCCATTTTGGGCCAAATTCATCAAGATACTGTTGTAATTTTGTTTCATCATAAGCATTGGCCATGAAAAAATACAAGTAGGCAAATTCATTCAAGAGTTCAAGAAAGGAATAAAATGAGAATTTGGAACAATGGAGAATAATTTGGATCATAACTTCGTTCCATCATAACTTTGTGTCAATTTGGAACAATTGAGAATTACATTTGAGTTTTCAAGGTGTTGCCATTTACAAGTCTTAAAACTACAAGTTGTGGCCTAATGCTAGATTTGTGAAAATTCTATCTCTTGCAACTTCAACCGCAAGATTTCTTCAAGTCATTAATTCACGATCTACCATCTTGCAACTTCCATACCAATTTCAAATCATCACCAAGGACCTGAAGGAAGAAATTGGGCCAAATTTGCATCATAAAATTCACCTCAAATAAATTCAGCATTTGTCATATGTTCTCATGACCAAAATTCATCATGTGCATCACAAGACTCATTACAAAAAAAATTCAGCATATAATCTCATGACCAAAAGTTCAGCTTTTGTTTTCATATCAAAAAATTCTGCATTGTTATTATAAAAATTCTGCACTATCACATACAAAATTCTGCATTATCATTAATAAAAATTCTGCATCAACATAATAAATTCAGCATCAAAATTCTGCATTATCATTAATAAAAATTCTGCATCAACATAACAAATTCAGCATCAAAATTCAGCATTTTACCATTATAAAATTCTGCATTTTTAAAACTATAAAATTATGCATTCACATGACCAAAATTCAGCATTTGCACTAGTCCAAATTGCATTGCATTCCATCCAATATTCACAAATTCATTCACACATAATCAATTCAAAATAAAATCATGTTATCACTAAAACAAAATCATATACTTAGCATCCAACCATATCAAATTCATGTTAGTTCAAGGCATCACAAAGTCAATTCAAGTTTTGTCAAGAAAAGGAGAATCATGAGACCACCAAGAAAATACAAACACAAGCAGACAAAAAAAACTCAGACAACAACAACAATAGCAGCAGACAAAAAAATTCAGCAACAACAGCAAATTACAACATACATTTTTCACTATTTGGGTCAAGCAAACTCTAAAGATTGAGAAAGAAAATAGCAGGCACACCAAGTCTCTGTTTTTAACATATATACAAACAAAGGCAGAAGTGCAGAAAATTCAGAAAGTGCAGAAACAGCAGATGGTACAGACAGAACATATATATCATTTTGGAAATGCAATTTTGAGTATCAAGAAAACAACCATGGTAGCATTACAAAAGTAAAGATTCTGCAGTAGGTCTTCAAACACAAAACCCTAGAATTCTACACCATATAAACCCATAAACAACTCTGAGGAAAGGGGGTCAATTTTTATCAGAAGCCAACAGCCATACCTTATCCATAGAAAAGAGAAAGAGTGAACCATCAACACAGTCACTTGAATTTCTAGCAGTAACTAGCAACCTCAGGCATCCATAAATCTAAACACAAAAAATCATATCAACATTGTTTTAATTTCATATCAAGACTCACAAAAAATCCCAACAGAAAAATGGAAAAAGAATCTTAAACCATATACTCACAATCCAACCAACCAGAACCATATCAAAGACCAGTTTGCAGTAAAAGAGGGATTGAAGGACTTACTTGAAGATAGGGCGGATTTGGCTTCTTTTCTCTTTCGCAGGTAATTGTTCTGATCCATTTTTTTTTTTACCAATTTCCTATGTAACTTTGGCCGCGAGACAGAGAGAACCCGAGAGAGGGAAAATCACTGAAAATGAATCGAGAGAGCGAGAGAGTTACGAGAGAAGAGATTGAGGTCGGATTTCGTTCCTTTTCAGATTTGAGATTGAGATATTGGATAAATGGTAGCGTTTGTGAGGTTTTTTCCCTTTTTGTTTTCTGTTTCACGAGGGATTTCCTGGTTTTCCTTCTTAGCCGACCGTGTTTGGTTTAGGATAGGGTTTCTCTAACCCCTTTTTTGGCACTAACCGAACCGGGTTTGGACCTCAAGTGGTCCGACCCGGTTTGTCTTGGATGGGCTTAGTTCCATTCTATTTGCTCAGCCTAACTTTGTTTTGTTTATCTTTCCTTTCTACTTTATTCTTAAAATCTTTAGTTATTAATCTTATTGTCTTTAGTTAGTAATTTTATTTAGAATTATTTTAGGTTTAGAATATTTTTAGGATTTAGTAATTATTTATGTTTAACTATTAGAAATATTTTAGGATTAAATATTTTATGATTTCAATTAGATTTATTTATTTATTTATTAGTTCCAACGTAACAAATTTTAGGATTAGTTGTTTTTTCTAGAGATATTTTAGGATTGTAGAATATTTTTAGAATTTAGTTATTATTTTAGATTTTTAATATTTTAACTAGTATTTTTAATTTAGGATTTATATTTTATTTAGTTCTAGAATTTTAACTTTAACTTTAGAATTTTGGTTAGAACTCTTAATTAATAATATTGAACAAAAATGATAATAAAAAAAAAGAAAATGTTTATTATTTATATTAAACATATTTATTTAATATTAATTAATTAGAAAATTAGTTTTATTAAATATCCCTGTTTAGTTTAAATAATAACTTGAATGTACAAATTTAACTCGTGTCCTCAAACCGACTAACTTGACTATGTCTCACGATTATTGTGTGCTTGTGTTAATAATGTCATTCTAACTTTTGTTTCTAAAATCATTTTCAAAATAAACTCTCAATTTATCGAGCCATTTTTAACCTTGTAAGTCGGTTGCCTTGTGCACCGCCATCGACCTTGATCGCATCACTTCAAATATTTTTACAAACAATAAAACCCTTGATCCAACATCAAGTGGTAATTTTTCTCAAAAATGCAAAAATACAATAAATATATGATTATGGTTATACGCCATGGGCTTTAAGGTGGTGGAGAAGGAATGAGAATGGAATCCTCCTACACTCATTCCGAATGTTTTGAATACAAGGTGCTCGACTTGGTTATTCGAAACATTCATCTCTATCCAAAGTCTCTAGTGTGATCCTAATTAAAAACCATTATTTATTTTTTTAAAAAAACTAAAAATAAACATAAACTCATCAAACTTCTCTTTGCCTTAGGGCGTCATTTCGAAAACCCTTTTTCAAGGTATAAAATCAACCAACAAACAACTATTTCACAAGTCTCCGAACTACGGAGCTCTGGTTCTTCACTTCTTTTAAGTGAGGATACCTAGGCACAAGGGCCACAATCCTTGGCGAGCACTCTAATAAAAAATAACCCCTCTTTCCTTAAGCAAGTAAACTTTTTAAGAATAAAACACCCGTTCACGCCAAACAACCTAGAAGGTTCCCATCGAGTACGATGGATGCGAGGGGTGCTAACACCTTCCCCTCGCATAACCGACTCCCGAACCCTAAGACTTGGTTGTGATGACCATGCTCTTTTCCCAAAGGTTTTATCGATATTTCCCTTTCCCTCCTTGGGATAAATAAAATCCGGTGGCGACTCTGTGTCATTTTTCGCGTAGTGACATCATTGTTTGCATCATCATGTGCATATCATTAACGTGTGTCTGTGCTGTAGGTGCATTTGCATACTTCCCGATTCTAGTGCTCCGGAATTCTATCTGTTATTATGAGTACTTTGAGGAAGACTGTTGCGTATAAGTTGCCTACTCCTGAGGTGACTTCTCTGTTGGGTCTGATTTCCCTAGCTGATGATGATGTGAGGAGAAGCTTTAGAAAGAGTTATGGGAAGCTACTGAATTTGGTTTGCAGACTAACTACATATGAGCTGAATGGGTTATACACGTTGATGCAGTTATATGATCCCTCCTTGAGGTGCTTTATGTTCCAGGACTTCATTTTGGCTCCGACCATGGAGGAGTACGCAGAATTTCTAGAGTTGCCAGTTCAGAACAAAGTGCCCTTCATTCACTTTGATGCTAAGCCTAAGCTGGAAGACTTAGTTGTTCCCTTGCATATGGTTGGCAAAGCTCAAGAATATGCCAAAAGTGGCTGCTGGATCGTGTTTAACGTTGTTCTTGCCTTGTGCATCTATGGGATTATACTGTTCCCTAATCTGCCTGAGTTCATTGATTTGGATGCATTCCACTTGTTTGCTGCAGGCAACCCGGTGCCTACCTTGATTGGAGATTTCTATCATTCCCTGCATTATAAGAATGAAAACAGAAGGGGGAAAAATGTCCATTGTTGTGTACCGTTGCTGAATATGTGGTTTGAGAGCCATCTGCCCAAGAAGGGTCCTTTTGTTGAATCTGCACGTACAGCTGAATGGTCTGAGCATCTAATGGGGCTTTCTTCAGAAGACATTGTCTGGTTCGATAGAGATTTATTAGGGTCAGAGATTATCTTCAGTTGCGTCGGGTTTCCCAACGTTCCTCTAATTGGAAGGAAGGGGTGTATTAACTACAACCCATCTTTGTTGGTTCGACAGTTTGGGTATGCTTTGAAGAGTCCACCGGAGGAGGAAGAAGTACAGGAATCTCTGTATTTCACTAGTGACCTGAGTGGGGAATTATTGGTCAAGCTTCAGCGCGCTTGGAATCATATCTGCAGAAGAGGGAAACCATTACTAGGAAAGAATGATTGTCAAGCCTATATGCCTTACAAGGTGTGGATTCAAGAGAGGGTGAGACTGGTGCAGATGCCTTTTCCAGCAGTACCACGTCCTATTTCCATTCCGGTTGAGGAGCCGAATACTGTGGCTATGGAGGTCTATGAGCGGGTTGTGAAAGAAAAAGAAGACTTGATAAAGATCAATGAAGAGCTAGAGAAGGAATTGGCTCAATTCCGGAGCGAGAAGAACAAAGCTGTGTATTCTTTCCAACAGCAGATTGAGTTGGTAAATAGGCTAGGTGTTGAACTGACAGAAGAGACAAAGAAACGTGAACGCCTGGGAAAAGAATTCAGAAGCTCTCATGATATGTTAGAGTCCAAGAAGAAGTCACTCGATGCCGCCTACCGGGAAATCTCTTCGTGCAACAAAACGTGGAATGCTACGCTAACCAACAACAAAAAGAGGGAAGACAAATTGAAATAGCAAACTTCTGAACTCGAAGATCAGTTGAAGGCTAGCAAGAGAAAGTATGAAGAGGAGGTTATGACAAGATATAGTCTTCAGCACTCATTGAACAAAGCCATCGAGTGCAAGAAGGAGGCTGTGTCTCAGAAACGGAAGTTAGAGGATCGCTTTGGAGAAGGGGCGTGGGAGGAATCTATTGGTGATTTACGACGTGTTCTCAAGCGAAGAGATTTACTTATCGAGGGTTTGCTTACTCAACCAAATCATCCCGAGACTAAGAGATTATTAGAGGATTACCAGACGTATGGTTGCACTTGACTATCTCATGTATTGATGTGTATGCTTTATTTGCATTGTGCTGGCCATCACCAGGATTGTTGGTTGAGGTCATGCCTTCTTATTGTACGCTCATTAATATTGTATTCCTGACTTGATGGGTTTTTTCTGCAATGAATGAGATGTTTTTTCTAGGATTGGGTTTCGAGCTTCTTATTGCTATCACTGTCACTGCACTGGCACCTTGGCACTAGAATTGGGGGAGTGATATTCCCTAATGCACAGACACATGTTGCATTTGCATACATATTCATATTGCATTACAGGTGATTATTGAACTGTATCTCATTTCCTGCATTCTCCAGGTTTTTCCAGGATTGAAAGTCAACGTCCTCACCGATACTCTACTCGTACCAACTGCAAAAGAGTTATGGACCAGATGCAGAGCAATATGCAGGAAATGCGTGAGAAGCTGGCGTTGTTCATGCAGACCATGGAGAAATTGTGAAAGGGCAGGAAAACTTGCAAACATTGGTGCAGCCATTGCTGGCGAGAAATGTCGGGAACGGCAACGAAGACCACAATTATGTACGTGTTGACACCCTTCATGGGGATGGTATTCCTACACCGGTAGCTCCACCTGTGGTAAATATACCTGATGTGAATGTGAACAATGGCGCTGGCGCCGGGAATGGTAATACAGGAATTGGTAATGAGACTGTCATTAACAATGTTGGGTTCGGAGACGCCAATCTGGGCGGTGATAACAATGGAGGTAATGGCTTTGGTAACAACGGATTTGGCTATAACGACCAAGGGTTCGACTATGCTAACCAGGATGGGAAGTTTGTTCTCAATGCTCAGGGTTTCGGACATGATGGATTTGGTAATGCCAATCAGGGCTATGGTGGATTCGGTAACGGAAATGGTGCTGGAATAATGGCTTTTGGACCTGCCGGGGTCGCTCAAGGGTATGGTAACAGAGGACGGGGCCCTGTGATGAATCAGGCTAGATTTGGTCGTAACAATGGGTATGATGGGTACGGAAATGAGAATGTTAATTGGATGGAAGACCAACAAGAAGATGCCTTCTCTGGTAGGGGTATGGATGGACCTGTGGATCCTGTTCAGAGGATAAAGATGCTTGAGGAACAAATGAAGGGTGTAGTGAATCAGAGTGCTTCTGGTTTAGATATGACCACAATGGGACTAGTGCCTGGCCTAAGGGTACCGCTGAAGTTTAAAGCTCCCACATTTGACAAATATAAGGGAGATACTTGTCCGAAGGTGCATGTCCGCTCCTATTACAGACGGATGTCCGCTTACTCGAATGATGAAAGAATGCTGATGCATTTCTTTCAAGACAGTCTGTCCGGACCGTCACTTGAGTGGTATATGGGGTTGGAGCCCACTCAGATAAAAACATGGAAGCAACTGGCTGAAGCGTTTGTGACTCATTACAAGTATAACAGTGATCTGGCACCAAACAGGGTCCAGCTGCAAGGTTTGTCACAGAAAACTGGGGAGAGTTTCAAAGAATATGCGCAAAGGTGGCGCGACATGGCGGCAAGAGTGCATCCTCCTCTGGTGGAGAAAGAAATGAATGATATGTTCATTGGAACATTCACGGGGATATTCTACGAGAAGTTGTTTCCTGTTGCGTTGGGCAGTTTCTCTAATCTGATCTTAACGGGTGAAATGATTGAGAATAGTATTAAGGTGGGAAGATTCCAAGCTGGGGAGTCTACTTCGTCAGGAGGTAATAGAAAAGCATTTGGTGGTCGTCGTCAAGGTGATTCCAGTGCAGTGTTTGGTGGCCGGGGCAGGGGCCGAGGAAGACACCCGTATAATCAGCCGCAGCAGATAGCAAGTGTCACGATTCCGATTCCTCAACAGAGACAACAACAACAACAGCAGCAGCCACAACAGCAGCAGGGGCAGAATGCTGGCCAAAGAAGATTTCCGAATGCGAAGCCGAAAAGAGTGTTTGAAGCGCCTCCTTCCACGTACGCAGTACTCTTTCAGACACTGTTGGGGCTGAATTTAATTGAAAAGAGGACCTTGGCGCCGCCCACCGGACCAACCCTTCCTTATGGGTATGATGTTAACAAGCACTGTGACTTCCACTCCGGGGCACCCGGGCATGACATAGAGGCCTGTCATGCGTTTAAACATAAGGTTCAAGATCTATTGGATAGCAAGGCCATAAATTTTGGACAAGCAGGTCCGAATATAGTACAGCAGCCAATACCCAACCATGGGGAAAATGCTATTTTGACTGAGGAGGGTCTGAATCTGATCATGAATGTTGATGAACTGAAATCGCCGTTGTGTGAAGTAAAGAGCAGGTTACTGAAAGGAGGTGTGTATCCGGGCTGCGATGAGTTTTGTCTAGAATGTTGGACCTAGGATGGGGGTTGTGCTGAATTGAAGAAGGGTATTTAGACCTTGATAGATGAAGGCACGTTGCAATTCGATAGAACGGCAGTTGAGAAACCTGCAGGAGTATTAGCTGATGAGCAAAGTGATGTAGCCACAGTGACAATTCCCCGAAAAACGATAACTATAACGACGCCAGCCAGGCGACCGACGATCACTATCACGAAGGCAGGGCCAACACCTTATGAGAGCACCAGGGTAGTACCCTGGACTTATGGGCTGGAAGCATATTGTGATGGGGAGAAAATTGATATCAGTAAACGACCAGCTGGGGTTGTGGACAATGTCGTCGGGACCGGAGGGATGACAAGGAGCGGGAGAATTTTTATATCGCCTGAGGTCGAGGCTGAACGATTGGCAAAAGGTAAAGGAAAAGTGAATGAGGAGGTTCCCGTGTAGAGGAATGAAAAAGAAACGGCACTGAAGGATGTAGAAGAGTTTATGCGTCTTATCCGTAAGAGTGACTATAAAATTGTTGAGCACCTTCAACAGACGCCGTCGAAGATATCCATATTGTCGCTGTTATTGTGTTTCGAAGCCCATAGGAATGCGTTATTAAAAATTTTGGACACGTCGTTCATACCCTAAGATGCTTCTGTGAATCAGTTGGAGGAGGTGATGGCGCACGTGAATGCAGGCCATAGTTTGGGATTTACGGATTTTGATTTGACCCCGAGGGGAAGAGAGCATAATATGGCGTTGCACGTCTCAGTTGAATGCAGGGGCACAGTCATGTCCCATGTGCTGGTAGATATCGGGTCTTCCTTGAATGTGCTGCCAAAGAAAGCTATGATGAAATTGGACATCAGGGGGGATCATTTGTACGCCTAGTGACTTGGTGGTCAGGGCATTTGATGGTACGCGAAGGTCAGTCTTTGGATCCATAACTTTGCCTCTGCAGGTGGGGCCGGAGATTTTTGAAACTGAATTTTATATTATGGACATCCATCCCGCATATAGCTGTCTTCTTGGACGACCATGGATCCATGGTGCTGGGGCAGTCACATCTACCTTACACCAAAAGCTGAAGTACATGGTGGGGGACAGTGTGGTCACAGTTTGTGGAGAGGAGGATATACTGGTCAGCCATTTGTCGTCGTTCAAGTACGTGGAAGTCGACGACGAGATTCATGAAACACCCTGTCAAGCTTTTGAGGCGTTGCGCATCAAGGACAAAGTTCCAGGGCCGAGTAAAGCATCAGAGGTGGCAGTGTCGTCATACAAAGAGGCTCAGGCTCTAGTGAAGACTGGCGAGACCAAGGGCTGGGGCAAGGTTCTGGATATTCCCGTGAAAATGGACATATTTGGGATGGGATATCAACTTTCATCATCAACGCCTACTGCAGGGGCACCCCGTTTCAAAGGACCAATAACGATTACGGCTAGTGGGGTATATCACGAGACCATCAACGTTGTTTCAGATTCCGAAGAAGGAGACAGCGACTGCGACATGGACGCTTGGATTCAGCCGAGCGTGTCAGGACAAGGGCTGTGCAACTGGTCCATTAAGGAGACTGTTCCTGTGACAACTAAACAGTAATGCTTTGTTTTCTTAATTGTTGAACAATCCGGTGCCCTACCCGGGGCATCGTGATTTTGCTTAGGGCCATCCTATTATGTACATTGCACTGTTTGATCGTTAAATAAAGGCGTTTTTCATGTACAAATATTGTGATCTCTGTTTTTCCTGTTTTTATTTTTTACAATAAAATGGCAACGTGGTTATTCGCTTTGTATGTGTTTTGAAGCATTTAACCATTTCCTTTGCAGGATTACTATTTCAGATGACATCTATGAACCGCCTATGACTCACTTTGACTTTGAGCACCCGATATTTCAGACCGAAGAAGAGATTGTTGAAGATGGCGACGTTCCAGAAGAGTTGTCTTGGTTGGTAAAACAAGAAGAACGAATCATTCTGCCTCATGAGGAAGTCATTGAGATCGTCAATTTGGGGTCGAAAGGGGTTGAAAGGAACATCCGTATAAGGGCCGTGCTGCAGAGCGACGTCAAGCGAAGATTGGTTGAAATGCTCAAAGAGTATAGTGATATTTTTGCTTGGTCGTATGAGGCCATGCCTGGGCTGGATACGGATATGGTTGTGCACCGTCTGCCGCTAAAAGAAGAATGCCCTCCGGTTAAGCAGAAGCTCTGAAGAACTAGACTGGACATGGCTGTGAAGGTTAAGGAGGAGGTTCAAAAGCAGTGGGATGCTGGTTTCCTAGCTGTTACAAAATATCCCTCATGGGTCGCTAATATTGTGCCAGTGCCAAAGAAAGACGGTAAAGTGAGAATGTGCGTAGATTACCGTGATTTGAACAAAGCGAGCCCAAAAGATGATTTTCCACTTCCTCACATCGATGTGCTGGTCGATAACACCGCTCAGTTCTCCGTATTCTCCTTCATGGATGGCTTCTCGGGCTATAATCAGATTAAAATGGCGCCAGAAGACATGGAGAAGACTACCTTCATTACACCCTGGGGAACATTTTGTTACAAAGTGATGCCCTTCGGATTGAAGAATGCTGGGGCAACGTATCAGCGTGCAATGACGACTCTCTTTCATGACATGATGCATAAAGAGATCGAGGTTTATGTTGATGATATGATTGCCAAATCTCAGACGGAGGAAGAACATTTGGTGAATCTGCTGAAGTTATTCAAGAGGCTTAGGAAGTTCAGGTTGAGACTGAACCCTAACAAATGTACCTTCGGGGTGAGATCGGGTAAACTGCCGGGGTTTATCGTGAGCGAAAAAGGAATAGAGGTTGATCCTGCGAAAATAAAAGCAATACAAGAAATCCCGACGCCTAAAACAGAAAAAGAAGTGCACGAGTTTTTAGGGAGGTTGAACTACATCGCCCGGTTCATATCTCACCTAACAGCTACGTGTGAGCCGTTATTCAAGCTGTTGAAAAAAGACCAGGCTGTAACATGGAATGAAAATTGTCAAAAGGCGTTCGATAAAATAAAACAGTATTTGCAGGAGCCTCCTATTTTGATACCTCCGGTGGCAGGGAGACCCTTGATTATGTATTTGACGGTTCTTGAGGGGAGTATGGGTTGTGTTCTCGGTCAGCACGACGAGACAGGGCGTAAAGAGCATGCGATATACTACCTGAGTAAGAAGTTTACTGACTGTGAATCTCGATACTCAATGCTCGAAAAAACTTGTTGTGCGCTAGCCTGGGCCGCCAAGCGTTTGAGGCAGTACATGCTAAATCAGACAACCATGCTCATTTCGAAGATGGATCCTATCAAATACGTATTTGAAAAGCAGACACTATCTGGGAGAATTTCCCGTTGGCAGATGGTTTTGACCGAATATGACATCCAGTATGTTTCACAGAAGGCTATAAAGGGGAGCGTGTTATCGGAATATCTTGCTGAGCAGCCTGTTGAGGACTACCAATCGATAAGGTTTGATTTTCCTGACAAGGATATCATGTACCTAAAGATGAAAGATTGGGAAGAACCGTTGCCGGATGAAGGGCCAAAAACAGATTCCCAGTGGCAGTTGATCTTTGACAGAGCTGTGAATTCCTATGGTAGCGGAATAGGGGCAATCATCACTACTCCACATGGGTCGCACATCCCATTTACTGCTCGATTGACCTTTCCGGTTACCAATAATGAAGCCGAATACGAAGCTTGCATCATGGGGCTTGAAGAAGCCATTGATTTGCGAATCAAAAATCTGGATGTATACGGAGACTCAGCTCTGGTGGTGAATCAAATAAAAGGAGAATGGGAGACACGTCAGCCCAATTTGATACCGTACATGAATTATGCAAGGAGATTGTTTCCTTTCTTTGACAAGGTTGAATTGCATCATGTGCCGCGAGCAGAAAATCAGATGGCTGACGCCCTGGCCACATTGTGTTCCATGTATAAAGTCAACTTCTGGAACGAGGCTCCCAGGATTGTTATCTTTCGGCTTGACAGACCCGCCTTCGTATTTGCCATTGACGAAGCATCCGATGATAAGCCCTGGTATTTTGACATCCAGAATTTCCTGAAGAACAAGGAGTATCCGGTTGGGCATCCAGTCGCGATCAGAAGACTCTCAGGAGATTGGCTGGTAATTTCTGTCTGAATCCGGACGGCGTCCTATACAAAAGGAATCATGACTTGGTGTTACTACGCTGTGTAGACGAGAAAGAGGCGAAGTTGCTCATGGAGAAAATACACGAGGGTACATTCGGTACACATGCTGGTGGGCATGCTATGACGAGGAAGCTGCTGCGGGCAGGTTATTATTGGCTAACTATGGAAACTGACTGTTTCAAGTTTGCGAAGAAGTGTCATAAGTGCCAGATCTATGCAGATAAGATCCATGTGCCTCCGAGTCCTCTAAACGTGATGTCGTCACCGTGGCCATTCTCGATGTGGGGAATTGATATGATTGGAAAGATTGAGCCGACAGCATCTAACGGACACCGGTTCATTTTGGTAGCAATCGATTATTTTACCAAATGGGTGGAAGCGGCATCATATGCTAATGTGACCAAGCAGGTGGTAGCCAGGTTTATCAAACGAGATATCATTTGCAGATATGGAATCCCTGAGCGGATTATTACCGATAACGGTTCGAACTTAAATAACAAAATGATGAAGGAGCTGTGTCAGAGTTTTAAGATCGAACATCACAACTCTTCTCCTTACCGACCCAAGATGAATGGCGCTGTTGAAGCGGCCAATAAGAACATAAAGAAGATTGTTCAGAAAATGGTGGTGACCTATAAGGACTGACACGAGATGCTACCTTTCGCTTTGCACGGTTATCGTACGACGGTACGCACATCAACCGGGGCAAGCCCGTTCTCGTTGGTATACATAATGGAAGCGGTGTTACCACTGGAAGTTGAGATTCCTTCCCTGAGGGTATTACGAGATGTCCAACTTGACGAGGCAGAATGGTTGAAAGACAGGTTGAACCAGCTGAGTTTAATGGATGAGAATAGGCTAGCTTCTCTAGCATACGGTCGTTTGTACCAGAGCCGGATGAAGAAAGCGTATGATAAGAAGATACATCCTCGGAGCTTTCAGACGGGCGACCTTGTGCTGAAAAGGATTCTCCCGCCACAGGCAAATCACAGGGGCAAGTGGACCCCTAACTACGAAGGGCCATACATTGTCAGAAAAGTCTTTTCAGGAGGAGGTGTTGTTGTCCACTATGGACAGTGAAGACTTTACGTCGCCTGTGAATTCGGACGCAGTTAAAAAATACTTTGCCTGAAATTGACCCGCTGGACAAAAAAAAAGAGAGTCCAGGCAAAAATGGGGCATCCTGGCCAACCAAAAACAGAATAAAAGGTTCGGGCAAAAATTAGGGATAAAATTAAAAAGATGTACACCCGCGGAGTCAAAAACCTACAATGGGCGGCTTCGGCAAAAAAGGGTATCCCGGTGAACTGAAAACCCGCAAAGGGTGGTTCACACAAAAGTTAGGGATTTAAAAAGCAAATGACTGCGGTCCGAATTTGATGCAGCATTACTTGGTGGTTGGGAGAATACTTTGGGGGGTTCGTTTATAAAATACAATCTCTTTAGAAGTTTGAATACCGGGAAAGCTCCAGAGTTAGGCGAGTCATAGGAGGATCAGCTCATGATGTTTGTCTGCATCACGTTGCCGACATATGCGCAAATTTGATTTGTCATTGTATTTATGCTTCCTTTGCATACTTGTATATTTGTTATGCGTGACCTCCTCTTTTCAGGAGTTACATCCATTGTACAAAACTCTGCCTATTCAGGGGCCCAATCAATAAAACATGTTATTCAGTATTTGATACTTGTTCTTTACTGTTTTGTATGTGAAAAACGCCAATGTTTTGATAAAACTAGCAAGTGCATAACGTTGCTGGCCCTTGCCAATAATTGCTAAAACTTCGAATTGACTGAAAATGATGTCACTAACGCTAACTTGAATAGATTTGGTTGTATAGACTTGTCTTCTCTCGTTTGTGGTGTTGCAGGGTTCTTGCCCATATGAAGTGGACGATCAGAAGATTGCAGTCCTAACCAGAGGCTCGTGACGAAAAGACTTGATCCTTATGTGAGGTGAATCCCACGCAGGTCGCACTTCATTTCCCGAAGCTGAGATGGCAATGTCCTTTACTGAAGGAAGGTCAATTTCCCCCAGCTAGTCGCAGCCTATCCCAAAGGATGTTCTCCAGCAAGTCAAGATTAATGCTCCTCACAGGATGTTTATCCTCAGTCTCGGGTTTGTAAACTGTAGCCAGATGGTTTACCTTTTCCCAACAGGGTCGTTTACCCTCAGCAGAATTTGATAACTTTAAAGTTTGTAAGCTGTATCAAGGCAGGGGTGTTTCTCCAAAAGGATTCTTCGTCCTCAGTGGAGTCGTTTAGTTTTTAGTGGATTGATCATTCTAGAATTGTAAACTGTGCTCAGACAGTTCATCATTCCCAGTAGGGTCGTTTATTCTCCCCAGCGGAGTCACTCCCTGCTTCCAGCGGAGTTGGTTAAGATTCCCCAAGAGAGTCGTTTTCCCCAGCGGAGTGTTCTCTCCCCGACAGGTGTTTCTTTCCTCCCAGTGGAAATGGAAGGTTTAAAGCTCTCCCCGGCAGAGTTCGTTGTATGTTCTGGCATTTATTTTGCCGGAATACTTGGTGATGCCCGTTCTTTCCCCAGCAGGGTGATATTTGTCCTCAGCAACCGTCGTTGTTGAAGCAAGCTTGTCAGAGCTGTTCCCGGCAGCCCGAACCTGCATTTGCATTCGCATGCACTATCATATTTGCATCTACCCAAACGCGTAGCATTTCCATGCTGTATGGAACATTACGCCATTGTCAAACATGCGCATTTTGAAGCATAAGTCAGGTTGGTTAACCTTTTTCTTTCAGGTGTGTTTCTCAACAGGAGTGTGGAGTTCTAAAGCTCAGATGTCTTTTCAGACAATCAAGGTCTCGTCGTGAGACATATGATGATGTGATTCAGTTTATTACCATCCCCGCAGAGTTACTGATTGAGGTTTTCTCGTGTCCGATCAGCGGACTGTT
Source organism: Lathyrus sativus (assembly GCA_963859935.3). Lineage (NCBI taxonomy): Eukaryota > Viridiplantae > Streptophyta > Magnoliopsida > Fabales > Fabaceae > Lathyrus > Lathyrus sativus. The sequence continues at coordinate 152,478,356 of OZ012737.1, forward strand.
TTGTCAAGTTTGTTGCTGCAGTAGCATTTCATGGTTCCATGTATCAAAATTTCAGAAGTGGTCGCTTGTTGTCAGAACGGGTGTCGGTCATTGGTTTTCAGAATATCTCCAGCTATGTTGATAGAATTTCTTCGTGTTGACGAATCATTCTCCATGATGATGGAATATGGAGTCCTGTTGAGGACGAAGTTTGACTTCTCCATGATGATGGAATATGGAGTCCTGTTGAGGACGAAGTTTGACTTCTCCATGATGATGGGATATGGAGTCCTGTTGAGGACGAAGTTTGATTTCTCTGTGATGACGGAATATGGAGTCCTGATGAGGACAACCTATGCCTATGATGATAGGATTTATTCGTGTTGACGAATTACTCTCCCCGTGTTGACGGAATGTGGAGTCCTGATGAGGACGAGTTTTCCCCGTGTTGACGGAATGTGGAGTCCTGATGAGGACGAGTTTTCTCTGTGATGACGGGATATGGAGTCCTGATGAGGACAATTTACGCCTATGTTGATAGGTTTTATTCGTGTTGACGGATTATTCTCTCCGTGTTGACGGAATGTGCGCCCTGATGAGGACAAGGTATGATTAGCTGGATAGGGTTTCTTCGTGTTGACGAAATGTGAGTTCAGAGATGTATAAGAATGGTACTCCTATGATGGTAGGATTTATTCATGTTGATGAATCTATTTCCCTTGTGTTGACGAAACGTGAGTCCTGACGGGGACAAGTTATTTCTATGTTGATAGGAGTTCCTCGTGTTGATAAGACGTAAATAAGACTCTATTGCCTATGCTGATAAGATCTCCTTGTGCTGACGAGATGCGGAAAACTTATCCCCCGTAAAGTCGCCAAGTTTGATTTCTCCGTGTCGACGGAATAGGAGGATTCCTGATGAGGACAAGTTTGATTTCTCTAGAATGAGGAGTCCTGATGAGGGCATGTTGTATTCCTATGATGATAAGATTTCTTCGTGATGATGAATTTACGGCCTTTCGTGTTGACGAAATTTGAGGACAACTGTGGATAAGATTTTTCCTGGGATGATGGGACCTTTACTCGTGTTGACAAATTTGTTTCTCTCCTGATGTTGACAAGTTTAGTCCAGTTGTGGACAGAGGTGTTTTTGCAAAGATAGTTCAGTACCCGTGGTGTTACATGGGTGGTGATAGTCAAAATCAGAGTTATTCTCCGACGACTGATCGGTTGCTACTGTAACAATCATGTTCACTCGACGAATGTCGTTCCCCAAGCAGTGGTGCAGTTTATTTCAGCGATTGGCAAATTTCAGGGTTCTTTGGTATTCAACCGTCTCGTACCTCGAATGTTTGAAGGTCGTTCGCTCTTCACCCAGTCGGGTCCAAGCCGCTTGAATAGGGGCAGCTGTTGCACCCTAAAATTTGACCAACCGGTTCCCATATTTGGTTTATGTTTCAACGCATTTTGCATTCGCATTCGCATACTGCATGCATTGCATTTTTTCTCAGTCAGGTTGATTTTTATCGGGATTATAGCCCTGGCGTTTCAGGCAGTTTAGGCCGGTTGGAATAAAAGTCTGTTGAGAATTGGTGCTCGTTCCCTGTGTTTTCAGGACATCTCGGGGCTCGGGTTTCGCTATGGTTGCGCAATTGGGTTTTAATCGGTTTAATCGGCTTCCTGGCTTTTTTCTTCTTTTTTTTTAGGATTTTTCTTTTATTTTTCTGGATTTTAATGAATTTAATTGGATTTTTCTGGATTTAATAGTTTTTTTAAATAATTTTTAGAGTTTTAAATAAATTTTCTTTTCCTTTTTAGAGATTTATTAGATTTAAAAGATTTTTAGATATAAATAGATATTATCCTTTTCTTTAATAGAATAGATTTTAAAGAATAGATAGTATTGTTTTTTTAGATTTTATTAGAGTTTTATTTGTTTTTAAAAAATTAATAGAATAGATTTAAAAAAAAATAGAGATTAATTGTTTTTAGATTTTATTAGATGTTATTTGTTTTTAAAATGTTAATAGATTAGATTTTAAAAAGAAAAAAGATTAAAATGTTAGATTTTTTTTAGATTTTATTTGATTTTTTTTCAGAATTAATTAGGGTTTTTTAAAGATAATTTTTTTAGAAATTAAATAATAGTTTTAGATATTTTTCTGATTAATTAGGGGTTTATTTTTTTTAATTTCCGTTTTATAGGTTAATTAGGATTAATATTAGGTTTATTAGATTTTAATGTTTATTTTTCATTTTTAGGTTTAATTGGGTTTTTTTGTTTCAATTTTAATTTTTGTTTTAGAGTTAATCACATTTTGAATCCTTTAATCTGAGTTTAATTCAATGGGCCCATTATCCAGTATCCAGTTCAGAAAAGCCCAATTCAAAGTCCACAGATTGCCACTTGTCACTATAAAATCCATGCCACGCGTGTATCTGATTTTTCTTCCACCTCACTCTCTCTTTCCCTCAGAATTTGACACCTCACCATTCCACTGACCCCACCCTCACTCACGTGTCACCTTCCCAGCTCTCCCTCACAGACACGCGTCTCACCCTCCACCACCCTTCACTGCATTCTGGCCACCTGGCCTTCACCGGTCAAACCCACCGGAAACACAATCGCCGGCCATGCAAACTCCGTAGCACCTCACCGGTGAAATCACACGGTGGTTCCTACGGCCGAGTTCACCGGAATCTGCAAAATTCCCAATTTCTCCAGAACACCTCTCGATCTCCTTCGTTCACCTCCATCCATTCCACCGCCGGTCACCATAACTGCCGCCGGAGTTTCCAAACTCGCCGGAAACACCAAATCTTGCCAGAAATCCAACAATCACCATCGTTCATACATCATTCTTCGTATCTTTCAAGATCATCAGCAATAATCTCCAGATTGTTGCCGGAATCAACATCAACAACGATCAAGAATCATCAACATTCAGCCGTTGTTCTTCTTTTTTTTTTCCAGATTCGCCAAGAACAGCAACACGATACTCATCCCCTTAATCTCCAGATTTCGACAAGATCCACCAGAAATCACCAAGTTTTCTCCGTGGATCTACGTCGTGGTCGTTGATCTTCATCAAGTTCGTGAAGACTTTTCCAGAAATCTTCAAACGTTGCCAAGAACGTTCAATCCTCAAGATCTTCAAGGGGATCTTCATCAGAAGTCACTCCAAGCTTCATCTAGGATCAAGAATCGTCATCGTGTTAGTCATCCATCCAGGTTTGTGCTTCGAATCCTTCGCTCTTCGTTGTTTCTCGCGTCGATTAGCTATAGATTGAGGAGAATGTTGATTGCTCGTGAGCAAAATTGAAGGTGAGAAAATACTTAGAAGGGGGGGTTGAATAAGTATGACAGAAAATAATCAAAGATAAAAACTCAAGTATTTTTATCCTGGTTCGTTGAACTCAACTACTCCAGTCCACCCTTTTCAAGAGTGATTTGCCTTTCTCAACAAGGACTTAATCCACTATTCAAATCAACTGATTACAAATAGCAACACCTAAGAACAACTGTTCTTAGTCTTCTCAAGAGCTACTGATCTAACCTAGATCCTCTTAAGGAAAACTTCCTTTACAAATTAATGTAATACAATGTAAGAGTAATAAAATGCTTCTATGAAAGCTATAAACACAACTGTGTTATTTCTCTAAGTTTAGAACAATGTATGAACAGCAAAGAATATGAGAGCTTTTCGCGTGAGAGTGTTCTTGCAATTGATTTCGTCACTTGAAGAATGAGCTATGATTTCCTTTATATAGCCACTTGAATATTGGAGAGAATATTTTACCGTTGGAGAAGATATTTCCAATATCAAATAGTACTGTCCTTTGTACTATTGCAGCAGAGAGACGGCGCACAAAATGTGGGTGTAGCAATTGTCTGCTGAGCTGTGAATTTACCATATCTGGAATGTATCAGAGGAATAATCTTCTTGCAGAGATTTATGTCTATCCCAATTAAGGAAAGATTTGCTGGCATATTCCAACGGATATATTAAAATAATCTTCTTCAAATAATTCTTCAGATAGTTCAGATCAACAATCAATATCAGAGTCTTCAGTCTTCAGAATCTTCTGGAAACTTCAGAGCCTAAGATGTTCTTCAGATGTTGTTGAATCAGAGTCTGGTGCAGCTGTGTGCTTGAAGCGTAACATGCTCTTAGATCAGAGTCTTCACTCAGATCAGAGTCTTCTTTCATTCAGAGTCTCTTCACTCAGAGTCTTCTTTCATTCAGAGTCTCTTCACTCAGAGTCTTCTTTCATTCAGATTCTTGATAATATATGCAGCGTGTTGTATCTTCAGAATCTTGATGACTAAGCTCTTATACTTCAGATTCTTCTAATCTTCAGATGCTCTTGAGCCATTCAGAAATTATTGTTCACATCAAATTTGCTCTTTAAGATTAAAATCTTTTGTGCCTGTAGAAAACAGTTTAGAACAAATTTAGAGAGTATAATTCTTGTATACAAATTATCATTAATGTTATCATCAAAACATAGAGATATTACTAAGACACAATCTGTGCTCTTACAATCTCCCCCTTTTTGATGATGACAAAACATGAGAAATTTGTTCAATAAAATTAAAATTACTCCCCCTGAGATTAACAATCTCCCCCTGAAATGAATACTCTAATGGAATTAGATACTTCCCTTTCTGGTTGAGTATATTTCAGATTCAGAGCCTGATTGAAGCCTGGTTGACATATGTTTGACTTCTAGAGTCAAAGCTTGATGCCATATTAAAGCTTGATGCCAGATGAACAACTTCAGACCACCTGGTTGTTTATCTTGCCATTTCCTGTCTTGAGTTATCTTTTAGATCATAGTACTCAAGGTTAGATATCAGAGTCTGGTCTACTCAGATTTAGCTATTTTTGATCAGGTTCTGAAAAGATAGATCTCAGGAAAAACTTCAATGAAATTTGTCAGATTTTTTAATAATATCTGGGACACTTAAATTCAAAGAATGTTAGTAACATGTCTGACTTAGTTCAGATACTTGCTTATAGATTTGAACAATCAGATTCTATTTTGTTTCTCCCCCTTTTTGTCATAATCAAAAAGAATTTTAAAAGACAGTAAAGATGCAGAAGAAACACATATCCAGATAAGCAAAAAGATCATTGTCATTAAGTCAAGAGAATATCCAGATTCAGATAAAAGCAAACAAAACATATCAGAAGAAAATCAAAACAAAGCAAAACATGAAAAACTTGTGCAAAACATCAAGTAGGTTTAGCAGATGAGGCTTGTTGAGAAGCAATGAGTTGCAGCAGTGCTGTAATCCTTTCTGAATTTTCATCTTGCTTAGCCATCCAAGTTTTCATTTCTTCATTTGTTTTCTTTTGATCAACCATAAAATCCTTAAGTTCTTTGACATCCTTCTGAAGATCTGTAGATTCTGAAACAGTAGATTCTGAAACAGGCTGAGTAACATCAGGTGCAGGAATTTCTGGAGATGGAGGAGCTTCTAGAAGAAGAATAGGAGGAGTGTTTCTCTTAATCCGTTTTTGATAAGCAGCAAACCTTACTTTTGACAATCTAAGACATTGAGTCCTGATTTTCAAAGCCTCCCTATTCAGTCTGTAAAGATATTTCTTCCAAACAGCGTTAGCAGCCTCTTTGTCCATAGTAGTCATGCAAACATCCATAATGTCAGCAAAGTCTGAGACATTATCCTTATCAAAATCTCTTAACAGAGTATAAACACGTGATCCCAATTCTGCTTCATCAGGGATTCTGGGTTTTCTTGGTTGGGTTAGTTGTGTTTGTGGTGTTTGTTCAGAAGGTTGAGGTTGTGAAGATGGATGTTCAGATGTTTGTTGGTTGGTTTGTGGTTCAGATGTTTGTTGGTCAGAATGTTGTGATTGAGGTATTGAGGGAATTGGTTGGGTTTCTGTTGGTTGTGGAGTGTTTTGGATTTCAAGAGGTTGTGGAGTGAGAGTTTGAGTTGGGGAATTTTGTGGAGAAGGTGGATGTTCAGAAGTTGGAGATTTAAACAGCTGTTTCCAAACACTCTCAGAACGAGGTTGTTTGAGATCATTCAAGCATTCATTAATGTAACCAGATGATTCATCATCAGATGATGTATCAGAGTGGTTAGATTTTTCAGAAGTTGAAGATAAAATGACAGACTGGTTTAAAGGTGTGACATCTAATATCCCATCAGGATCAATGAGATATTCAGGTTGGTCAGAGTGTTCAGGGTGAACATCCTCTGGAATGGTATATTCTGGGATAGTGTTTTGTGGTTGTGGTGTTGTTTGTTGAGTTTGTTGTGGAATTTATGTTTGTATGTTTGTTGGTTGATTGGATTGTGGTGTATGAGGGGGGACAGAAGATGGTTTAGAGGGTGTGGGGGTATCAGAATGATGAACAAGATTAGAATCAGTGTTAAATACCTGTTTCAGAGTATCTCTAATTTCTTCAAAAGTTGCTGCAGGAGGATTTGGTTGAACCTTCTTCAGCTTCTTCCTTTTCTTCTTCTTTTCAGCATCTGAATGCTTCCTTTTCTTCTGATGACCTTCACTATCAATTTTTCTCTTACGTCTTCTTTCCCTTGTCAAATCAGGAAGAACTTGGCCTTCCTTCTGCACAAGATTGGCAGGAATCTCAACACCATCTCTTAGGCAGCGAGCAACATACTCAGCAATAATTTCTCTAGGTTCATCTGAGGTGAATAAAGGAAAATCCTTAACAGGAATCCTTCTTCCCCTAACTTCTTCAGAGTTAGTTTTCCTTGGTTTCTCAGATAAATCATCAACCAGTTTCATCCTTCTCAGAGTTAAACCGTTTATTTCAGAGCCAATGATATAAGTCAGATCTTCTGTCAACCCAGCCTCTTGCAGATGCGCCACAAGTTGGTTTTCTATCAGAATATCTGAAATCAGCCTTCCCATAGGGATCCATGTTCTGACTTTTCCAGATTTATCTCTGGCTGTTTCCCTTGTTTCCTTGACGTGAGACACCAGATGATTAAACAACAAATATGGAAGATCAATCTGAATGTTTTGGTGTAAACAATACATGAAGTAAAGTTGTTCAGCATTAACATAATCAGAAGAGTTTGAAGAGGGTCTGTGAAAGATGGTGTTCATGAAAATCTTAGCCCATATCTTGTAAGTGGGTTTCAAGAACTTAACCTTCTTACAAGGTTCACCAGTAGTACAGATTTCTTGACATACATCTTTCAGGTCTTCACGCGCAGAAGACAGAGAGGTTACTCCATTAGTTGCCTTAAAACCTATGAGTTTCCTTATCAGGTTTTCAGTGATAACTATCTTTTTTCCCAGCACAGAGGAGTGAATGAACTTTGGAGTAGCATATGCATGGATCCAGAACTCCTTCACTAACTTTGGATACACAGGACCCATAAGCCTGTCAAAGTAACCGTCCCAGCCTTGTGCTTTGATTGAAGAAATCAGATCAAACCCATTTTCAGCAAGATCTTCTAAGTCCACGAAACTTTCACACAGTACTTCTAGTGAATCAACAGCAGTTAGGAGAGTGCGTACTGGTTCTATGACAGTGGTAGCATTCTTGGTAGTAACAGCGTTTGAAGTAGATGCCATTGTTGACGATGATGAAGAAGATGAAGGTTTCTGAGTTCTTTTAGGGTTTGCAAAGAGAGAGAACAACAAACAAAAGCGCATATGTGTTTGAGAATGTGAAAAGTGTGAATGTGTTATGAGAGTGGTTTATATAGACAAATAAAGCAAGCATGGGAAACACAACAGACACACATAGGACACATACGCACGTTTGCATTAAATGAAAAGTAATCATTTTTAATTATGATATGACATTTGGGGAAAATCAAGACAGATTGAGATTTTCAAAGCAATACCTTAAACGTCATAATCAGTAGGTGTACTCCATCTTTTCAGATTCTGAGTGACACGTGTTTTCTTGCATGTGATTCTATAACTCTTAAGAAATGAAACGTTTTCAACTTTCAGATCCTCTGAGATGGTCAGTTCAGAGTTTCACACAAAAATAATTCACAGATAAATTAAACAAGCAAGACAGATGAAATACTTCAGAGTGTTAAACACTTAGCATCTGAGAAGTTGTCTCTGAGAAATATTACTCTGGACAAAAATCCATACAAATATTTTTCAGAATGAACTTAAACCTATCTTCAGCAAGGGGTTTTGTGAAAATATCTGCCCATTGATGATCTGTATCAACAAAGGCTAAATTTATTACACCCTTCTGAACATAGTCTCTGATGAAATGATGTTTAATCTCTATATGTTTGGCCTTAGAGTGTAAAATTGGATTTTTGGATAAACATATAGCAGAAGTATTATCACAGAAGATAGAAAGATTACTCTCATAGATTTGATAATCTTCTAGTTGACTCTTCATCCAGAGCATCTGAGTGGAACATCCAGCAGCAGCAATGTATTCTGCCTCTGTGGTTGATAGTGCAATTGTTGGTTGCTTCTTGCTGTACCACGAGATCAGATGACTTCCAAGAAACTGACAGCTTCCAGAAGTACTTTTGCGCTCAACTCTATCTCCAGCATAGTCAGCATCACAGAATCCAACTAGTGAATATTTGTCAGATCTTCTGTAACACAAACCAACATTAGCAGTACCTTTCAGATACCTTAGAATCCTCTTAACAGCAGTTAAGTGTGATTCTCTAGGATCTGATTGGAATCTAGCACATAAACAAACACTAAACAGAATGTCTGGTCTAGAAGCAGTCAAATAAAGAAGAGATCCTATCATACCTCTGTAAAGTTTCTGATCTACCTTCTTACTTACCTCTTCCTTACCTAGAGTGCTTGTAGGATGCATTGGAGTCTTTGCCATTTTGCTATCCAGCATGTTAAACTTCTTCAGAAGCTCTTTAACATACTTGGTCTGATGTATGTAGGTGCACTCTGGAGTCTGATTTACTTGGATTCCCAGAAAGAATCTCAATTCTCCCATCATGCTCATCTCAAATTCTGCCTGCATACATTTAGCAAACTCCTTTCCAAGCATAATATTTGTTGATCCAAAAATAATATCATCTACATAAATTTGACAAATCAACAAATCTCTCTTAATGGTTTTACAAAATAGTGTGGTATCCACTTTTCCTCTGATGAAATTTTTCTTCAGAAGAAAATTACTCAACCTCTCATACCAAGCTCTGGGAGCTTGTTTTAGTCCATAAAGAGATTTTTTCAGTTTGTAAACATGATCTGGAAAATTTTCATTTTCAAAACCAGGAGGTTGGTGGACATACACTTCCTCTTCTATAATTCCATTAAGAAAAGCACTTTTAACATCCATCTGATAAAGAGTGATGTTATGTTGTGCAGCAAATGAAATAAGCAAGCGTATAGACTCTAACCTTGCAACAGGAGCATATGTTTCTGTGTAGTCTATGCCTTCTTGTTGACTGTAGCCTTGAGCAACCAGTCTTGCTTTGTTCCTTTCAACTTCTCCTTTCTCATTAAGTTTATTTCTGAAAACCCATTTTGTTCTAATGACATTGAAACCTTTAGGTCTTGGAACCAGATCCCAGACTTCATTCCTTGTGAATTGATTCAGCTCCTCTTGCATAGCTAAAATCCATTCATTATCTTCCAGAGCCTCATCAACAGATGTTGGTTCTATAATTGACACTAAGCCACAGAAGGAAGATTCAGAAGTTCTGAGAAATGCTCTTGTCCTTATTGGATCATCTTTCTTTCCAATTATCACATCCTCTGGATGAGAAGCTTTCATTCTGGAAGAAGATCCTCTGACTGTTGGTCTTTCAGAAATATGCAGATTGTCAAGTTGGGAAGTTAGAGGCGTAGCATCTGGGTTTGCTTCAGAGTCTTTGTCTTCAGTCTTGTCTGCCTCTGAGCCTTCAGAGTCTGTGAGAATAACTTCTCTATCTGCAGAACTTTCAACTTGCTTTGGCTTTTCAGAGCCAAGCTTATCATCAAATCTAACATGAATAGATTCTTCCACAATCTGTGTTTCAGTATTGAATACTCTGTAGCCTTTAGAGCGTTCAGAATAACCAAGCATGAAACACTTCTGTGCTTTGGAATCAAACTTGTTCAGATGATCTTTAGTGTTAAGCATATAACAAATACATCCAAATGGATGAAAATAAGCAATGTTGGGCTTTCTGTTTCTCCACAATTCATAGGGAGTCTTTTCCAAAAGAGGTCTTACAGACACTCTGTTCTGAATATAACATGCTGTATTTATTGCTTCTGCCCAAAAGTATTTTGCCAGATTTGTCTCGTTGATCATGGTTCTGGCCATTTCTTGCAATGTTCTATTTTTCCTCTCTACAACTCCATTTTGTTGTGGAGTTCTAGGACAGGAGAAATCATGTGCAATTCCTTTTTCAGAAAAATATTTTTCAAAATATTTGTTTTCAAATTCACCACCATGATCACTTCTGACTTTAATAATTTTGCATTCTTTTTCAGTCTGGACTTGATTGCAGAAGTCAATGAACACAGAATGAGACTCATCCTTGTGTTTTAGAAACTTTACCCATGTCCATCTGCTGTAGTCATCTACAATGACTAACCCATACTTCTTGCCTCTGATGGATGCAGTTTTCACTGGTCCAAACAGATCAATATGAAGTAATTCCAATGGTCTAGAAGTGGAAACAACATTTTTTGGTTTAAAATGAGATTTTGAAAATTTACCCTTTTGACATGCGCCACACAGAGCATCTGAATTGAACTTCAGATTAGGGAGTCCTCTGACCAGATTGAGTTTATTAATCTGAGATATACGTCTCATATTAATATGTCCCAATCTTCTATGCCAGACCCATTGCTCATCATTCACAGATAAAAGGCATTTTACATTTTGAACTTTAAGTTCTGAAAGGTTAATTTTGTAAATGTTGTTTTTCCTCTTTCCACTGAATAGGATTGAACCATTCTTTTGACATACAGCTTTGCAACATTTTTGATTAAAGATGATATCATAACCATTGTCACTTAATTGACTTATGGACAATAGATTATGTTTCAATCCTTCAACTAACAGAACATTAGAAATAGAGGGTAGGTTACCATTACCTATTGTACCAGAGCCAATGATCTTGCCCTTCTGGTTCCCTCCAAATTTCACGTCCCCTCCAGATCTAAGTTCCAGGCTTTGGAACATAGACCTTTCGCCCGTCATATGTCGTGAGCATCCAGAGTCCAGGTACCATGATTGGTGTCTGGATTTTGCTGCTAAGAACATCTGCAACAGGTATTATTTTACTTTTAGGTACCCAGATCATCTTGGGTCCTTTGGGGTTAGATGTTCTGTGGTTTTGCCTAAACTTCTGTTTTTCAACATAGTGTTTATTCTGGCTAGCCCTTGGCTTAAACACATAAGTACTCTTTTCAGAGCTTGTATGTTTAATATCATTCAGATGACCAAACTTAAAATGAGAATACAGAGGAGTCTTCTTGATGAAGAGTTTATCAACAGATTTTGGATTGCTTCCAGAGGAAGATTCACATCCAATGCCTCTTCTGTTGTTCCCACTAACACCATAGATCATAGAAGCCATTTTGCTTCTGTCTATGCTTTTAGTGAGGAATCTTTTAAAACTGGAGTCATATTTTTTTAAAATATTTTCACTTGACTCTGTTTCAGTATCAGATTCTTGTTGAGTTGTTTCTAAATCATTTTTGAGTTTTAAATTTATTTCTTTCTGCTCAACAAGTTCTGTTCTCAGAAGATCAATCTCAGATTCAAGATTGCTTTTCAGCTTCTTGTATTTGAGTTTAATCTTGCTGTAGCTTTCCAACATGTCAGATAAACTTTCAACAAGTTCAGCTCTGGAGAGTTCAGAAAATACCTCTTCAGAGTCAGAGTCTGATTCTGACTCAGATTCAGATGATGACGTTCCTTCATCTTGATCATTTGTGTTGGCCATCAGCGCAACATTTGCACATTCTTCCTCAGATTCAGAAGATGATTCAGATTCATCTGAGTCATCCCATGTAGCCATCAGAACCTTTTTCTTTTTATCAAACTTCCTTTTGGGTTTTTCCTTTTGAAGTTTGGGACATTCACTCTTGTAGTGTCCAGGTTCTTTACATTCAAAGCAAGTGACCTCTTTCTTGCCAGATCTTCTGTGTCCAGAAGATTCTCTCTTTTGATCAGATCTTCTGAAGTTGTTGAACTTCTTCCCTTTGTGCTTCCAGAGCTTGTTGATCCTTCTGGACAGCATGGATAGTTCATCTTCTTCTTCAGAAGAAGATTCCTCAGAGCTTTCTTCATTTACCTGCAAAGCTTTAACAGATTTGTTAGATTTAAAAGCTAAGGATTTACCTTTATCTTTCTTCTGGGGTTCATCTTCCTCCAGCTCAATCTCATGACTTCTCAAAGAACTGATGAGTTCTTCTAATGAGATTTTGTTCAGATCCTTGGCCAGCTTCAATGCAGTCACCATAGGTCTCCATCTGGTAGGAAGACTTCTGATGATCTTCTTGACATGATCAGATGTTGAGTAGCCCTTGTCCAGAACTTTCAACCCAGCTGTTAGAATCTGAAATCTGGAAAACATAGTCTCAATGTTCTCAGATTCTTCCATCTTGAACGCTTCATACTTCTGTATCAGCGCCAGAGCCTTTGTTTCTTTCACCTGAGAGTTTCCCTCATGAGTCATTTTGAGAGACTCAAACATATCATGAGCAGTGTCTCTGTTGGTAATCTTCTCATACTCTGTATGAGAGATTGCATTAAGAAGTATGGTTCTGGCTTTGTGATGATTCTTGAATTCTTTCTTCTGCTCCTCAGTCATTGATTTTCTATCAATCTTTTTGCCATCCTTAGTAGGATGTTCATATCCATCAATGACTAAATCCCAGAGATCAGCATCATACCCCAAGAAAAAACTTTCAAGTCTATCTTTCCAATAATCAAATTTTTCTCCATCAAACATTGGAGGTTTGGTGCTGATTCTGTCTCCTTCATATTTGTTGCTTGATGTAGGAATATCACCCATATTAGCAACCAAATAAATAACAGAGTATTCATCTCACTGGATCTTTATCTGTCACGGTTAAGTGAATGCACACGCAGAACCGGAGCTCTGATGCCAACTGAAGGTGAGAAAATACTTAGAAGGGGGGGTTGAATAAGTATGACAGAAAATAATCAAAGATAAAAACTCAAGTATTTTTATCCTGGTTCGTTGAACTCAACTACTCCAGTCCACCCTTTTCAAGAGTGATTTGCCTTTCTCAACAAGGACTTAATCCACTATTCAAATCAACTGATTACAAATAGCAACACCTAAGAACAACTGTTCTTAGTCTTCTCAAGAGCTACTGATCTAACCTAGATCCTCTTAAGGAAAACTTCCTTTACAAATTAATGTAATACAATGTAAGAGTAATAAAATGCTTCTATGAAAGCTATAAACACAACTGTGTTATTTCTCTAAGTTTAGAATAATGTATGAACAGCAAAGAATATGAGAGCTTTTCGCGTGAGAGTGTTCTTGCAATTGATTTCGTCACTTGAAGAATGAGCTATGATTTCCTTTATATAGCCACTTGAATATTGGAGAGAATATTTTACCGTTGGAGAAGATATTTCCAATATCAAATAGTACTGTCCTTTGTACTATTGCAGCAGAGAGACGGCGCACAAAATGTGGGTGTAGCAATTGTCTGCTGAGATGTGAATTTACCATATCTGGAATGTATCAGAGGAATAATCTTCTTGCAGAGATTTATGTCTATCCCAATTAAGGAAAGATTTGCTGGCATATTCCAACGGATATATTAAAATAATCTTCTTCAAATAATTCTTCAGATAGTTCAGATCAACAATCAATATCAGAGTCTTCAGTCTTCAGAATCTTCTGGAAACTTCAGAGCCTAAGATGTTCTTCAGATGTTGTTGAATCAGAGTCTGGTGCAGCTGTGTGCTTGAAGCGTAACATGCTCTTAGATCAGAGTCTTCACTCAGATCAGAGTCTTCTTTCATTCAGAGTCTCTTCACTCAGAGTCTTCTTTCATTCAGAGTCTCTTCACTCAGAGTCTTCTTTCATTCAGATTCTTGATAATATATGCAGCGTGTTGTATCTTCAGAATCTTGATGACTAAGCTCTTATACTTCAGATTCTTCTAATCTTCAGATGCTCTTGAGCCATTCAGAAATTATTGTTCACATCAAATTTGCTCTTTAAGATTAAAATCTTTTGTGCCTGTAGAAAACAGTTTAGAACAAATTTAGAGAGTATAATTCTTGTATACAAATTATCATTAATGTTATCATCAAAACATAGAGATATTACTAAGACACAATCTGTGCTCTTACAAAAATAGGTTAGGGTTTGATGTTCCGGACTGAGAGGTTGAAGGATGCTTGATGTTGATGGCTGAGTTTGATGAATATGTGGACGAAGAGAGTTAGGACGAAGTTTGTTTGAGATTATTGTTTGATTTGGTTTCAGAGAGGTTCAGAGCGAGAGAGTTTGAGGGAGAGAGGAGAGGCGCCGTTTAGGGTTTAGGGAAAGTGATGAACAGTGATGAGGATTCTTGGGGGATTAGGGTTTTGTTGGAAGGGGCGACGGACTCGGGCCTTAAGCCCAATAGCATTTTCGCTAACATACTCCTGTTTCCCTCATCGTACCCCCCTTGTTTTCATTTGTTGATTTTTATTGCTGAAGGGCCTTAGGCCCATGTGTATTTTGCTAGACACATCCCTCCGTTTCGCTCATTGCACCCCCTCCCCGTGTGTAATTTGGATTGGGCCCAGGCAGAATTGCCATTTACACCCTCGTTTGGAAGCCCAAACATGGAATACAAGCGGATTGCCCGCTAACTGCACCCCCCAGTTTATTTTGTGTTGTGGTTTTTTTTTGTTGTTTTTCTGAAGCAACCATGGGCCTAGTGCGTTCTGCTGAACGCACCCCCCCCCTTTCCTGGGCCCAATATTTCCTGAATGTAAATACTGCTTTTACCACCCCCCCTGCTATGTCATTTTAATTGAATTACTCTTCTCTCTTCATTTGCCTTTAGTTTACCAAATAATTCATAAAAAATCCAAAAATGATCAATTTTGCATGGGATTTTTTCCCCTCATTTTAATAATGATGTCAATAAATTTGTGAAAAAATAAAAATAGTATTTTAATAATTTTTCTATTTTTGGTGATTTTTTACATTTTTATAGCTTTTATTCTCATTTTGTTTGTACATACGTTTTAGTGAATTTTGTTTAGCCATTTAATTTCATGTTTTGATTCCATTCTTTTTGTGGTAGTTAGACTAGAACATTAAGTTCCCCCTGGATTTATTTCACATTTTTGTGATTAAATCCTGATTAGTTTTGATTAGAGAACATTAGGATAGTATAATTAGGGTTCAAACTCAACATAGGTGCATTCTAACATTTTCTTTTAGGGTTTTTAGCACGAATTAAGTTATGGGACATATAGGGTATGTAGGGTAGATATAGAAATCCCCTTAGAATAAATCTTAGAATTTTAAATACTATTTTGCTATTTTTAGTATATTTTGCAAATTGTGTGATTGTTTGGTGTTCCCATTTGGGGTTTATATTGCTTGCTTGGGCTTTTGGGTTTTATATTTGGGGTATGGGGCTTGGTTTGGGCTTGTGGAAGCATGAAGAATCAATGGAGAAGATTGAATACAAAGATCAATGTTGAAGCTTGAAGATTGCTTGGATTGAAGATGCTGATTGAAGACATAGGAAATAATAGGAATAAGCAGAGCCTTAGAATAGACTGAATTTTTTGTACAAGCATGGATAGCTTCATGTGCTTCCATCCCTCTCTATGACATAAAGTCCCTCCCTGATATTCACCTCTCTCCTTTGGAGGGATAAGTGGTTGTATCTTAGAGGTAGAACTTTGAGGGAAACAGTTTGTTACAATGTCAACTATTCATAGACTTCCTTTGGTTGTCAATGAACTGTTTGACATTCAATTTATTCTGATAAATCAATTCATCTAAGAGAGCATACCTTGAAGAAATAAGCCATTGAAGATAGAGATGAAGATCAAAGATTGACAAAGATGAAGATTATTCATGTCAAAGCTGTGCAACTGTTGAAGCTAGGGTTACTGCTGTCTGGAGCTATATGTTGTCTGATGCTGTCAACTGGTTAAGATTATGTGCTTAGTTGAGCTTGGTGATTTCTGGGAGATGGAAGATTGTTGTGAATCAACTGTCAGAGTTTGCTGTTTGTTCAAAGCTGTTGCTGTAGGAGCTGGTGTGCTGTCAGGGCTGGTGTGGGGTTTATTTTCTTTGCTGTATTGTTTGTTAATTTCCCTTTAGGCTGAGGTGAAGCTGTTTCACTTTGCCCATTGTTTTCTAGGTTCGAGGTTGAGTGGGACTCCCTTGCCTCGTTTGTACTGCTGCATTCATACATTTTACTGCTTTACTGTATATATGTTGTTGCTTTTCCGTTTATCCCCTAGGATCTCTGTTTCTCTCTGCGCAAGAGAGAAATATGACAGACATTAGGTGTTAATCCATGCATGACAACATTAGGGTAGTTTTGGTTCCCATTTCAAACCCTAGGTTTTAGAGTTCTTTCTCTTCTCATCTCAAAACAATCAAAAATACAATAAGAGGTCAAACCTCAATAAAAGACAGTTCTTGCGTAAAAGACTGGAAACCAATCAAAGGTGTCATTTTTGTCCGCTTGGACTCTTAATCAGAAGAAAACCTTTTCAGAAGGATAAAAGATAAACAGACAAATCTGTGTCTTCCGTAGCCCGAACTACGTTTGCTCTGATCTTTCATGCTGTATGAAAGTACGTAGGCATATGATGCGATATCCTAGCGAGCAACCTTCCCCTCCTTTCCCGTAGGTAGGCGAACTACGTTGACTCTGATTTCTCGTTCCAGACGGGAATACGTAGGCATAAAGTGCGATACTTTGCCGAGTCATTTTATTTTCTTTTACCCCAGACCTGTAGAGTAGATAGAATAACAATCCGTACCAGAAAACAAGCGTGGATCCCGTCGAGTACGACAGACGTGAGGGGTGCTAATACCTTCCCCTTGCGTAACCGACTCTCGAATCCAGGATTTGGTTGCGACGACCATTCCTTTCCTGTCTTTGCGGTAGGTTTACTTCGAGCGTTTCCTTTCCCTCCGTTGGGATAAATAACGCACGGTGGCGACTCTTCTGTTCAGCCGGCGCCGATTTTCGCAGTAGCAACAGTTTGGTCAATTTTGATGAAAGAATGAATTCTTGAATTTTGATAATGTGGGACTAAAGTGAAAAACCACCAACTTGCCATGACCATAACTTTCAGGTCACAAATCCTTTTGAGATGTGCTAGTACTTTTTAGAAAGCCCTCAAATAGCTCTAAAACATTCATGTTTTCATTAGTTTCAATTTCCCAAAGGAACTTGGCCAAAAAGTCTCCCAAAGTTGCTAAAAAATGAACTTAAAAGTGAAATTTCTCAAAGTCTTTTTCCCTTTTAGAAATGAATTTGATCCTAACTCCAAATCTATGCATTTTATGATCATGGACCACTTAGGGACTTTTGTAGGATTTGTCAAGATCTTCCAAATGATATTTGAACCAACTCAATTGGATGTGTGGTTAAGGAGTTATGGTTTAGCCCCTTTCAAAACCCTAATTTCCCGATTTTTTGATTACTCCTTCATCCTTGATCCAATGGTCATGAAAATTGATATGCAAGTCCAATATGACATAAGGAACAATTTTGTTTCACAACTTGAAGTCCAATTCCTAAAATTTAAAGAGTTGACTTTTCGGTCAACCGTACGATCGATCGGTGACTACCGAGTCGTCTGTTGATACTCTGGACCCCCTGAGACTTTGAAACTTCTTGAATGAACTTTATTAAGTTATATGAACTTCATGGATCATAATCTCACCATTAAAACACCTTCCAATATCAAAGTCAAACTACAGTTGACTTTTACTGGTAAAAAAAAGCCTAATCGGGTGCCCTGAAATACACTATTCTTGATGCTGGGGTAACAACCTCAAATTGGATTCTCAATTGACATTATATGATACCCTTGACCTTGTTTCATAATTGAATGATCCCAAAACATTGACTAATCACACCCTTGAAGTTTTGATTTTGACTGCACGAAACCCTGATTCATCTGCAACTTGACAAAGACAAACTTGCACTGGGTTAAGGTTAGAAAATTCATGAGTATCCTCCTAAAATGATAATGAGAATCTAAGGGGCCAAAATTTGGGGTGCAACATTTGGTATTTTGAATGGAATAAACAAGAGGAATGTTAGATGAAAGTATATGTAGTATGACAGGATGAGATATGAAGAATGATGATAAGATGAGCGAGATAATAAACAAGATAATATTAACGATAATATAAACGAAAAATATGTGCAAGAATATATAAACAGTGATATATTGATAGAAATGTAAAGCAATTATATTGAACAAAAATTAAAGTCAAAGGTTAACAATTAGTGAAGTGAAATGGGTCAAAGGAGTGGGATCTTGTCTTAATCATAAACTCATGTCGATTAGCAACTTCGATAAGTCGACATTTACAAATGTAAAGACTTCATTGACCGTTAAAAATAAAATAAAATCGACATGAAGTTGAAAATATGGTTAAATCTTGTCTTAATTGCAAACAACATGTTAACTAATAGAAGGGAACCTCTCACGATCCCAAAGTAGAGAAAATGATCCAAATGGTCATTTTCTATAGATTTGAAATAATGAATGTTTTAACAACCTCGAGAACTAACATTTGTGAATCAGAGACTTCATCGATCCGAAAAATTAAATGAAATCGAAAATGGAGGAGAAATTGAAAGAGAAAAGAAAGTGGTCTCGGATAAACTATTGTCTGTCAATAATTTGACCTATAATGATTTGCAGAGGTCTCGTCATCGACCCCCCCCCCCCCCCCAAAAAAAAAAGTGCAATAAAAAATAATAAAATAAAAACTTAAACTGAAAATGATATAAAAAACAATAGAAAATCCATTTAAATAATGAAGTTTAAAATCGAATTTAAATGTTAACTAAAAACAAAATTTTACTAAAAAGAGATAAACATAAATGAAGAAAAACTGGTGGGGGTGTATAGGAAGTAGCGCATGGACTACACCTTAAATCCATTTTTGTACACCCACGAAAAGTAAAATACAAGATGGATGGCCCATGGAACCTAAACCAACACGGATTCCTCTCAACCAACACTTACTTGAGATAATTTCTAGAAAGGGAATGGAACGATGTATCATGGTTAAAACAAATCCCTAGCATCTACTCTAAAAGAAGAAAAAAAATAGTTTGAAGAACAACAAAACGTGAGAACGACACCATCCTCAACACCATCGTCAAAATAAAGGTGATAAAACAAAGAAGAGCAGGGAACAAATCAATGCATCCAACCGCCTCTTACTCAGAAGCCGCGTTTCAACTCGATCCAAATTTTGTTTAAGCGGGTTCGTATATCCTTAGACTTATTTTGCTTTTTGTCCAACTCTCTTCTTTCTCATCTTATTTCTCTCTGTCTTCAGTTTTTTTCTTTTGAAGAGGAAATGGGTTTGGAAATTTTAAGGTGTTTGGTTTGTGTTTAGATGAAGGGTTTGGTGGGTTTGAAGATAGGTTGAAGACAAAGATTAAGTAAAATTGAAGAAGATGTTACCACAGTGGGTTTTTTGAAGAATGTTTTTGTGTCTTATGGTGTCGGCGACGATGAAAAAATGGTGATGGAATCGGTTGATATTGTGTTTGCAGAAGGTGGGGTGAAGGGTTTTCGTGTGGTTTTGGAAGAGAGCTCTTCACAGAACTGAGGTCTCTCTCCCCTTTCCCCCCTATTTTTTCCTTTTGTTTTGGATTTATAATTTTAGTTGGTTCTTTCTTGAAGAGATGTTGAGGGATATTCAACGAAGAAGGTTCAAGGATGGTTTTAGGGTGTGGGACCAATAGAAATCTGTGTGGTTTTGAAGAGTTGTACCGAGATTAAGAATAGAATTCAGTTTCTTTTTGTCTTCTTTTTTTTCTCTGAAAAATAATCAGACTCGTTGGTTCCATCTTTTTGGGGTACATTTTGAAAGGTCTTTTTCATATGCAGGTTTGTGCAGGTCAGTACAGTCCTTGCAGCAGCGGTTTTTTTTATAGAGTGTTATAGAAAATCCCGTATAGTGGCAGGATGTAATACAGTTGGAGGTTCTGTAGAATTGGAGCAGGTTTTGTTTGCTGGTTGCATCGTGGCTGGCATTGTAGAAAAGCAGTGTTGCACCCTAAAATTTGCCCAACCTTTTCTTTACATGGTTTATGTTTCATTGCATTGTTATAGCATTTACATTGTATATCATTATTCGTTTTGTAGGGGATCAAGGTTTTCTTGTGACTCAGAACTTATTTTCAGTACATTAGATCGAATGGCGAGCGTCAGAGACTTCGGCATTTATTTTTCCCAACGTTCGAACGGCCGATTTTATTTTTGTTTTGCAGGCCAATTTCAGATCAGAAGCAACATCCAGGCTATCTCCAGCATTCTCATGGTCATAGCATTCAGAAATGACTTTCAGAAGCTTCATAGAGCTCAAAACGATGAAAAACGGGCAAATGGGCAGGGTTCCCTCCAAAAGGCGCCAGATTCAAATTTTTGAATGTGTTAACCGGTTAACACATATGGTTAACCGGTTACCCATTTGAAAAACAACCCAGATTTGGAAATCTTAACAGTGTTAACCGGTTAACGCATATGGTTAACCGGTTAACCAAAGCAGATTTTGCCTTGCACGTGAGATTTCAAGCAATTCTCATTTAGAGGCCCATTTTGATCATTTGGAATTCAAATTTTATGTGTGGGAAGGATTTAGAAGCTCGCAAAATTCAGATTTCCCTCCAAATGCCCATTCCTCATTCCAACCCAAATTTTCCAATCCAACTTCCAAGCCTTGCTTTGGGATCCATACCAAGAGTGTATTTAAATGATTCACACCAAACCTCACCCTCTAATATCTCACAATTCAATTCAATTTTCAAAATTCACTCTTGAGCTCTCAAGTTTCTCTCAATTCTCCATTACCCAAAATTTCACTCAAAGCTCTTTTTCTTTGAATTCATTGATTTTTCATTGGAATCAATGGATTCTTAAGCTATAACCTCCATCCATAATCATCATTGGATCTATTTTCTTGTTCAATTTTCGTGCAAATTGAGATCTGAATTTTGAAGTGGTTTTGAAGAAGCTTATTTGAAGTAATTTGGATTGTTCTTGGTGGATCTACACTTCTACAACATAAGGTTGCTTGGATCTTAAAGCATTCTGGTTTTCTTTGTTTAGATCTACTCAAATACAGCTTAAATCAACAAGTACCGAATCAATTCTCTGATTCGAAGGTTGGAATTCTGATCCGATTTATTTTTTTGAGTTTATTTGCATAATTGTGATGATGTTCATATTTGATTGATGATGATCCGTTGGAATTGTGATTGTGTTATTTAGACGTGTTTGCATGTCTATTGGTTTGCTGTTTGCAGGTTTAATTTCGTGCTTATTTGATAAGTTGATCTTTGGGATCATCGTTTAAGCTGCTTTTGTGCTGAAAGTGCTTTTCTGCTGTTATTTTTGGCCTCTGTTACAGCGTTAACCGGTTAACGCATAGGGTTAACCGGTTAACCAATTCAAACTTTCAAAAATTTTCAAACGTTAACAGTGTTAACCGGTTAACGCATATGGTTAACCGGTTAACCAACTCAAATTTCCAGATTTCCACTTATTTTTAAGATGTTAACCGATTAACCCCAGGGGTTAACCGATTAACATTGTAACAATGGGGCTTTTTTGTTGTTTTTCAAAGTGTTTTTGCATATCGTTCCACTTCGAATCATCATAGATCAGTGTGATGGATTAGGAGTAGGATATTTCCAGATACTCGTCGCTGTGTTTGGTTATTTAATCGAATCTTTGACACGCGTTCATCGGTTTCCACTTGGATGCACATTTATGTGTTGTCGTCCAAAGTGGCTTGTGCTTGCATGTTCTTATGTTGGTTTTGCTTCTGCTTTGGTGCATTTTCCTTTCATCTCTCTTCTGTCCAATGACCTTGGAGTGTCATTTAAGGTGGCTTGGTCCCTCCTTTGGAGGTATTTGAAGCATACCTAGAATGATGAATCCTTGAGGACACTTTTGGTGCTTCTTTGCTTTTGATGAGTGATGCTTATGTTTGAGTACCTATCCTCACTTGGTTTTGTTTTACCTTTCATTTGGTTTAGTTTTATTGGTGTGGTTGATGTTGTTTGACTTAGGTCATTTCATCCAACTTTTGATGCATCTTTGTGTGGTTTGCTCTTGCTTGTTTGGTTTCTTCTTGTTCTCTTCTTCTTCTTTTCTTTTCTTGCATTTCCATATGCATGCTTGGTTGAGATGAGCTTATGGAGGCTACTGACCCACACTATTTTCCTCCCACTTTCATTCTATTTGTGCATCTTATGTTTGCATCTTCATTTGCATATGCATTCTTCTTCTTCTTCTTCTTTTGCTTTTCTTTGCCATGCTCCCCATAAGTTCTCTAACCTCTTGAGGTTATGATAGACATTAGGTGCCTAACCATGCATGATAACATTAGGTAGTTCCCTTTTGAATCCCAACTTTAAGTCCACTTTGCATGATAACTTTTAGGATTGATTAGTCTCCCATTAGTGTTCCTTCTTCTCTTCTCATCTTCAAACTTTCATAAAACACTTAATAAAGAATGACAAGTGTTGCACGCTACGAGCCTTAAGCTACTTGAGAAATGGTAATTGAGGGGCCTCCTCTCAAGGACCTAGAGTGTTTAGTGTACACCCTTTGGGTGATATACGACGCATTCGCTCTTGAGTCATAGTCTCTAGTGCGACATGAGTTACAAATCAAGTTCAAAACACTTCTTCTCTAAAAAACACAAAAACACTTCAAACCTTTTTCATCCTTCGGGATCTTAATCAAGAAAATCTTTTCGGATAAAAGAGTTTCATTAACTCTTATTTCTACCGCAAACGGTAACGCCTAAGTCTCCAATGGTCGAGCTGCATACACCAACTGCTAGAATTATTTGTTAACCCTACTCGGGCCTAAAAACTTTTGAACCAACCTGTGGTCCTTTTAGCCCGAACTACGTGTGCTCTGATCTTTCATACCAGATGAAAGTACATAGGCATAAGACGCGATGTCTTAGTGAGAAACCTTCCCCATTTCTTTAGCCGTAGTTGGTTGAACTACGTTGACTCTGACTTTCCCATTGCACGAGGGAGTACGTAGGCATAGAGCGGCGATGCTCTGCCGAGTCACTTCTCTTTTCTTTTTCTTTTGTCCCTGAGCCTTTAGCTAGATAGTTTCAACACACCCTTTTAGATAGATAACAATGCATGGATCCCGTCTAGTACGACGGACGTGAGGGGTGCTAATACCTTCCCCTTGCGTAACCGACTCCCGAATCCATACATGGTTGCGATGACCTTGTCTTTCCCTTTTTCGTTAGGTTTTTCCAATCGTTTTCTTTACCTCTCTTTGGAATAAATAATGAAAGTGGCGACTCTTCTGTTTTTCCGCCGGTTGTTTTTTTGCAGTTGCGACAGCTGGCGACTCTGTTGGGGACTTTGGTTCCCTATGCGAGTCAATCCTAACGCTTGTTTGTTTATCTTTGGGTGTTGTATATGTGTGCTTTATTTACTTTCGCATTTTACTTTCCCGCATTTATTTTCCGTATCATATATCATTATTGTTATGCTGTGGGGAGGGAAGTTCCATTAAGTGATAAGTCGGACCTGGGCTTGAGTATACACCTAGCTTTAGTGGTGGAAATTAGTGGTGGATGTGCTTGCTTTGCTCGTACTAGTTCACCATGAAATTCACGCTCGGACGAGATTCTCTTTGACAACTTTCTTTCTGGCCCTTTGGGCTCGAAGGAATTTTGAATCTGAGGGTTGTCGACTCTGGGGACCAATCATTTGTGAGTCAGTTAAGTGAGGCCTCTTCAGGAGACGATGATGCCAAACCAGAAATGGTGAACGTATCATCATTTCTTGAAAGTCTGTGACGCTGACGAACACATAGGATGCTGAACCTTATCAGTGGATAGGTCCATTCCTGTGAGAGGGATTGGGTTATGCAGGAAACCTTGGCTTTTAGAATACCCGGTTCTTTACAGTGTGAATCTGTTTATCAGTGGGTCCTATTGTCGGTACTTTGTTCTTGCTAACGCGAAGCGCTGGTTCTTCTCGACCAACAACACAGCAGTCTTGATCCCTTGTTTGCATTTGCATTTGCATTTTCATCTGCATTTCATTAACATGTATTTGTGTTGCAGGTGCATATTTCTCCTCCGATTCTGGTGATCTTATTCCCTCCTTGCTGGTATGGATTCCTTGAAGAGAACGGTGGCTTACAAGCTTCCAACTCCAGATGTTAGATCTTTGTTGAGTTTGATTTCCCTGGCTGGTGGGAAGGTGATGGAGGACTTCAGCTAGTCTTATGGGAGATTATTGAGATGGTTCTACAAGCCTTCAGCACATGAGGTGGATGGCCTTTATGCCTTTCTGCATTTCTACGATCCACAATTGAGGTGCTTTGTTTATCTTGACTACATTCTGGCGCCTACCTTGGAGGAGTACTCAGTATTGTTGGATGTGCCTGTTCTTAGTCAGATGCTATTTGTTCATATTGATGCTAAGCCTGACTTGGCTAAGCTAGCTGCCATACTACATGTGGATGCTTCAGAGTTACAGGGAGGTTTGACGGAGTGGAATAGAGTGCATGGTTTTCCTTTGGCTTTCCTAGTTGATAAAGCTCGACAGTTTGCTAAGGATGGTTGCTGGATTGCATTTAACGTTGTTCTTGCTCTTTATATATACGGCATTGTTTTGTTTCCTAATCTTCCAGACTTTGTGGATTTGGATGCATTTCATATATTGGCTTCGAGAAACCCAGTGCTTACTCTTCTCAGAGACGTTTATCATTCTGTGCATTACAAGAATGAGAAACGAAGGGGAAAGAATGTGGCTTGTTGTGTTCCTCTATTGTACGCTTGGTTTGCTAGTCATATGCCTAAGACAAATTCATTTGTGGCTACTGCTAGTACTTCAAAATGGTCGGAGAGGTTGATGGGTTTGTCTGCAGAGAATATTGTTTAGTTTGATCGAGACATGCTAGGTACAGATATTGTTTATAGTTGTGGTGGTTTTCCTAACGTCCCTTTGGTCGGAAGGAAAGATTGCATCAACTATAACCCTTCTTTATTGGTGAGACAGTTTGGGTATGCATTGAGGGAGCCCCCTAGAGAAGAGGAGATACAGGAATCTCTGTATCTTACTGGTTTATTGGAGGGCGAGACTTTGGGCAGACTTGAGCATGCATGGAATAATATTCATCGGAAAGGGAAGTTAGCTCTGGGGAAGAGTAACAGCCAAGCGTATGACCCTTACTTGATTTGGATTCATGATAGAGCTGCGAAGTTCTTGATGCCATTCCCTGCAATTGCATCTTTGTATCCTCTCATGATAGAGGAACCCACTACTATAGATATCTAGAAATACAATCAGGTATTGTCAGAAAAGGAAGAGCTGAGAAAAGCGAATGAAGAATTGGAGAAAGAGATCATCCAGCTCCGAAGCAAGAAGATAGATGCAGTTCATTCTTTCAGGAGACAGACCGAGCTTGTCAACAAACTGGGTACAGACCTGACTAAGGAGACTAGTGACAGAGAGCGCACATGCCGAGATTTGAATTCTGTCTACAGTGTTCTTGTCACCAAGAAGGAAGAGTTGGATAGGGCGTACTTGAGGATCTCCAAGTTTGAGTCAATATGGAATGCCATGCTCACTAATAACAAGGAGCGCGAAGACAGGTTAAAACTTCAGATCAACAAGTTGAAGGCTCAGCTTAATGCCAAAGATGGGGAAATTGCAACAGAAGCGTCACTGAGACGAAACGGTGAGTACAGGTTGAATGAAACGATCGCGAACTTGAAGGATCTCAGGTTGAGAGCCGACTCCAAGTGACGCAGGCTTGAGGCATGTTTCGGGGAAGAAGCTTTGGAGGATCATGTTGATAGTCTACAGCATACTGTTAGCCAACAGGATTTGCTTATTCAGGGACTACTTGCTAGGCCGGATCAGCCTGAGACATTGAGGTTGTTAGAGGATTTCCGAGCACGTCATCCTGCTTGACCTGTTTTGTCTATTTCTGTTGTAGTTTTTGCTTTTGATCTGTTGTATTGACCATCACCAGGCTTGTTGGTTGAGGTCTTTTCCTTATTTGTACTTAGTTGTAGTTTGTACATTGCCTGTTGGCTTTTGATCTATATACGAGGAGTTGGTATTCTATCCTTGTCTGCAAGGTTCTCCATTGTTATGTTTTTCTGGAAACTAGAATCGAGGGGGAAATTTCCCTGTTGCATAAATACATGTCTACATTTTAGCATTTTTCTCGCATCCGCAGGTGCACCAGAACTGTTAACCTTATTTCTCTTGTGGTTTACTAGTGTTTCAGGATTGCTGACGTGACAACTCATTGGTACGGTACCAGAAGAAACCAGAAAAGACTGATGGATCAGATGCAGGCGGAAATTCAAGAGATGAGAGATCGGATGGCACAGCTGATGGAGGTCATGCAAGGGGTTGCTAGTGGCCAGGCGCAACTTCAGACTTTAGTGCAACCTTTGATTGCACGAGTGGATGGTGATAATGTGTTATACGGGGGGGGGGGGGGGGGGGGGGGGTTGCTGCTAACGCTCCTCACATTGAAACTCCTCGGGCAGACAATTCTATGCCATCTTTAGTCATCCCTACTGTTGGAGGGAGTGGTCACGCTGCTGGTGCTGGAAACGGTGGTAATGCTGGTTTTGCTAAGGGTGGTAATGGTAATGGAAATGGCTATGGTCTCGATACCACGTGTGCCATACACGGTAATATGGACCATATCTGGAATGAGGATAGACAAGAGGATGTGTTTTCTCCAAGAGTTGTAGTTGCTGAATTACCTTCTGAGGCTGATAGAAGGATTAAGATGATCGAAGAGAAGATGAGGTCTCTTGAAGGCCAAAACTCTATGGGGCTGATCTCAGGCTTGAGGGTGCCACCAAAGTTTAAAGTCCCGAATTTTGATAAGTACAAGGGTACTACTTGCCCTATGGTTCATTTAAGGTCTTATTATTGCAAGATGTCTGCACATTCCGATGATGAGAAACTACTTATGCACTTCTTCCAGGATAGTTTATCCGGTCCCTCGCTGGAATGGCATATGAGCTTAGATCCCGCAAATGTCCATAGCTGGAGAGACCTAGCCGAAGCTTTTGTAAGGCACTATCAGTACAATAGTGACCTTGCTCCAAATAGAGTCCAGCTGCAGAATCTTTCCTAGAAGAATAATGAATGCTTTAAAGAATACGCCCAGAGGTGGCAAGAGGTAGAGCGGGAACTTGTGGATATGTTTGTCGCTACCTTGTCGGGCGTGTACTATGAAAAGCTTATAAGCAACATGTCAGGCAGTTTTTCTGACTTAATAATCACTGGGGAGAGGGTGGAGAATGGAATTAAGTTAGGAAATATTAACGCTGGTGAAGGGTCCTCGACAGGAGGAGGGAACAAGAAAGTGTTTGGAAACAAAAGGCGAGAGGGAGATACTAATTCTGTATCCAGTTCATGGGGAAGAAATAGAGGTCGGAATCGGCAGAATCAGCAGATTGACAACATTACCATTCCAGCAGTTCAACAACCACAACAACAACAACAACAACAACAACAACAACAACAACAACAACGACCGCAACAAAATCAACAGGGGTATAGGAGATACCAAGATAGAGGCCGTGCAGCAGGGAACATACATTTTGATGCCCTTCCCATGCCATACTCCCAATTATTGCAAGCTTTGCTACAACTTCAATTGGTTCAAAAAAGGACTATGGCTCCCTTGACCGGACCTCCTCCACCTGGGTACGATGCAAATTCCCACTGTGAGTTTCATTCGGGTGCCCCGGGGCACAATATTGACAATTGCAAGGCCTTTAAGAATAAGGTGCAAGACATGATTGACAGTAAGGCAATCAATTTTTCTAATGATGTTCCCATTGTGGTGCAGAATCCCATGCCGAATCATGGGCAGGCTGGGGTTAATGCAATTATCAAGGAGGAGGTGTTGAATTTGGTGACTGATGTTGATGAACTGAAGACACCCTTAAGCTTTGTGAAAGCCAGATTGCTAAAGGGGGTGTTTTCCCAGGTTGTGCTGAGGATTGTGTTGAATGTTCTGCTGATCCTGAGAGAGGATGTGGACTGTTGAGGAGATGTATTCAGGAGATGATGGATAACGGAGTTTTACAATTTGACCGTTCTATTGGAAGAGAGTCCGAGGATTTGGTGGCTGAAGAAAAGGATGAGATTGCGACAATCGCCATCCCGTACAAGACTGTTACTATTTACACACCAAAGCCACCAACGATAACTATCACCAAAGCAGGTCCTATGCTGTTTGAAAGCACTAAGGCCATTCCGTGGAACTACGGAGCCGAAGTGTACTGCAATGGACAAAAGTTAAACTTGAATGACCCCCCTACAAGTTTAGTTGACAATCTAGTGGGAGCAGGAGGTATTACTCGCAGTGGCCGAGTCTTTTCGTCGCCTGAAGTAACTGTTGATAAGGTGGACAAGGGGAAAAGACCGGTAGTGGAGGAGACTTCTCAATCTGGGGAAAGAGAATCTTTGTTGAAAGATGCTGAGGAATTTATGAGGCTGATCCAGAAAAGCGACTATAAGATAGTCGATCATTTGCAGCAAACTCCTTCCAAAATATCCATCATGTCGTTGCTCCTTTGCTCTGAGGCACATAGGAATGCATTGCTGAGAATACTAAACACTGCTTACGTGCCGCAGGAAATTTCAGTTAATCAGCTCGAGGGAGTTGTGGCGCACGTAAATGCAGGAAATGGCTTAGGCTTTACGGACCTAGATTTGACACCCAGAGGCAGAAATCATAATTGTGCGCTGCACATATCTTTAGAATGCTGAGGGAATGTCATCTCTCACGTGCTTGTGGATACAGGATCATCCTTAAACATGCTTCCGAAGAAGGCCCTGATTAAGTTAGATATGAAGGGGTTGATTTGCATGCCAAGTGATTTGGTGGTGCGTGCGTTTGACGGAACCCGGAGATCCGTGTTTGGGGAGGTAACTTTGCCTATTCAGGTTGGACCTTTTGATGCAGTGTTTTACATCATAGATATCCAGCCGACCTACAGTTGTTTACTAGGTCGCTCGTGGATTCATTCAGCTAGAGTTGTTACGTCAACTCTGCATCAGAAGCTGAAATACATGGTTGGCGGTAGCATTGTTACGGTATGTGGAGAGGAGGATGTTATGATCAGCCATTTATCATCCTTTAAGTATATTGAAGTGGATGGAGAGATCCATGATGTAACACCCTTCTAACCCCACATGAAAATACATAAATAATCAGAGTAAATTAACATGCTTTCACAAAAGGGCGTCACACATAATTTCAAAACATCAAAACCACCTGTCATGCTTTAAACACTCAAATAAAATAATCATGCTTTTCAAAGTTCACTTTGCATGTAGCAGCGGATTCAATTTATATTCATAATTCTTTTCACATAGCATTCATGTTCATCTCATAATTCCACAACACTTGGGAACTAAGGCCAACATCACAATATTTCGATACATTTAAAACACAACTTAAAATACATAAAATATCTCTAAAGCAAAAACCCAAACGATCCCAGTGTTACATAACCAGAGCATGACTCAACCCAACATAATTAAAATACTAAACGACTGCACCAGCAGAGACCTTGTAACTACTAGCAGTACAACTCCAAGGTACCTGCACGATGTCATAAAGGACATCATTCCAGCAGAAGGGTGAGAAATATTACCATAATAATCAAAGCACATAATCATATATAAATGCGCAAGTACAGAATACATACATTTCACATTTTCTCACCACAATGCATATTAACACAATAACCATGCACATAATATATATCCATAGCATGAAATACACATATTATACTCCTCACCACAATACCTCACATACTCACTAACATACATCGCAAAGCATATATGTATAAAACCAAGCATTTCATCATGCATACATTCGCAATTACAATTAATCCTCACAAACATACACGTTATATTTCATTCATCACGAATCATATAACATACGCCATCATGTTTAATCATCAATTCATTATTCAATATCTTTCTCAATTACTCAATCGCAACCCACAATTCAACAATTCATACTCACATGCATATTTCATATAACACTCATAACCATGCCATGTGACTCACTTAAAACTCACCCAATATCACCAATCCCCTTTTTAGGATTATGGGTACGTCACTTATACCCTACCAGGAATAACACCTCAGTTATTCTACCCCGGTAATTACTCCACTAGGAACGACACATTGCCATTCTACCCCAGTGAGTACAAATCTTTCACATAAACATTATTATCTATATTACTCTCATATTTACCAATCATTACCTATATACATGTACTATTATATTCTCAGGCATTATTCACAATTCATCACATACATTACACTGCATGTATATATATATAGACACAACTAAGCATACTCATCAATCATGCTTCTACAATTCACATCATTTTCACACAAACATTTATAATTATATTTATTCATACATCTCAATCATTCCATACATTGCAATGTATCCATATAAGTATCTATATATAAATAGAACATCAAGCATATACAATATGCATTCACCAATGTTTATATCAATCCATGTAAACCCACATATATATACATATCTTTAAGCATACTCACTCATGCCATTATCGCAATTCGCGTTAGTTCACATAAACATACACAATATGTTTATATCATCACCATTTCACATAAACATTCACATACATGTTTATTTCACCAATGCATCATATAAAGATGAATTATGCAACTCATAGAGACCGACTCACGACTCTATGCAGATGCAAATGCGGTACCGACTCAATTCAGCAGGTCCAATTAAAGAACCAAATGGAACCATCGCTCGTTACCGAAGTAACTCCCCGTCGGGCCTACGATGTTCACCCATTGCTCACACCCCGAATTGGCACACAATGTTTATGGATTGCTCACACCCCACATGGGCACACAATCCGATTGCTCACACCCCACAAGGGCACATAATCGTTCTGCAGATTCTACGCGGAATCAAATATAGACCATCGCTCACACCCCACATGGGCACACGATGTCTCTGCAGATCCTACACGAGATCAAATATAACCATCGCTCACACCCCACATGGGCACACGAGGTTCTGCAGATCCTACACGGGATCAAATAACACAAATGTATATCATGATGCTTCACATGCAAACATGACTCAATCAACTATAAACCATCGCTCGCACTCCACATGGGCACACGAGGTTTCTGCAGATCCTACGCGGGATCAATCAACACAAAATGCATACATGTTTACAAACATACTCATGCATCTATCACATTTTACTGCATACATTCATTATGCATTCACAATATATATATCATAATGAAAATATATATTCATCATTTATTTCACACCATTTCATACATGGTTCTCATACAAAATGACTCAATCAGTTATAGACCATTGCTCACACCCCACATGGGCACACGATGTCTCTGCAGATCCTACACGGGATCAATCAACACAAACTGCATACATATTCGCAAATATATTATCATGCATTCTTCACACATCAACACGTACAATCATCATGCACTCACAATGTGTATTATATTCATCATTCATCACAATTGCCATGCATTTTTATTCAATTCTAAATAATGCATAATTTCCCCAAAGGCCACGATTCAAAATCATATTCATACACTAGGATTCACGCCTTACGGCTACCCACAACACAACAATTAATAACACACAAATTATCCTTACGAGACGAGACCGATCGCAACCGGACGCTCTAGCTACTATAAGCTCTTCTCACTCAAAATCATTAATCCCGAATAATCGGTAAAATCGGCTAAAAGTTGGCTAAAAATAATATTTCTTTTCACCAAGTTGTAGAACATATTATTAGCTTCAGTTTGATATAAAGAACGTCAAAATCCGATAAACGGTGAAAAAGTTATGAATTTTCGAAGTTTTGAAAAATAATATTTTCTCACACTTACAGTGTTAATCGGTTAACGTATATGGTTAACCGGTTAACACCTCCAAAAACTCAGTTTTTAGGCCCCCAACAATGTGTTAATCGGTTAACGTATATGGTTAACCGATTAACACCTGAAAAACTCAGAAAAACAGCTACGGGTTCGGGCTTAAAAGCCCCAAAAAGTCGCCCGATTAAATATTTTTCACCCGATTAAATACCTATCTATCCT
Source organism: Lathyrus sativus (assembly GCA_963859935.3). Lineage (NCBI taxonomy): Eukaryota > Viridiplantae > Streptophyta > Magnoliopsida > Fabales > Fabaceae > Lathyrus > Lathyrus sativus. The sequence goes on from OZ012737.1 coordinate 152,510,710, forward strand.
TACTAATCATATACGGATATTTTAGGGTCATAAAACTCAACTTTCACGACATTCGATTTCCACTCAAAATCTTAACCTCAATTTAACCGAAATGGTGAAACTCACAATATCACCCGATTTTCGCCAAACTAGTTCCAATAATCTTAGTCTAACATATCCCGACTAAGCTACGAACGTTATTCTCGATTCTAACCGTTCGAACATCGGCTTCTATCAATTTCTATCATTTCGACCTAAATGGAAACAAGGTTGGAAAACATCCAAACTCATCCACACACATACACAATCATACACAATGATTAAGATAGTAAGATTTCACACCCTTACCTTAGATTAATCGAAGCCAGAGGATGTTCTTGATGATTCTCCAAGTTTTCCTCTTTTTCTCCTCTTTTCTCTTCTTCCTCTTTCTTTTTCTTTCTTTCTTTCTTTCCTTTTTCCTTCCACTTTCTCATATATATATCTTTCCCTTTATTTCTTTCCATTGAATTTCCGCTCTCAAAACATCTACAATCCATTTAAATAATCATCTAATTATTCAAATAATTAGAATAATCCAAATAAATCAATTATTTAACACAAATAATTAATCATTGAAAATTGGGTTGTTACACATGAAACTCTTTTCCATGCCTTCGAAGCGGTCAAGATTAAAGACAAGTCTCCTGTTGTGAGTAAAGAGCCTGAAGTGGCTATGTCCTCGTTTAAAGAAGCTCAAGCAGTGGTACAAACTGGGGCAGTGCATGGATGGGGCCAAGTATTGGAGATTCCCCACAAACAAGACAAATTTGGTTTAGGGTATCAACCGTCATCCTCCTCTCCTTCAGCCTCGCAGAGCGCGCCGCGCTATAAAGGGCCCGTGCAGTTCACCAAGGGGGGAGTCATCTTCGAGAGAATCAATGTTGTATCTGACGAAGACGGAGACAGTGATTGTGATATGGACGCCTGGATCAAGCCGTGTATTCCGGGACAGAGCCTGCGCAACTGGTCAATTGAAGAATTCATTCAAGTGAAGACAGAACAATAATGCCTTTTTTTTTCCAATTATTGTACTACCCTATGTCCTACCCGGGGCATAGTGGTATTTTATTTCAGGGCCTTACTTGTTTATGTCTGAACATTATTTATCAATTAATCAAAGGGTGTTTTCTCATTCAAATTTTGTGATCTCTGTTTTTCTTATTTTTATTTTTCACAATGAAATGGCAATGTGGTTTATACTTGTTTGCATATTGTTTGAAACATTTAACCATTTTCATTGCAGGACTCCTATTGCAGATGACACCGATTCAGAACCTCCTATGACTCGCTTCAACTTTGATCAACCGATATATCAAGTTGAAGAAGAGATTGATGAGGATGAAGACTTACCTGAAGAATTAGCCAGACTTTTGAAACAAGAAGAGAAGGTCATTCTGCCTCATCAGGAGGATATTGAGGTTGTTAATCTGGGTTCTGAAGAAGTTGTCAGAAATGTTCGGATAGGGGCTGCGCTACAGAGTGACATCAAGCAAAGACTGATCGAGATGCTTCGAGAGTATAGTGACATCTTTGCTTGGTCGTACGAAGATATGCCTAGGCTTGATACCGACATAGTGGTTCATCGCTTACCGTTGCGCGAGGAATGTCCGCCGGTCAAGCAGAAGCTTAGAAGGACAAGACCAGGTATGGCGGTAAAAATCAAGGAAGAGGTCCAAAAGCAATGGGATGCTGGATTTTTAGCCGTAACCACTTGCCCTCCGTGGGTTGCCAACATCGTACCTGTACCTAAGAAAGATGGTAAGGTACGGATGTGTGTTGATTATCGGGATTTGAACAAGGCGAGCCCTAAAGATGATTTCCTGCTTCCTCACATTGACGTATTGGTCGACAATACGACTCAATTTTTGGTGTTTTCGTTCATGGATGGTTTCTCGGGTTATAATCAAATAAAGATGGCGCCAGAGGACATGGAGAAAACAACATTCATTACACCGTGGGGAACGTCTTGCTACAAAGTGATGCCTTTTGGCTTGAAGAACGTCGGAGCAACATATCAGCGCGGTATGTCAACGCTCTTTCATGACATGATGCATAAAGAGATTGAAGTTTATGTTGACGATATGATTGCTAAGTCCCAAACGGAGGAGGAGCATCTGGTCAATTTGTTGAAGCTGTTTGAGAGGCTTAGAAAGTTCAGATTGAGGTTGAATCCAAATAAGTGCACTTTTGGAGTTCGGTCCGGAAAGTTATTGGGGTTTATTGTCAGTGAAAAAGGAATCGAGGTCGATCCTGCAAAGATAAAAGCCATACAAGATATGCCAGCGCCGAAAACAGAGAAAGAAGTATGTGGTTTCCTGGGGAGATTGAACTACATTGCTCGGTTCATATCTCATCTCACAACCACGTATGAACCAATGTTTAAATTGTTAAAGAAAGATCAGGCGGTTGTCTGGAATGAAAATTGTCAAAAAGAATTTGATAAAATAAAAGATTATTTGCAGGAGCCCCTGATATTCATACCCCCAGTAGTTGGAAGGCCTTTAATCATGTACTTAATGGTTCTTGAGAACAGTATGGGTTGTGTTCTCGGTCAGCACGACGAGGCTGGAAGAAAGGAGCATGCAATTTATTATTTGAGTAAAAAGTTCACAGATTGTGAGTCCCGTTACTCAATGCTCGAGAAAACATGTTGTACACTTGCTTGAGCTGCCAAACGTTTGAGACAGTATATGCTCAACCACACAACCATGCTGATTTCGAAGATGGATCCGATTAAGTATGTTTTCGAGAAGCAAGCGCTTTCAGGAAGAATAGCCAGGTGGCAGATGGTACTGACAGAGTATGATATACAATATGTTTCTCAGAAAGCCATCAAAGGAAGTGTTCTGTCAGAATACCTTGCTGAGAAGCCAATCAAAGATTACCAACCGATGAAGTTTGAATTTCCTGACGAGGATATCATGTTCCTCAAAGCAAAAGATTGTGAAGATCCATTACACGGTGAAGGTCTAGAGAAGGATTCTCAATGGCAAATGATATTTGATGGCGCTGTCAACTCCTATGGTAGTGGAATTGGGGCGATTATTACAACTCCTCATGGTACTCATATCCTGTTCACTGTCAGATTGACATTCCCGGTCACCAACAATGAAGTTGAGAACGAAGCATGTATCATGGGTCTGGAAGAGGCTATTGATTTGAGAATCAAGAATTTGGATGTATATGGCGATTCAGCGCTAGTGGTTAATCAAATCATGGGAGAATGGGAAACTCGTCAACCGAATCTAATTCCTTACAGAGATTATGCAAGGAGATTGTTACCTTTTTCGACAGGGTAGACTTTCACCATGCACCACTAGTAGAGAATCAGATGGCCGATGCTTTGGCAACGCTATCTTCGATGTATAAAGTGAATTTCTGGAATGATGCTCCCAGAATAGTCATTTCCCGCTTGGACAGACCCGCTTTCGTATTCGCCATTGAAGAGGCTGTTGATGGCAAGCCATGGTTTTACGATATACAGAACTTCCTCAAGAAGCAAGAGTATCCACCAGGGGCTTCGGCTCAGGATAAGAAGACGCTGAGGAGGTTGTCTGGTAACTTTTACCTAAACCAAGATGGTGTGCTATACAGAAGGAACTACGATTTGGTGTTGTTGAGATGTGTGGATGAAAAAGAAGCAACGTTGCTTATGGAAGAAGTCCACGAGGGTACTTTCGGTACACAGGCCGGCGGACATGCCATGTCTCGGAAACTCTTACGAGCAGGGTATTATTGGCTAACTATGGAGTCAGATTATTTCAAATTTGCAATGAAATGTCATAAATGCCAGATTTATGCAGATAAGAATCATGTACTGCCGTGCCCATTGAATGTTATGGCATCCCTGTGGCCTTTCTCCATGTGGGGCATTGGTATAATTGGAAAGATCGAACCAATTTCATCCAACGGTCACCATTTCATCTTGGTAGCCATCGAATACTTCACCAAATGGGTCATAGCAGCCTCATACACCAATGTGACCAAACAAGTGGTAGCAAGATTCATAAAGAAGGACATCATTTGCAGATATGGAATTCCCGAGCGAATCATTACTGATAATGGTTCGAATCTGAACAACAAAATGATGAAGGAGTTATGCCAGAACTTCAAGATTGAACATCACAACTCATCGCCCTATCGGCCGAAGATGAATGGCGTTGTTCAAGCGGCCAACAAGAATATCAAAAAGATAGTGCAAAAGATGGTTATCACCTACAAAGATTGGCATGAGATGTTGCCCTTTGCTCTTCACGGTTATCGTACGACGGTACGCACATCAACCGGGGCAACTCCTTTCTCGCTAGTGTACGGTATGGAAGCTGTCCTACCGCTAGAGGTCGAGATTCCTTCTTTAAGAGTTCTGGTCGACGTGAAACTTGATGAGGCAGAATGGATAAAGAATCGTTTGAATCAGCTTAGCCTGATGGACGAGAAGAGGCTAACATCAATTGCATATGGTCGGTTGTATCAGAGCCGGATGAAGAAAGCTTACGATAAGATGGTGCACCCTCGAAGCTTTTAGACGGGCGATCTTGTGCTAAAAAAGATTCTCCCACCACAATCAGATCACAGGGGCAAATGGATTCCCAATTATGAAGGTCCATATGTTGTTCGAAAGGTCTTCTCCGGATGAGCCTTGTTGTTAGCCACCATGGATGGTGAGGATTTCACATCCCCTGTGAATGCAGACGTAATTAAAAATACTTTTCTCAAAAGAGACCCGCTGGACACAAAAAGAAACGTCCAGGAAAAAATGGGGCATCCTGGCGAACCAGAAAAAAAGAAAAGAAAAACGGGTTCGGGCAAAAATTAGGGATAAAAATGAAAAGATGTAAACCCGTAAAGTCGAAAACCTGAAAAGGCGATTTTGGCAAAAATGGGTATCCCGGTGAATCGAAAACCCGAAAGGGCAGTTCAGGCAAAAGTTAGGGATTGAAAAAGAAAATGATTGCGGTCTGCGTTAGAACTTCATTGCTTAGTGGATTGGGAGAACCCGAGGGCCGTGTTTATCTGAATCAATCTCTTCTGAAGACGAAGCGTCGGGAACGCGTCAGAGTCAGGCGAGTCATAGAGGGATCAGCTCATGGTGTTTGTTTGTGCCACGTTGCCGATATTTGTGTACACTCTTGTATATTTCTGTGCATATCTGTATTTGTTTTGCATAGCTTCCTCTTTTCAGGAGTTGCATCTGTTGTAAAACTTTGCCTATTTATAGGTCATTTATCAATAGACATATACTATTCAGTACTTGATCTGGGTGCTTGGTTTTAACTTCTATTGTTTTGTTTGTGAAAACACCCAATGTTTTGATGAACTTGCACTTACATAAACTTGCAGGCCTTGGTCAATAATCGTTAAAACTTTGAATTAATTGAACAATGTCACGGATGATGACTAAGATGATTCCGTTTGCGTAGGATATCTTTCCTGTTTGTTCGATGTTGTAGGGTCGTTACCCTTGGGGCAAAGAGGTGTGGATAAAGTTTGTTCTATCCTCAGCCAGAGTTTTACTTCCCCAATCAGTGAAGTTCGTACCTCTATCCCTAGTAGAGTTGTATGCAGTTTGAGTGAACAGGTAGCGTGTACGCATTCCTTCGGAATTTGATGCACATTTGATCCCCGCAAGTTGCATGCTTGTAGGCACTCCCTAGTGAGTTATGATAGGATTTTCTTCCCACTGAGTAATTTGCAGCCTGATTAGGTTCGTTCCCTGGCAGAGCAATCCCCGGCAAATTGAAAGGGGTGGTTTCCCCAGCAGATTTGTTCTCTTTTCCCCAGTAGGATAGAAAAATGTTGTCACGTCGGTATTTTCTTTGCAGGAAGCCAGCAAGGGCTCTTTTTTCGGCATAAGTCCAATCGTTGTTGGCATGAGCAGTTTGCGCTCTATCCCCCGGCAAAATTGTTGATTCCCCAACAGGGTTATTTTTGTTACCCTGGCAGGGTGGTCTCTGTATCTCTAGCATTCGTTGTACTGATTCAGCCCGGGTGCATCTGCATGTGAGCATAACATCTACCCAAACATGTAGCATTTCCACTTCGTATGGAGCATTACGCCATTTTCAAACATATGCATGTGAAACATAAGCCAGGTTGTTATCTCTTTGTTTCAGGTAAATCTCGCAGATGGTGGATCTTTGCCCGTGTGATGGCTAAACCCCGACTCATGTTATTTCCTCAGCGGAGTTTCTCTGTGGTTATTATCAGTGGGTGATCTCAACTTCATGTGGATTTTGTTGCTAGCTTTTATTTAGCGAAGGTCTGGCGGCGATGTCAGAAGTTTCTGAGAAATATGGTTACCTGACGGCGATGTTAGAGGCTTATCAGATTTGTGTTTGTCTGGCGGCGATGTCAGATGTTTATTAGTACCGTGGTTGTCTGGCAGTGATGTCAGAATTCCTTATTCCCACAGGTACTTGACGGCGATGTCGGGTGTTTCTCAGAATTATAGTTAGCTGGCGACGAGGTCAGATTATCTTACCAAGTTTAGATGTCCATCAGATTTATGGTTGATGACAGTGATGTCAGGGTTCTCTTACTAGATTTGTGTTTGTTTCTGGTGGCGATGTCAGGTAATTTTGGTTTTCCGGCGGTGATGTTGGATGGTTGTTTCTGGTGGGATGTCAGGTATTTTTTGTTAACTGGCGGCGATGTCAGATGTTTCTTAATTGTGCGGATACTGGACGGTGAGGTCAGGTTGCTTTATCCCCGACAGGTTTCTGGCAGCGATGTTAGGTGATTTTGATTTTCCAGCGGCGATGTGGGATGTTTCTTTCTGGCGGCGATGTCAGGTGATTTTGTTTTCCCAACGGTGATGTGGCATGTTTGTTTCTGGCGGCGATGTCAGGTGATTTTGTTTTCCCAGCGGCGATGTGGGATGTTTGTTTCTGGCGGCGATGTCAGCTGATTTTGTTTTCCCAGCGGCGATGTGGGATGCTTGTTTCTGGCGGCGATGTCAGGTGATTTTTTTTTCCCAACGGCGATGTGGGATGCTTGTTTCTTGCGGCGATGTCAAGTGATTTTGTTTTTCCAGTGGCGATGTAGGATGTTTGTTTCTGGCGGCAATGTCAAATGTTTTGATTATTAACAACAATGTCAATGGTTTAATCAACTTTGCGATAGTTTGATGGCGATGTTGGACGCCTTAGTTTGACTGACAGTGATGTCAGGTGTGATTTACCAGTTGGATTTTTTTTTAATGACTAGCGGCGATGTTAGAGAATCGTATCTTGGGATTCGACACCTGTTTTAGCTAACAGAGGTCTAACAGCGATGTTAGCTATCCTACCAACTTGAGGTAAAGGATTGACAGTGATGTCAGTTGTTTTATAGACATAATGTTTATGCCTGGCGGCGAGGTCAGATGCCTGATGGTGGTTTCAAAGGAATTTAATACGGATAATTGACGACAAGGTCATGTGCTCTTCAGACTGCGTGTTATTATTGTTTTTCGGATTCAGTTTTCTAGGAACTTTTACCCCTAGTCTGGGTCTGCGGTTTTATTTTCTGTAGTTGGCAAATTTCTGGGTTCTTTGGTATTCAACTGTCTTCTACCTTGACTGTTTGAAAGTCGTCCGCTTTTCACTCATTCAGGTCCAAGTCGTTTGAATAGGGGCAGTTGTTGCACCCCAAAATTTGCCCAACCTTTTCTTTACCTGGTTAATGTTTCATTGCATTGTTCAAGCATTTGCATTGCATATCATTATTTGTTTTGCAGGGGATCAAGGTTTTCCTGTGGCTCAGAACTTGTTTTTAGTACAATAGATCGAACGGTGAGCGTCAGAGACTTCGGCATTTATTTTTCCCAACGGTCGAATGGCCAATTTTATTTTTGTTTTGCAGGCCAATTTTAGATCAGAAGCAACATCCAGGCTATCTCCAGCATTCTCATGGTCATAGCATTCAGAAATGACTTTCAGAAGCTTCATAGAGCTCAAAACGATGAAAAACGGGCAAATGGGCAGGGTTCCCTCCAAAAGGCGCCAGATTCAAATTTTTGAATCTGTTAACCGGTTAACACATATGGTTAACCGGTTAACCATTTGAAAAACAACCCAGATTTGGAAATTTTAACAATGTTAACCGGTTAACGCATATGGTTAACCGGTTAACCAAAGCAGATTTTGCCTTGCACATGAGATTTCAAGCAATTCTCATTTAGAGGCCCATTTTGATCATTTGGAATTCAAATTTTATGTGTTGGAAGGATCTAGAACCTGGCAAAATTTAGATTTCCCTCCAAATGCACATTCCTCATTCCAACCCAAATTTTCCAATCCAACTTCCAAGCCTTGCTTTGGGATCCTGACCAAGAGTGTATTTAAATGATTCACTCCAAACCTCACCCTCTAATCTCTCACAATTCAATTCAACTTTCAGAATTCACTCTTGAGCTCTCAAGTTTCTCTCAATTCTCCATTACCCAAAATTTCACTCAAAGCTCTTTTTCTTTGAATTCATTGATTTTTCATTGGAATCAATGGATTCTTGAGCTATAACCTCCATCCATAATCATCATTGGATCTATTTTCTTGTTCAATTTTCGTGCAAATTGAGATCTGAATTTTGAAGTGGTTTTGAAGAAGCTTATTTGAAGTAATTTGGATTGTTCTTGGTGGATCTATACTTCTACAACATAAGGTTGCTTGGATCTTAAAGCATTCTGGTTTTCTTTGTTTAGATCTACTCAAATACAGCTTAAATCAACAAGTACCGAATCAATTCTCCGATTCGAAGGTTGGAATTCTGATCCGATTTATTTTTTTGAGTTTATTTGCATAATTGTGATGATGTTCATATTTGATTGATGATGATCCGTTGGAATTGTGATTGTGTTATTTAGACGTGTTTGCATGTCTATTGGTTTGCTGTTTGCAGGTTTAATTTCGTGCTTATTTGATAAGTTGATCTTTGGGATCATCGTTTAAGCTGCTTTTGTGCTGAAAGTGCTTTTCTGCTGTTATTTTTGGCCTCTGTTACAGCGTTAACCGGTTAACGCATAGGGTTAACCGGTTAACCAATTCAAACTTTCAAAAATTTTCAAACGTTAACAGTGTTAACCGGTTAACCAACTCAAATTTCCAGATTTCCACTTATTTTTAAGATGTTAACCGATTAACCCCAGGGGTTAACCGATTAACATTGTAACAATGGGGCTTTTTTGTTGTTTTTCAAAGTGTTTTTGCATATCGTTCCACTTCGAATCATCATAGATCAGTGTGATGGATTAGGAGTAGGATATTTCCAGATACTCGTCGCTGTGTTTGGTTATTTAATCGAATCTTTGACACGCGTTCATCGGTTTCCACTTGGATGCACATTTATGTGTTGTCGTCCAAAGTGGCTTGTGCTTGCATGTTCTTATGTTGGTTTTGCTTCTGCTTTGGTGCATTTTCCTTTCATCTCTCTTCTGTCCAATGACCTTGGAGTGTCATTTAAGGTGGCTTGGTCCCTCCTTTGGAGGTATTTGAAGCATACCTAGAATGATGAATCCTTGAGGACACTTTTGGTGCTTCTTTGCTTTGGATGAGTGATGCTTATGGTTGAGTACCTATTGTGAGGTCCTTGCTTCCCTCATTTGGTCTCCCATCCTCACTTGGTTTTGTTTTACCTTTCATTTGGTTTAGTTTTATTGGTGTGGTTGATGTTGTTTGACTTAGGTCATTTCATCCCACTTTTGATGCATCTTTGTGTGGTTTGCTTTTGCTTGTTTGATTTCTTCTTATGATCTTCTTCTTATTTTCTTTTCTTGCATTTCCATATGCATGCTTGGTTGAGATGAGCTTGTGGAGGCTACTGCCCCACACTATTTTCCTCCCACTTTCATTCTATTTGTGCATCTTATGTTTGCATCTTCATTTGCATATGCATTCTTCTTCTTCTTCTTTTGCTTTTCTTTGCCATGCTCCCCATAAGTTCTCTAACCTCTTGAGGTTTTGATAGACATTAGGTGCCTAACCATGCATGATAACATTAGGTAGTTCCCTTTTGAATCCCAACTTTAAGTCCACTTTGCATGATAACTTTTAGGATTGATTAGTCTCCCATTAGTGTTCCTTCTTCTCTTCTCATCTTCAAACTTTCATAAAACACTTAATAAAGAATGACAAGTGTTGCACGCTACGAGCCTTAAGCTACTTGAGAAATGGTAATTGAGGGGCCTCCTCTCAAGGACCTAGAGTGTTTAGTGTACACCCTTTGGGTGATATACGACGCATTCGCTCTTGAGTCATAGTCTCTAGTGAGACATGAGTTACAAATCAAGTTCAAAACACTTCTTCTCTAAAAAACACAAAAACACTTCAAACCTTTTTCATCCTTTGGGATCTTGATCAATAAAATCTTTTCGGATAAAAGAGTGTCATTAACTCTTAGTTCTACCGCAAACGGTAACGCCTAAGTCTCCAATGGTCGAGTTGCATACACCAACTGCTAGAATTATTTGTTAACCCTACTCGGGCCTAAAAACTTTTGAACCAACCTGTGGTCCTTTTAGCCCGAACTACGTGTGCTCTGATCTTTCATACCAGATGAAAGTACATAGGCATAAGACGCGATGTCTTAGTGAGCAACCTTCCCCATTTCTTTAGCCGTAGTTGGTTGAACTATGTTGACTCTGACTTTCCCATTGCACGAGGGAGTATGTAGGCATAGAGCGGCGATGCTCTGCCGAGTCACTTCTCTTTTCTTTTTCTTTTATCCCTGAGCCTTTAGCTAGATAGTTTCAACACACCCTTTTAGATAGATAACAATGTGTGGATCACGTCTAGTACGACGGACGTGAGGGGTGCTAATACCTTCCCCTTGCGTAACTGACTCCCGAATCCATACATGGTTGTGATGACCTTGTCTTTCCCTTTTTCGTTAGGTTTTCCAATCGTTTTATTTACCTCTCTTTGGAATAAATAACAAAAGTGGCGACTCTTTTGTTTTTCCGCCGGTTGTTTTTCGCAGTTGCGACAAGCAGACCTGGAGTGTGTAGTGATTTTACGAAATAGAACAAATCGGTTTGTTGCACGAAACTCATATGCAGGTCATACAAGATTTGGTGAGTGTGTTGCTTTGCCATTGAGGTTTATTTGTGAGGGTTTTTTTATGTCATATGGTGTGGATGGTTATGTACCTTCTTTTGAGGAACTGAACTATTGTATGTAGGTGAATGGAATTGTGGACCATAATTTGGACAAGTTCTTAGAGAAATGGTAAATGACATGGAATTACTCAGATCCATCTCTAGTCCTTTTTCCTTTTTAACATTTGAGCTTTAATTATATGTTTTGTAATGTCTCAATTTTTGGTAATTTGTGATGGACTCTAATGCAATAAAAGAAATTGGGCCTTCAATTTTGTAGAAACTCTCCTCTCTTTTTTTTTGTAATTTTGACAAGAAACGACTCGTGGGCCTTTGAATAAAATGTCAATGGGCTTCAACAATTGTTTGCACCTCACCCTTAAAATTCTTGATTTCGAACTGTTGCATCTCTGCGAAAAGGGGTCGGCAAAGACAGAAGAGTCGTCACCATTCGTTATTTATCCCAAAGAGAGGGAAAGGAAACGATAAGAGAAAACCTACGAAAAAGGGAAAAGACAGGTCATCGCAAGCAAATCTTGGGTTTGGGAGTCGGTTACGCAAGGGGAAGGTATGAGCACCCCTCACGTCCGTTGTACTCAATGGGATCCATGCTTGTTGTCTATCTAAAAGGGTGTTAATCTATCAAAAGGATGGCTAGCAAGGACAAAAGAAAAGAAAAGAGACTCGATAAAGCATCACCGCTTTATGCCTACGTATTCCCTCGTGTAATGGGAAAGTTAGAGTCAACGTAGTTCGGAAAACTACGGGTGAAGGGGGGAAGGTTACTCGCCAAGACATCATCGTCTTGTGCCTACGTATCCTCATCTGGTATGAGAAATCAAAGAAATCATAGTTCAGGATGACACGACCACTGGTTGGTTAAGTGTTTTAACTGAGTAGGGTTAAACCTTCGCTCTAGCAGTTAGGGACGATGCCTGTTTTGCGGTAGAATCAAGACTTAACACATTGTTTCTGAAAATGATTTTCAAACAATCTTGAAGGATAAAAAGGTTTGATGTTTTTTTTGTGTTCGTTAAATAAGAAGTGAATTGAATTTAAGTTTGTAACTCATGTTGCACTAAAGACTATAACTTGAGAGCGAATGTGTCGCATATCGCCCGAAGGGCATACGCTAAACACTCTAGACAATATGAGAGGAGGCCCCCCAACTATCATTCCTCAAGTACTTAATGCTCGTAGCGTACAACATTTATTATCCTTTATTAAGTTTCTGATGAAGGTTAGGAGATGAGAAGATAAGACACAAGCTCTAAAGGGAAACTAATCAACCCAAATGTTGTCATGCATAATGATCCTTAAGTTGGGATTGAGAAGGGAAATCTATCCTGATGTTATCATGCAAAGGATTGAACACCTAATGTCTCTCCTACTCCCATCTTAAACAGAGGGACTAGGAATCCTAAGGGATCATGGCAAAAGACCAAGTAAACACTTAGTAATTCAATCACAAATGAAAAGAGATGAAAGATGAAAGTGGCTTAAACAAGTCAATGCAATAAGAGATGCAAACATGAAATGCAAACACAAATGCAAGAAGAAAACAAGAGAATGACTTAAACAAGTCAACAAGAGAAGAGATGAAATGGGAGAAGAAATCTCCTACAACCATCAACCATCAATCATCACAAAATAATGGTGCTATCCTAAGAAGCACATGCAAAGAAAAGAGGGAGGAAAAAGTGTGGGGCATCTACCACCACAAGCTCATCTCAACCATACAATTCTTAAGACCAAGCAAACAAAGCAAACGAGCAATGCAAAAGGATCACAAACGTTCATGACAAATTCAAAGTGGAAACATCATCACCAAATCATCATGAACAAACACTTAACCACCAATGGAAGAAGTGAACCACAAATGGAATGATCCAAATTACAAGTCAAAACATCATGCAAGCACAAGAATGATCATGTCGCATTGGAGAACCAAAGTTCAAACAATTATCTCACACTTTGAACAAGTGGAAAGACATGATCCAAAAAAAACTTGTGGCACAAAGTATACATCCAAGGATGAGGAAAAATGTCAAAAACAAACCACATAAATGCATCACATCAATCCATGAAGGTTAAAGGTGGGAAGAAATCAAAACATGCTTGAAAACAACCAAAAAATTACATTATGGTCCAGTGTTATCCGGTTAACCCTTTACTAGTGCAAACTGGTTAACCGGTTAACCACTTGAAAATTTTAGAAATTGCACTGGTTAATCGATTAACCATTTTTGTACTGCAACTGGTTAACCGGTTAACACTGCACCAGAAGCAGAAAAACAACAATTCAAAAGCACTTTCAGCAATTAACTCAATGTGCAATCATCCAAATGATCATGTAATCAACTATGCACGAATTTAACACCAAAAATCAGTGATCAAACATCAATTAAACTTAATCAAGCATTTAGATCACAAATCATAAAGATCAAAATCGACAAAACCAATGAAAACTTGAAGATCTACATTGTGATTATCCAAATAAGCTCAAAACATATTTAGATCTAGAATTGCCAACCTACAAAGCAGATATTTGCTTTTGTGAGTGTTGATTCACTTGAAATGAGCAGATCCAAGTAAGAAACCCATAGATTCTTCAAGATCTAAGAGCTTTCTTGTTGTAGATATGAAGATCAAGCAAGATCAAGCAAAAAAGATCCAAATAAGCACTTCCAAGTTAGCTTCCAAAGTCATATCCAAATCCAAACGAAAATCGAATGGTGAATTGAAGATAATGGAGATGAATGATGCAGGTTTAGCTCTAGAATTCTATGATTCCAATGAAGAATCAAAGAACTCAAGTGAGAGCTCTAATGGAGGTTTTGTGAGTGAAAAAGTGGAGAGAAAATTTCAAGAGTGAGAGTGAAATCTGAAAATGAAATGTAATTGTGAGGATTGTTGTGTGAGGTTTGGAGCAAATTCACTTAAATATGCTCTTGGTTAGGAGTAGAATTATGGTTTGGAGTGAGGTTATGAAAATTGGAATGGGATTACGAATGAAAAATTGGAGGGAAATTGAATTGATTTTGAAAGTTAATCCAAATTTAAAGTGATTCTAGATTCTTCTTCTGGTGTAAAATCAAATTCACAAGTGATCAAAATAGACCCCAAAAGTGGCAGCATTGGAAATGTACGTTACTGGGCAAAATTTACTATGGTTATTCGGTTAACCATTTGCTAGTGCAAATTGGTTAATCAGTTAACCACTCACAAATTTTCAAAAATAGCGCCATTTGGAGGGAAACTTGCACATTCGCCCGTTTTCACCTGTTATGAGCTCCGTTAATCCTCAGAAACTTGCCCTTGAATATCATAACTGTGAGAATGCCTGAGGTAGCTTAGGTGTTGTCTCCTGAGCTAAAACTTATCCTGTTGAATAAAATAAAATCGACTGCTCGATCGCTGGGCAAAATAAATGTCGGAGCCCCTGATGCTTGCTGTTTAGACTCTTGCACTAAAAGAGAACCCCGAGCCACAGAAATACCTTGATCCCATGCCTCAAGAACAAATGCTATGATATGCAGACATGCAAAAATGAAATAAAACATAAGCCAAGTACACAAAAATGGTTGGTCAAATTTTGGGGTACAACAGCTGCTACTATTCAAAAGACTTGGACCTGAAGGGATGAAAAGCGAACGACTTTCAAACATTCAAGGTAAAAGGTGGTTGAATACAAAAGAACCCAGAAATTTGTCAACTGCAAAATAGTAAACTGTAGGGGGTTCGACTCTAGGTCTTTCGATCATTCCCTGGTTGTTTTGATTTGCCTAGGGTATATTTCCCGGGTTTTGTTGAATTTAGTTAATGGTGGTGTCTTCGTCGAAAACTACCCCTTGGTTTCTTATCATATACTCCCTCAGTGGTTGTCGAGGGTGATTTGGTACACCAAAGAATTCTACAAGGCGCGTCATTTGCACTGCTAATTTTTTATTAGTTTGGGTAGTATTCTGAATAAAAGACTGAAAAATTTCCCCCATAGTTTGGGACATCATTTGGACCATTTGAAGGTTACTTTTGTCCATTTGTTGTCTCAAGTATGATGCAAAAATGGTTGTCAAATTTGGCATTTGGGCTGAATACCCTATTCCTAAACTTTGACTATTTTAACCCATATTCGCCCCATAACCAGATCCTTGTAATGGCTAAGTTATTATGGGTTCTGTATATAACGGAGTGGCGTTTTGTAAGTTTTCCATCATCGAAGTTAGCATTCCATAGGGTAGGTATCGAGGCAATGGTATTGAAAACTCAGGAGGAGGGATGCTTCTGAATGTTGAAGCCCTTATTAGTGGTGGAGTTTGTGGAGGACCCCTAGGCCCAATATAAGTCAGAATAGGTTGCGTATGGGAAATCGAATGTGTAGGTACCGAACTTCCCATAGATGGAATTACATCAGAGATAGGCGCTAAGACTGTTGGTCCTTCTATCAAAGATCCTATGGGTTATTCTACATTATTATTAGGTGTATCTTGAGGAATACTTGGCTGGTTTGAATTTGCCGCCATTCTCCTCCTATATCTTCTTCTTGTTCTATCTTTGTTAGCGGTGGCTAGTTTACCACTTCTTAATAACATGCAACGAAGTTTTTCAAAGAAAAAGTTGACCGTAGAACTACTAACTTTTTAAAATTTTGAAGCAAAGTTTATGACCACTTAGCACGGTCCCACTAGGCATGCCAAGTTGTTTGCCGTGAAAATTGGTGAACAACTGCTGGTCTTGCAAATCTAAAAATATTTATTTTACTTGCAGGATCGACCACACAAATCCTAGGACATGTGCTAATTGATCTTAAATAAAGTTTATAAAAATGATGAACACTTCGACAGAGTTCATGATAAAATAACTTATTTCAAGTGTAAACGGATTTGGGAAAAAAGAAGTAAAATTGAAGTACTGGTAAATGATGTAGACAAGAACTTGCATAAAGAAAGAGTAAATTCTTAAGGAAAAAGATTTATTAAATTGCATTGAAATGAAAAGATGGTGTTACATCAACGTATATTCTTACAAACCCATTTCTCTCAACACACGGGTACTTGGAGTATACTGAAGAATTTGTACACAATTGATCACACACAAATCCTAACACTCAGACTTGCTATTTATACTAATAAAAAATAACTGCCATTAACGCCTAGATAACAAAATTGAGACAAGTGTTGCTCTGCATGCCTTCGAATCCTAGAAGCGCTCCACGTGGCTTCTTTGAGAAATGGATGAAACCTAACTTTCCCTCTTTTATTTGAATTCAAACCTTCCTGTCGAAATGCCTTCAGTGGCACTTCTGTCAAATCGAGTCTTCCAACTACTAAGAAATATCTCTAAGTCCGTAACATAGATTCTCCTGGCGAAAGGACGCCTTCGACTCAAATTCCAAAACTATGGATTCAGTCGAAGTCATTAAATTTCTTCGGAAAAATATATTTCCTACTTTTAATCCCATTCATGCGTCGAAATTAAGAGCCAACAATCGGGAGAGATGATTATTTTATGGAAGAAGGGGCCTCTTGATTTATTCTATAGCTTTTGGGGAGTTTGTTACATGGGTATTAACGTGGGATGGGCAGATGTTAGATATAATTTCGTTAATATTTACTCTCCTTAACAGATTGAGGTGAAAAGGCTATCGTGGTTTGATCTAGTGGAGTTTATAATGAGAGGTGACAATATGGAGTGGTGTTTAGCAGATGATTTTAGCATCATTTCTAGTAGTAAGGGGTGAAATTCTTGAGTTTAGGAATTTTATTAAGGACATAAAGCTAGTTGACTTTCCATGTATTGGAGGTCCCTTTACTTGGTTAAATGAGTTAGGTTCAGCTATGAGCATATTGGACAGGTATCTGTTGTCTGAAAATTTGATTGCTAAGTGGAAGATTGTGAGGGAAAGTGGTGGGTGTGAGAGGTATATTCGACCATAATCCACTTTTGGTGAAGGTTTGTGATGTAGATTAGGGCCAAAAACATTTTAGGTTTAACAACTACTTGATATATCATTAGGAATTTTCAGGATTTATAGAAAAGGAATGGAAGTCTAAGAATGTTCAAAGCAAGGGCGACTTTGTTCTCAAGGAAAAGCTAAAGAGTTTAAATACAAACCTGAAGGTCTTGAATGTGGAGGTCTTTGGGAGGATTAATTTGAAGGTGGATGAATCATATAAAAGAGTTAAGTGAAATTGATAGCTTGTTATCTGTTTTCAAAAGGTATAACTGATGACACCAGATTTCATCATTTATTTGACTCGGTTTATGCATATTTTATTGTCATTTTGTTTACATTTCCACTATTATGCGGGTGTTTTGTTTTTGTTTGATATATTTATCCATTTAAGAGGCGCATGCGAAGAAACGAAACAAAACTGGCAAAAAACGGAAGAAATGGAGCAGTTTGCACTCAAGGCGACTACACAGGGCCCACAAACGAAGGAAGAGGAACAAACGTGCATGAGTTGGCAAGGTGTGGCATTCGCCACACCCCCATGGTGTTTACCATGCTCTATTGGGTCAAAACAGTTAGGAACGGGCTTTACTTAGCCCTTCAAGAGTCCACAAGCGCTCTTACTTTCTCTCCATGTTTTTAGAGCGGTTTTAAGGGATTTTTAGGGTTTTTAGAACCCTATAAATACCCCCTGATGCCTTCACTTTTGATCATCCAAGTTTTATGCACACTTAGGCTATACTCTGTCCAATTGTAAGCACAACCATTCACACCGAAAAGTTATCGCATCACGAATTGAGTCTGTATCAAGTTTGGATAATTCTTGTACAAGTTTTATTTTCGTCAAGATTACTTCAGCATTTATTGTACCAGTTTCAAGACTCCGTTTGGAGCAGGTTTTTAATTCATTCTACTTTTATATTTACTTTGTCTTGCCTTTAATTTTCTGTTTTATGTACCTTGCAATTATTCTCTTCATCTTATTTACCTCTATCGCAACTTTATTTCAAAACGCTTTTTACCAGTCATTATGTTTGCACTTAAAACCCTTTATGTTTTGTTTCCAATAACCATGTTCGGCTAACTTATTAGTGTTGGGATATGAGGATATTCAATAGACGGTTCTCTACATGTTATCTCTTTAGGATTACCTTTGTGGGCTGTTTTGGTTTAAATGCAGTTTTTCTGAATTTATTTTAATCTGCCCCTACAAAAGTGGGCAGTGAAAATGTCGGGTAAGATCGAAATTCGTCCAATACTAAAGACTAAAATTGATTTGTTTTTTATTAACAAATACACGAAAGCACTTTTTAATTAACTAAGGAGTCTAATATTTCTAGAAAGCGATTTTAATACTATTTACGAAAGCTCGCCGTTTATAGGTTTAGGATCTGGTTGCCTGAGCGAAAGCCTGTAACACTTTTAAGTTAAAATTTCCAATCAAAATCACTTTTCAACTGAGTTAAGAGTTTAATTTCTTTAAAAAAAGTTTGCTACTTTATTGCAATAAGTACCTTCAGTAAATGACAATGGACGACATTAATTAGAGAGTAAACTCGGTTATGTATGCGTGAAAGCGACAGTTCCCGTTAAATTGATTATTTTCAAAGTGAAAATATTGCCCTGTATGTAATCTTAGTAGAGACGATTAGAGTATTGTTGATTGATGTGAATTACATTCTAGTATTTTTATTCATCTGAATTTATTAAAGTTATTTACTTCATCATTCTTATTCTTAATTCAATCGCCTTAGATAAACATCATAATAATTAAGTAATGATAGGTTTGACAATTGGTCTCTGTGGGTTCGACAATCTTTTATATTACTTCAATAGGTCCGTGCACTTGTCAAATATCGTACCTTGTTGTTACACTGTCTAGACTATGGAATTCTTGTCTCTATTACAATGTATCACCCAAATTTTCCCTATAATTACCACTCCCAATATTTTGATGAACCGCAAGATTTCCATAAATCAAACCTCAAAATACAAATGGAGGACTTCATTGCAACGCAAACTTACTTTAGGCTCAAATATATGACGAAGCGCTTTGTAGAGACACAAGCTCTCCAGAATGAAGAATTTAGAAAACAAAGTCTCCACATTAATGAAATCTTAGGTAGCTTAACACTATGGTCGAATCCCTTGTAACTCACAATGAGGCATTGGAGACTCAAATCTCCCTGCTTGCACAAACACCTCTAGGATCACCCCCATGAGGAACTTGTGGATGTTGTAACAACCAGTAGTGAAAAACAAATTGAAAATCCTAAGAAAAGTGATAATGAAGTTGAGGAGAGTTATGGTGAGAAAAGTGTAGATATTGAGAAAACCCCACCGACACCACCCGAAAGGGAGGTTTTCAAAGAGGTAGAGAAGGAAGCACCTTGTTGTCCCTCCCCCCTACAACCCAACTATCTCTTTCCCCCAAATATTTGTGGAAGCTAAGGTAGACTCCCAATATAAAAGGTATGTAGAAGTATTAGAAAATATCCACACTAGTGCACCTTTATCTGAGGTCCTGCATAAAAAGAGAAAATTAGATGACCTTGAAGCTAGAGAAATCATTAGTACTAAAAGGGGAATGTTAACCTTTGAGATGATGGATGAAAGAACTAAACTCAAACCTGAGAAGCTGATACTCAGGATAGAGCCACAACCACCACCACAAGTTCAAAAGAATGAATCACCCTTGTAACACGGTGGGAGAACTGACTTTAAACAATGTTGCGGATAGCAAGAGTCGCCACCGACTTTTATTTTATCCATAAGGAAAGGTTATAAAAGAACAGGAAAGACCTTAGAGAATATTTTGGGTCCGGGGGGTAGGTTATGAAAAGGGAAGGTGTTAGCACCCTTTTCATCCATGGTTATCCATGGGCTCTTAGGTACTTAAGCTCACTTTTGAATTGTTTTGAAAGTGTAGTGTGTGAATAGCAAAAAATTTCAGAATAGTTTAATGATAATCCGTGTATGGATGTGAAAAAAACTTGTTTGAAAATTTTGTTGGAAATTTGTTTAAGTGTGAAAAAAAGTTTGAAGTGAGCAAGTATCTAGGAGTAACCTACCCTAATGTTTAAAGGTCTTTCTTATTCTTTATTCTTTCCTTTAGTAAGACTATCCCTACTATAATGGAGTAGGTAGTCCTTACTTTGGATGTTAAGGGACATGTGAGGGACAATTGGATTTTTGAAGGCCATTGTGGGGTGTAATAAGCACATATAAGGGACCATCATCATTTTTCGAAAGGGACTCGATTCGTAAAGGCAACCATAAGGGACTTTGATGATTTTTCCATTTGAGGGACTTGCTTTATACACCCCACTTAACCATTATTCGTAGGCAACTTGAGGGATATCCTTAGGAAGTGAGACGGCGATTAAAATCGACTTACGTGTGTGACGTGTTTATTTTAATTATCTTTATTTAAAAGTGATCTAAATTTATTTTAATATTACATGCATGTTGTTACACTCCCTAATTACTAACCATAATAATAATTAAATAATTAAACAACTTTACATCCAAGAAACAATTACAAAATAATAAGCAAAATAATTAAATAGCAAAGATAAATAAAATATAAATAAGCAATAACAAATAATAAAGGGGGTTAATTCTAAGTTTACTCGGCAAGACATCGCATCTTGTGCCTACGTATCCTTACGGGAGTGGAATCAGAGTAATCGTAGTTCCCCTCAATAGGGAGGTTAGAAACTTCTTGACTGTGGTCAAGGTCTCAAGGGGAATAAACGCATCTTAAGGACACGCTTACGTGGAGTGTAGAAACTCCAAATCTCTACGTTGAAATGTTAAGTTGTAATTAGGGTTAAATTAGGGATTCCACGGCGGGAAACCCTAAAATGAGCGCGGCGGCTCTTTGACCTAATGCTAGGGGTAAAATTGTAATTTTGTCCACGGCGAGACATGTATGAAAATTTAGGGTTTGTAGGGTGAAAGGGTTTGAAGTTGAGGACTATTGGCGCGGCGACCAAAAGCTAGACCTAACCTTCGGATGAGTGTAGTGTGACAGAATAATTGATGAATGCGTGAGAAACTAATCATACAAGCAGAGAAGTAATAACAGAAATTAAAACCATATACGCAGAAATTTAAAGGCAGAAATTAGAACGCGATTATTAGGGTTCGCGAGGTTACATGAGAGGAGCAGATACTATATGATAATGAAATTTGAATAAAAACACAACGTAATAAGCTGCAAAAATGAACACACGCGTTAGTAAGCAAAGTTAGACGATAATTGGACGGGTCATGAGACAAGAGTGCAATGTTGAAGGTTTTTTGTTGTTTTTAGAGAAAAGGTTTTGATTTAAGTTAAAAAGATGTTTAAACATAAGAGAAAAAAATTTAAGTTTTATTTTTAAAAATAGTTTTAATTTAATTATTAAAAAAAGGTTTTACTTTTAAGGTTTATTTTAAAAAAATGGCTTTAGTTAGGATTTAGAGTTATTATTTAAAAAAGGTTTAAAGTTGTTATTTTTGAAAAGGTTTAAAGTCATTACTTAAAAAAACAATTTTCATATTCAATTAAAAAAGTTTTAATAACATTTAAAATAACTAATTATAAAAACAAAAAAAAGAAATATAAAAAGGGTTGGGCCGGTAATCACCTCCGGACCCAACCCAGTTGGTGTAAAATGTAAAAAGGGGGAAAACTAGGGTTTCAAAACCCTAATCTCCCTGCGGCGCCGTTCGTTTCTTATTTCCTCTCATCTCTCATGCTCTTCGTCTTTCTCGCTTCCTTTCATTCCAAATCTCTCTTCGTCTCTGGCATTGAATCCTGAAATCAAATCAAACAGCATTAAAAGTGACGGCATTATGTGTTCCTTGCTTACGTTTTCGACGGCGGTCTCCGGCGGTTTTCGGTGGGGTTTAACGGCCTATGATGACTCAAGTTCTGAGGCTTCAATCATGGATTGCCCGCTGTTGATCTTTTAACAGCGATGGCGGTCCCGTCGGATCTTCGTATTCGCGGTGAGCCCGTTCTATGTTTGTGGCACCGTGGTGATGGTTATTGCTCGTTAACGGCCGATGATGGTGATTTGCGTTCGTCTGATGGCCAATGATGGTGATTTGCGTTCGTCTGATGGCCAGGGTTTCGTCCCCTCCTCCTTTCACATGCGGCTGTTTCCGCTTAGGCTTTTGAACAGGTTGTGTCTCTCTTTTTTATACTTTCTCTTGATTTTCGAATGGGCTTGGATAATATCTTTTTTACGTTATTTTTACTGATATTAATTTCTGATTGGGATTTGATTTGGAAACATTCCTCTTTCGGATGTGGTTCGCCCAATATTCATTTTTCTGATATGCATCACTTTGAGATCTTTTTGGATTTGGTTTGGAAACATTCTCGTGTTCGGTTGTGATTTGCATTATTACGGATTTGATTTTGTTATCTTTTCTGATAGGGTTTGGATATCTGTTTCGAACTGATTTGGTTTATTTTTGATGCAGTCCGGATTGGATTAAACTCTCTGCTATGTTGGCTCGTTTGATATGGATTTTGTCTGGTGAATTCCGATTCAGCTTCAGTCCGCCTTTATTTACTTGATAGTGGCTGATACGCTTGACTTTAGACTTCGGATACGGTGCTTGTCATAACTCTGTGGTTCTTCTGATAGACCTTTCTGCAAAACTATCTTTTTTCCTGGTGAGCTTGGCTCTTTGTCTGATGTCTGGTATGTTCTTTCGAGACTCATCCGGGCCTGACTAGGGCATCCATGTTTGAGACCTTCTTCAAAATTTTGGTTTGGATTTGATTTTCTGTTAACGACTCACTTGGATTCATTCGGAGCCAGTTTGCTTAACTTGTTCTATGTCCAGTTTTCGATGCAGTCGGATCGTCCCTGAATTTCATGACAGAATTGATGCCAGAATCGTCTTCTAGTATAATTTGGTCATTGCTTGGTTGTCCATGTTCACATTTAGTTCGGATGGACATTTGCTTATGCCTTCTGAATTCACTGTCTGTATTATCTTTTCCTCTTCTTCTTTCTCCGCCGTCCCGCATTGATAAGAACAGACATTACCTGGTCCGAAACCGATGGCGCAGATTGGTAACGGGGGTAGGATGCGGCTTCGGTCGTGCCACTCCCGACACTCGATGATGACGCTGTTCTGAGAGTGTCGAGTAACCTCTAACACTTTTCTTGTTGTGTTTTGTTTATCTGTTCTTTTTCAGGTAACCGGAGCCTCGTGAAGAACTCAAAGAAAGACCAATGAAGAACAATTATAGTTTAAGATTTAGAATAGGGTGTTTGTAAATATAAATCTATTGTAAGCTACCGAATACCCCAGAATAAAGATTCAAAAGCATTTTTCTTTCAACTTGTAACTTTAGATATTTGTGAAATAAAATCCAATAAAATGTTCATTGTTATTTTCTCAATTGTAAATCTAAATATTCATGAATAATAATCCATAAATTATTTAAACTCACCTTTTAGTCATAACTTATGAGTTCCAAAATATCTAAAACTTACTTCCTCTTCGCCTTGATCAAGTAAATGATATCCCGTAACATAAACAAATCCAACTGAAATCCCTTTGAATACGTGACTTCTCAGACCACGCCTAACGGCATTTCCTTATTTTCAAAATAATCTCAACTCATAAACTGCTCGTCACATGCCCTTGACATAATCAGTCCATGTAAACAAATGCTTCGGAAATAACGTCTTATTTATCCCAACATTACAAACTCTGCTTGAAATGACCAAAACGCCTCAGATGCACTTCTTGAAGTCTTGGAAGTCCGTTTAGCCTGATTAAAGTCAAAACCCTAGTTTTGGATGCACTGCTTAGGAGGTGCATTGTCTGAGGGAATTGTCAACTCTTCTGACCAATTGTGAATTTTGTGAACCTTGTGAACCTTCTTGGAACACAAAGTCTTGTATTGTGAGGGCAAATTTTGGGGTGCAACAGCTGCCCCTGTTCAATTTTCTGAAACCTGAGGGGTTAGATTGGTATATTTGCCAGTCGTAACCTGGAAGGTTGAAGGGGATTGAACACAAAAGCCCAAAAATTTGCACTCACCAGTGCATGGAGTGATATTGATGGTTGGTTGAACATGATTGAGTGGGCTTAAAGATGCCACTAGGGGAAAGTTCTTCAGCAGTATAATGAGAACTGTCAGGAGTCTGGAGTAATACTGATGTAACAGCGTGTCTTCATGAGGATAGAGCAATCAATAGTGATAACCCTAAAGCAGTCTTGAAGTGATAAATCTGACCTCAGGAGGATAGAGCAATCAATAGCTCTAAAGCAGTCTTGAAGTAATAATGGCTTCAGGAGGATAGAGCAATCAATAGCTCTAAAGCAGTCTTGAAGTAATAGAATGGCTTCAGTAGGATAGAGCAATCAACAGCTCTAAAGCAGTCTTGAAATAATAATGTGATATGTCTTCAGGAGGATAGAGCAATCAATAGCTCTAAAGCAGTCTTGAAATAATAACATGATATGTCTTCAGGAGGATAGAGCAATCAATAGCTCTAAAGCAGTCTTGAAGTAATGATTTCAGGAGGATAGAGCAATGGATAGCTCTAAAGCAGTCTTGAAATAATAATGTAATTTCAGGAGGATAGAGCAATGGATAACTCTAAAGCAGTCTTGAAATAATTAGATGGCTTCAGGAGGATAGAGCAATGAATAGCTCTAAAGCAGTCTTGAAGTAGTAATATGACCTCATGAGGATAGAGCAATGAATAGCTCTAAAGCAGTCTTGAAGTAATAGGATGATTTCAGGAGGATAGAGCAATCAGTAGCTCTAAAGCAGTCTTGAAATAATAATGTGATATGTCTTCAGGAGGATAGAGCAATGAATAGCTCTAAAGCAGTCTTGAAATAATAATGTGATATGTCTTCAGGAGGATAGAGCAATCAATAGCTCTAAAGCAGTCTTGAAGTAATGATTTCAGGAGGATAGAGCAATGGATAGCTCTAAAGCAGTCTTGAAATAATAATGTAATTTCAGGAGGATAGAGCAATGGATAACTCTAAAGCAGTCTTGAAATAATTAGATGGCTTCAGGAGGATAGAGCAATGAATAGCTCTAAAGCAGTCTTGAAGTAGTAATATGACCTCATGAGGATAGAGCAATGAATAGCTCTAAAGCAGTCTTGAAGTAATAGGATGATTTCAGGAGGATAGAGCAATCAACAGCTCTAAAGCAGTCTTGAAATAATAATGTGATATGTCTTCAGGAGGATAGAGCAATCAATAGCTCTAAAGCAGTCTTGAAGTAATAATGTGATATGTCTTCAGGAGGATAGAGCAATCAATAGCTCTAAAGCAGTCTTGAAGTAATGATTTCAGGAGGATAGAGCAATGGATAGCTCTAAAGCAGTCTTGAAATAATAATGTAATTTCAGGAGGATAGAGCAATGGATAACTCTAAAGCAGTCTTGAAATAATTAGATGGCTTCAGGAGGATAGAGCAATCAATAGCTCTAAAGCAGTCTTGAAGTAGTAATATGACCTCATGAGGATAGAGCAATGAATAGCTCTAAAGCAGTCTTGAAGTAATAGGATGATTTCAGGAGGATAGAGCAATCAGTAGCTCTAAAGCAGTCTTGAAATAATAATGTGATATGTCTTCAGGAGGATAGAGCAATGAATAGCTCTAAAGCAGTCTTGAAGTAATAATGTGATATGTCTTCAGGAGGATAGAGCAATCAATAGCTCTAAAGCAGTCTTGAAGTAATGATTTCAGGAGGATAGGGCAATGGATAGCTCTAAAGCAGTCTTGAAATAATAATGTAATTTCAGGAGGATAGAGCAATCAATAGCTCTGAAGCAGTCTTGAAGTAATAATGTGATATGTCTTCAGGAGGATAGAGCAATCAATAGCTCTAAAGCACTCTTGAAGTAATGATTTCAGGAGGATAGAGCAATGGATAGCTCTAAAGCAGTCTTGAAATAATAATGTAATTTCAGGAGGATAGAGCAATGGAGAACTCTAAAGCAGTCTTGAAATAATTAGATGGCTTCAGGAGGATAGAGCAATGAATAGCTCTAAAGCAGTCTTGAAGTAGTAGGATGATTTCAGGAGGATAGAGCAATCAGTAGCTCTAAAGCAGTCTTGAAGTCATGAGAGGCTATCAGGAGGATAAAATAACCCTGAGGTTACAATAAAGCAGTCCCAAAGTAATAAGAAGCTCATCAGGAGGATAAAGTAACCCTGAGGTTACAATAAAGCAGTCCCAAAGATCATAAGATTGTTTGTTGGATAATTAACCTGAAAACAAGGTAGCATTCTGTATAACAACATTAGTTTATGCTTTATGTATGCATGTATGACATGATGCACTTAGGTAATGTACTATAGACATATATGTTATGGTATGATGTAAATGATGTATGTATGCTATGACACTGCTGGAAGTGTCTGGATATCCTTGTATAACAACTGCTGGCCAAGGAAAATAAATCCCGATTCGTTGTTGAAGAATATATAACCCTCCGTCTGCTGGGGATAACAAGGTATAGATAACCTCCCGTTGTTGGGGATAACAAGGTATAGATAACCTCCCGTTGTTGGGGATAACAAGGTATAGATAACCTCCCGTTGTTGGGGATAGTAGGGTATAGATAACCTTCGTTTTCGTATGATAGTAGGATAAGTATAACATCCCGTCTTCGTTCATCGTGCCCTTATTGGAAAGTAATTTCCCGTATATCCGTATGAGGATAAAGAGATGGACATAAATTCCAGGGGAGATTAGACTTTGTGAAAATGGATTAGTCCTACTGTCTTGTAAAGATGAACCGGCGAAGCTTCGTTGAAATCCTTCCCTCATTCGTCCTTAGTAAATACTATTACTGCATTTTCATGCATTTCTGGTAAACATCAATCATATTAAAAGCATCAATCATATTCAAAGACATACATACATTCAAACACAACCAATGGACGTTTCGCTTATGTAAATAGGGTAAAAGTAAATCTGGATTCAAAAGATGGAGTTTATTTATATCAAAAGTGACCCATACACGGGTAAGTTTGTACAAGGAGACATAAACCCTAGTAAGAGAATTTTGTCATGAAGTTTTACAAAAAGAATCAGCTATGTGGGAAATAATCCTATTGAGTTTCAATTCTACTATTGCCACTCAAGTATCTCATCTTCTTGCTGTTGAGACGGAAACGATTGGATTGAGCTTCATCTGTTTGAGCTTGAGTAAGTAGTACAACTGGTTGCAGTTTCATGAGTGATCCAAACGAGACATAGTCATACGCTTTAATCCCTAACTTTTGCCTGGATTGCCCTTTCAGGTTTTCAATCCACCGGGATACCCTTTTTTGCCCAAGCCGCCTTTTCAGGTTTTCGACTTGTCGGGTGTACATCTTTTTATATATATATCCCTAATTTTTGCCCAAACCCTTTTGGTTTGCCGGGATGCCCTTATTTTTGCCTAGGCCTGTCAACCTAGCGGGTCTCTTTTTATGCGTAGTATTTTTTAACTATGTCTGCGTTTACAGGTTGTGGGAAGTCTTCACCATCCATTGTAGTCAGTATCATGGCACCTCCTGAGAACACTGTCTTGACTACAAATGGTCCCTCATATGTTGGAGTCCACTTGCCCCTAGGATCACCCTGTGGTAATATGATACGCTGATTACCAAGTCACCAGCCTGATACGCTAAGGAATGAGATTATCATGCTTTGTATCCCAATCTCCTTTAATCTGACTTACTACCAGAGCTGAATCTCCATATACCTCAAGGAACTGAATCTTCATATCAATAGCAACTTGCATACCCATGATACATGCCTCATACTTAGCCATGTTATTGGTACAATAGAAACAAAGTCTGGCAGTAATCGGGGTATGACAACCTTCAGGGGAACTAATCACAACACCAACACCATTACCATGTGCATTGGAGGCACCATCAAAAACCATAGTCCATCGGGATCCTTGTTCAGGTCCGTCATATTGTCCAGGTTCTTTGGTAACAGACATAATGTCTTCATCAGGGAACTCAAAATTCATTGACTGGTAATCATCTACTGCTTGATGATCCAAATGATCAGCAACAACACTCCCCTTAATGGCCTTCTGAGTAGTATACTGTATATCATATTCCGTCAAGATCATTTGCCATCTTGCAATTCTTCCGGAAAGAGCAGGTTTCTCAAATATGTACTTGATTGGATCCATCTTCGAAATCAACAGGGTAGTATGGGTCAACATATACTGTCTTAGTCGGCGAGCAGCCCATGCCAAAGCGCAGCAAGTTTTCTCGAGCAGTGAGTATCTTGTTTCACAGTCGGTAAACTTTTTGCTAAGGTAGTATATTGCCTGCTCTTTTCGACCAGACTCGTCATGTTGCCCCAATACACACCCCATTGAGTTGTCTAATACTGTTAAATACATAATCAAGGGTCTTCCATCAACTGGTGGCATTAAAATTGGTGGCTCTAGCAGATATCTTTTGATTTCATCAAAGGCAGTCTGGCACTCATCATTCCATTCCATCACCTGATCTTTCTTCAACAACTTGAAGATTGGCTCACAGATGGTAGTTAATTGGGAAATAAATCTTGCAATGTAGTTCAATCGTCCCAAGAAACCTCTAACCTCCTTCTCAGTACGGGGAGCTGGCATCTCTCGTATAGCTTTCACTTCTTGTTGTAACAACCTAGCAAGCTCCACAGGTATTTCACAATCGTCCTCGTTTCCGTCTTCAGTTTGATAGATCGGATTCTCGAAATTGTAATTGGCAATAGTAGAACTGTTATCAACTGGATCCAGAGTGGATGAGGATCTGCATTTTAGTGACGTGGGTGTGTGTAAGAACACATAGCTGATAAAGCAAAAATAAAAGAAAAAGAAAGACAAGGAACACAATATTTACGAAAACGAAACGTCCACTGATTTTATTGAATGAAGTATGCAAATGAAATGACAACCCGTAACAAGCACACCATTGTGCCCCGGGTAAGGCACATGGCTTGAAAGTTTTAATTGTTCCAGAAATTATAAACATAACACAGTAATAGTATTTACTCCTGACTAAAGGAGATAGGGATAACATCTTCAGCTGTCCAATTATTGAGTCCAACACCCACAGTAGGAAAAATCCATGCCTCCAAGTTGTAGTCTTCATCTTGATCTCCCACAGCATTGATAACCCCTTGATTGGTGATACGAACAGCACGAGCACGACGAACAGCCTTCTGGGACTCTGCAGTGAAACCCAAACCAAACTTGTCAGACTTGTATGGCATATCAGGAAGCTGACCCCAAATAGTACAACCACCTTCTTCCACCACAGCTTTTGCATCATTGAGGGAGGCCATTGCCATTCTTGGAGGGTTTCTGATGACCACAGGAACCTTCTTCACAGCAGGAGGAGTCACACAATCCTTAACAGCCCAGGGAACCACTTCGAATGACTGGCATGGAGTTTCAATGTATTCACCTTCTACTTCCAGATACTTGAAAGTGTTTACATGGCTGACAAAGTATTCTTCCTCTCCAAAGACAGTAACAACTTTTCCATTCGCCGGATATCTCAACTTTTGATGTAATGTGGAGGTCACAGCACCTGCCCCATGGATCCAGGGACGACCAAGCAGACATGAGTACGAAGGACGAATATCCATCACATAGAATGTAGCAGTAAACATCTGAGAGCCAACCTTGATTGGAAGATCAATTTCCCCATGCACTACTCTTCTAGAACCATCAAAAGCCTTTACCACAATATTACTGGGCTTCAATACCGTATCTTCAGGACTCAGCTTGTTCAGGACTTCCTTAGGCAACACATTCAGAGAGGAACCATTGTCTATCAGCACATGAGACAGGGTAGTGCCCCTGCATTCAATTGAAATATGCAAGGCCCTGTTATGATCCCTCTTGGCAGGGGTCAAGTCAGCATCAGAAAATCCTAACCTGTTGTCATAGGTCAGGTGAGCAACACAATTCTCACACTGGTCCACAGAAATTGCACTGGGTACATGAGCCATCTTTAGAAACTTGATCAATGACTTGGCATGAGCCTCAGAACATAATAACAGGGAGAGCATAGAAATCTTTGAGGGAGTATGCCCCAGCTGATCAACAATATCATAATCACTCTTGCGAATGATTTTCAATACTTCTTCCATCTGCTTAGAGAGGTCATCAGCAGCTGGCACATCAGTAGATACAGGCTCAATAACAGGACCCTTGCCCCGAGCATCAGTGGTGGAAGTAGCAGCAGGAGTAACTGCACTCTTAGAAGTAACTGGAGGAGAGAAGACTCTTCCACTACGAGTGATCTTGCTAGATCCAGCAATATTATCAATGTCAACAGGCACATCAGGTAAAGGCTCCTGCTTGACACCATGGATGTAAACATCAGACCCGTAGTGCCAAGGCACAGCTTTGTCAGATGTATAAGGAATAGGACCATGAGTGGTAATGATCAGAGGAGCTACTCTGGCTTCAGCAACAACTTTCACAGGACCTTCAGCAGTAATCTTGATTGGGCCCTGATGAGTGATTTTAATGGGACCCTTTGAAGTGATTCTTAGTGGTACTTTGTCAACCATGTCAACCTCTTCAATCTTCTTACCCTGAGTCAGATGATCCACCATACTTTCTACAGATGCTGGTCTTCTTTCAAACACTATAGTATATTTATCCATGAGACGTTGAATCCCATCTCTCAAAATGAAGCAACTATCCGGCTTATAGGTACAATATAGACAATCTTCATGACAACCTGGAAAGATCCCAGCTTGTACTAACCTCTTTTTGATAACAGACAATGGTGTGCTCAACTCCATAACTGAATAGACATGCAGATCTTCATCAATATCTTCATCAATGGCGTTGACAGTCTTCTCGTGATTTGGCATTGGAGCTGTAATCACATTTGGAGTACCTGGTGGATCAAACTCAATTTCTCCAGCATCAATCATATCCTGAATTTTGTTCTTTAAGACCCAGCAGTTATTAGTATCATGTCCTGGACAGTTTGAATGATATGCACATCGTGCATTGGGATTGTACTTGGGAGAGGTAACATTGGGATTCTGAGGAGCCTCCCTCAGGGTAATAAGTTCAGCCTTCAACAAGTGTTGCAATGCCTGAGCCATTGACATGTTGATCTTCGTGAACTGTCTTCTAGCCCTCTGTTGGTTGCCTTGAGGCTGCTCTGTTGTTGCAGGAGTTGGATTTGAAATATGAACTGCACTAACAGACTGATGCCTTCTGTTATGATCAGGCTGACCATACACAGCATTAGATTCTCTCTTCCCAGTAGGAGGCTTCTTTGCAGCACCTGATGAAGAAGTACCCACTTGGATCTTACCACTCTTGATACCATTCTCTACTCGCTCTCCTGTCATGATCAACTCAGTGAAGCCAGATGATGAGCTTCCAATGAGATGACTGTAAAACAGACCATTCAGCGTACACATGAACATATCAACCAACTCCCTATCAGTCAAAGGGGGTTGAACTCTTCCAGCTAAGTCTCTCCACTTCTGAGCATACTCCTTAAAGCTTTCTTTGGCACCCATAGACATGCTTTGAAGCTGCATGCGAGTGGGGGCTAAGTCAGCATTGTATTGATACTGCTTGTAGAAAGCTTCAGCAAGGTCATTCCAATCTCTGATGTTGACACTCTCCAACTGATAATACCACTCTAGCTGAGCTCCAGATAAACTTTCTTGAAAGAAATGGATCCACAACTTTTTATCAGCAGTGTGGGGTTGAATTCTTCTGACATAAGACCTCAGATGCAATTTGGGACAAGAGACCCCATCATAGACAACAAATGTAGGAACTTTAAACCCAATGGGTATGACCACCCCAGATATCAAGCTCAAATCCTCAAAATCCAGCCCAGATGATTTCTGTAATTCCATAGCATCCATTCTATCCACCAGCATCTTGAATTTGTCTTCGTTAGGCTCATGGTAGTAGTTAGCCTCAGAATCAGAGTCCCCCATAGTGTTGTGGAGACTGCCTCTCTCCTGCTCAGATTCTTCAGATTCATAGTCTTCAACATGTTCCTTGGTCTTGACAGGACCTTTGAACCTTCTTCCCATGTTGAGCAACCCAGCAGACCTTCTAGCCTTCTTAGTCTTCTTGGCCAGCAGTGTCTTCAATTCATCCTGCCCCTTGGATAGGTTCAGGATCAGCTCTTGGAACTGTGCATTCTGTGCCTGGAGATCCTTAACTGATTGTTCAAGAGCCATTGCTGAAATAAACAGCGAGAAGATGAGAAACCTGTGCACAATTATAAACCTGTGATGCAATGATATGGGAATGCATATGCAATGTTTTCAAGGACCGCAGGATTTAAATTTGCTTAAACAAACAAGAAAGTAACTTTTTATTAGTAATAACTTGTTTTGCCTTTTAGGCTTACAAAAATGAAAATGAAATAAGTACAAAAGATGGGGTTTTAAGTCTCCCATGGACGTTTCCTCTTTGTGTTGAGGTATGAGTTGAGGTTTCGTTCCTCATGAAGTAGCTTTGTTAGCTCTAGGATCCTTGCTTGGCTTGCTTTGTAATGAGCCTCGAAAGTATCCCTTTGCTCTTTCAGTTGGATCCATGATCTCTGCAAGTCTTCCATATCAGTAGGCATGTCTGGGTGAAGGATGGTATAAGCTGTGTCTCCTTCAGCAACAGGTTCCATGGTAACTGGTAGGACGGCAGGATATGGCATCATGAGTGTCTGAGCACGAGATCGTACCCATCTGAGATAAGCCTCCATAGGAATAGTGTACTTAGGCTCCAGTGTCTTGCTGTCAATCCTGTTTACCTTTCCCCAAGCTCGGATGAATCTCTGACGGTAACCCTGAAGATCGTTGTCGTAATCAAACACAATTCCCTGAATCAACATGTCATGTGGACCATCGCTCCGGGCGTAACCAAACTGTCGTAAAGCTAGAGATGGGTTGTAGGTGATGCCTCCTCTTATGCCTAGAAGTGGCACATTAGGAAACTCCCCACAACGGTCAATGATGGTGACATTCTCCATAGATCTGGAGCACCAATGGATGTCTGAGTGAGAAAGTGACATGATCCTCTTGGACCATCTGAACCCTTGCTCATTCTTCATTACTGAGCGAGGAAGGTGAGAAATAAACCACCTAGAAAGTAAAGGTATGCAGCACATCAAAGTTCCTCTTGCCCTTGTAGTACGGGTGTGAAGAGAATGTAGGATGTCTCCAAGCAATGTAGGCACTGGATTGTGACTCAGGAAAATGTTGATGGCATGAACATCTATGAACTGATCTGGATTGGGGAACAACACTAAGCCATATATCAGCAAGGCTAAGATCTCCTCAAAAGCATCATAGCTCATGGCCTTCAAGAACATTTGAGCTTTATCCATTAATACCTTGGCAAGAATACCCTTGACTCCGCTTCTCGTCTCTAGAATAATGTCAGACTTCTTCAGATGTAGAGCTGCAGCAATAACTTCAGGTTTAAGCTCCTTCTCCAAACCTGTGAATGGTTTCTGATCAAGAACAGGTACACCCAGAAGTTTAGAGAACTCCTCCATGGTTGGAACCAACTGATAATCAGGAAATGTAAAGCAATGGTGCTTAGGGTCAAAGAACTGAAACAGCACACTCATCATGTCTTCACTGAACCCTGAAGTAACTAGATCCAATAAGTGACCATGTCTCTTGTTGAACTGGGAATGATCAGGCACTAGGGAAACCAACTCCTTGAGCTTAGCAGGTATCCCTACAAAGTTGATCCTGATGGTGTTTCTACGAGCAGAAGCCATGACCTGCAACAAAGAACAAAGATAAATCCTTTGGTCCTTGAAATGGTTAGGGAAAATGATATGCTTATGATGCATGATGATGTCATGATGTC
Organism: Lathyrus sativus; assembly: GCA_963859935.3. Classification (NCBI taxonomy): domain Eukaryota; kingdom Viridiplantae; phylum Streptophyta; class Magnoliopsida; order Fabales; family Fabaceae; genus Lathyrus; species Lathyrus sativus. Next base: position 152,544,618 of record OZ012737.1, read on the forward strand.
ATGCTCAATCACAAACATGTGGCACACACAAACAAGTCACACCATAGCCCTAGGTTTAAAGGCTTGCATGAGGTTCAAAGGCAAGTACCCTCCCCTGAAGTTAGATGGTTCATCCTGTCCTACAAAAGTAACCAGGTTCTAAGGGATCTCAATATCATTGATCCTTCACAAGGGTGGTTGTTCAGAAGGCAACTTACTTGCCAACCAAAACCCTCCAAGTTTAAGATCTCAATGAGCGTAGTATCGAGTGTCAACCAACTTCAGTCTGCACCAAAGCCGGTTACCTCACTACTTTCTAAAGGCCAAGATGAGTTAACTAGGGTTCTAAAAGTCAGTTAGTGCATTGACAACATATGGCAGCCTCAATATTATCCTCAACTTGACTTAAGGAATATAAGCACCAACCAAGAAGTCGCACTAACTATGGCCACCAGATCAACCGTATCGATATACGTCGTACAGTTTCCTTGGTCTATTGCCATTTACCTAAGGTACACTAGATCCGGGTTAGGACCTTTCACACATAAGAGCACCCCAACAATATAATAATAAAGCAAACAAGGCAAACAATTTAAAGTGATCTTAATTCCTAAGGGTACCCCTCTTAAATAGGTCCCCAGCAGAGTCGCCAGTTCTGTAACACGGTGGGAGAACTGACTTTAAACAATGTTGCGGATAGCAAGAGTCGCCACCGACTTTTATTTTATCCATAAGGAAAGGTTATAAAAGAACAGGAAAGACCTTAGAGAATATTTTGGGTCCGGGGGGTAGGTTATGAAAAGGGAAGGTGTTAGCACCCTTTTCATCCATGGTTATCCATGGGCTCTTAGGTACTTAAGCTCACTTTTGAATTGTTTTGAAAGTGTAGTGTGTGAATAGCAAAAAATTTCAGAATAGTTTAATAATAATCCGTGTATGGATGTGAAAAAAACTTGTTTGAAAATTTTGTTGGAAATTTGTTTAAGTGTGAAAAAAAGTTTGAAGTGAGCAAGTATCTAGGAGTAACCTACCCTAATGTTTAAAGGTCTTTCTTATTCTTTATTCTTTCCTTTAGTAAGACTATCCCTACTATAATGGAGTAGGTAGTCCTTACTTTGGATGTTAAGGGACATGTGAGGGACAATTGGATTTTTGAAGGCCATTGTGGGGTGTAATAAGCACATATAAGGGACCATCATCATTTTTCGAAAGGGACTCGATTCGTAAAGGCAACCATAAGGGACTTTGATGATTTTTCCATTTGAGGGACTTGCTTTATACACCCCACTTAACCATTATTCGTAGGCAACTTGAGGGATATCCTTAGGAAGTGAGACGGCGATTAAAATCGACTTACGTGTGTGACGTGTTTATTTTAATTATCTTTATTTAAAAGTGATCTAAATTTATTTTAATATTACATGCATGTTGTTACACTCCCTAATTACTAACCATAATAATAATTAAATAATTAAACAACTTTACATCCAAGAAACAATTACAAAATAATAAGCAAAATAATTAAATAGCAAAGATAAATAAAATATAAATAAGCAATAACAAATAATAAAGGGGGTTAATTCTAAGTTTACTCGGCAAGACATCGCATCTTGTGCCTACGTATCCTTACGGGAGTGGAATCAGAGTAATCGTAGTTCCCCTCAATAGGGAGGTTAGAAACTTCTTGACTGTGGTCAAGGTCTCAAGGGGAATAAACGCATCTTAAGGACACGCTTACGTGGAGTGTAGAAACTCCAAATCTCTACGTTGAAATGTTAAGTTGTAATTAGGGTTAAATTAGGGATTCCACGGCGGGAAACCCTAAAATGAGCGCGGCGGCTCTTTGACCTAATGCTAGGGGTAAAATTGTAATTTTGTCCACGGCGAGACATGTATGAAAATTTAGGGTTTGTAGGGTGAAAGGGTTTGAAGTTGAGGACTATTGGCGCGGCGACCAAAAGCTAGACCTAACCTTCGGATGAGTGTAGTGTGACAGAATAATTGATGAATGCGTGAGAAACTAATCATACAAGCAGAGAAGTAATAACAGAAATTAAAACCATATACGCAGAAATTTAAAGGCAGAAATTAGAACGCGATTATTAGGGTTCGCGAGGTTACATGAGAGGAGCAGATACTATATGATAATGAAATTTGAATAAAAACACAACGTAATAAGCTGCAAAAATGAACACACGCGTTAGTAAGCAAAGTTAGACGATAATTGGACGGGTCATGAGACAAGAGTGCAATGTTGAAGGTTTTTTGTTGTTTTTAGAGAAAAGGTTTTGATTTAAGTTAAAAAGATGTTTAAACATAAGAGAAAAAAATTTAAGTTTTATTTTTAAAAATAGTTTTAATTTAATTATTAAAAAAAGGTTTTACTTTTAAGGTTTATTTTAAAAAAATGGCTTTAGTTAGGATTTAGAGTTATTATTTAAAAAAGGTTTAAAGTTGTTATTTTTGAAAAGGTTTAAAGTCATTACTTAAAAAAACAATTTTCATATTCAATTAAAAAAGTTTTAATAACATTTAAAATAACTAATTATAAAAACAAAAAAAAGAAAAATAAAAAGGGTTGGGCCGGTAATCACCTCCGGACCCAACCCAGTTGGTGTAAAATGTAAAAAGGGGGGAAACTAGGGTTTCAAAACCCTAATCTCCCCGCGGCGCCGTTCGTTTCTTATTTCCTCTCATCTCTCATGCTCTTCGTCTTTCTCGCTTCCTTTCATTCCAAATCTCTCTTCGTCTCTGGCATTGAATCCTGAAATCAAATCAAACAGCATTAAAAGTGACGGCATTATGTGTTCCTTGCTTACGTTTTCGACGGCGGTCTCCGGCGGTTTTCGGTGGGGTTTAACGGCCTATGATGACTCAAGTTCTGAGGCTTCAATCATGGATTGCCCGCTGTTGATCTTTTAACAGCGATGGCGGTCCCGTCGGATCTTCGTATTCGCGGTGAGCCCGTTCTATGTTTGTGGCACCGTGGTGATGGTTATTGCTCGTTAACGGCCGATGATGGTGATTTGCGTTCGTCTGATGGCCAATGATGGTGATTTGCGTTCGTCTGATGGCCAGGGTTTCGTCCCCTCCTCCTTTCACATGCGGCCGTTTCCGCTTAGGCTTTTGAACAGGTTGTGTCTCTCTTTTTTATACTTTCTCTTGATTTTCGAATGGGCTTGGATAATATCTTTTTTACGTTATTTTTACTGATATTAATTTCTGATTGGGATTTGATTTGGAAACATTCCTCTTTCGGATGTGGTTCGCCCAATATTCATTTTTCTGATATGCATCACTTTGAGATCTTTTTGGATTTGGTTTGGAAACATTCTCGTGTTCGGTTGTGATTTGCATTATTACGGATTTGATTTTGTTATCTTTTCTGATAGGGTTTGGATATCTGTTTCGAACTGATTTGGTTTATTTTTGATGCAGTCCGGATTGGATTAAACTCTCTGCTATGTTGGCTCGTTTGATATGGATTTTGTCTGGTGAATTCCGATTCAGCTTCAGTCCGCCTTTATTTACTTGATAGTGGCTGATACGCTTGACTTTAGACTTCGGATACGGTGCTTGTCATAACTCTGTGGTTCTTCTGATAGACCTTTCTGCAAAACTATCTTTTTTCCTGGTGAGCTTGGCTCTTTGTCTGATGTCTGGTATGTTCTTTCGAGACTCATCCGGGCCTGACTAGGGCATCCATGTTTGAGACCTTCTTCAAAATTTTGGTTTGGATTTGATTTTCTGTTAACGACTCACTTGGATTCATTCGGAGCCAGTTTGCTTAACTTGTTCTATGTCCAGTTTTCGATGCAATCGGATCGTCCCTGAATTTCATGACAGAATTGATGCCAGAATCGTCTTCTAGTATAATTTGGTCATTGCTTGGTTGTCCATGTTCACATTTAGTTCGGATGGACATTTGCTTATGCCTTCTGAATTCACTGTCTGTATTATCTTTTCCTCTTCTTCTTTCTCGGCCGTCCCGCATTGATAAGAACAGACATTACCTGGTCCGACACCGATGGCGCAGATTGGTAACGGGGGTAGGATGCGGCTTCGGTCGTGCCACTCCCGACACTCGATGATGACGCTGTTCTGAGAGTGTCGAGTAACCTCTAACACTTTTCCTGTTGTGTTTTGTTTATCTGTTCTTTTTCAGGTAACCGGAGCCTCGTGAAAAACTCAAAGAAAGACCAATGAAGAACAATTATAGTTTAAGATTTAGAATAGGGTGTTTGTAAATATAAATCTATTGTAAGCTACCGAATACCCCAGAATAAAGATTCAAAAGCATTTTTCTTTCAACTTGTAACTTTAGATATTTGTGAAATAAAATCCAATAAAATGTTCATTGTTATTTTCTCAATTGTAAATCTAAATATTCATGAATAATAATCCATAAATTATTTAAACTCACCTTTTAGTCATAACTTATGAGTTCCAAAATATCTAAAACTTACTTCCTCTTCGCCTTGATCAAGTAAATGATATCCCGTAACATAAACAAATCCAACTGAAATCCCTTTGAATACGTGACTTCTCAGACCACGCCTAACGGCATTTCCTTATTTTCAAAATAATCTCAACTCATAAACTGCTCGTCACATGCCCTTGACATAATCAGTCCATGTAAACAAATGCTTCGGAAATAACGTCTTATTTATCCCAACATTACAAACTCTGCTTGAAATGACCAAAACGCCTCAGATGCACTTCTTGAAGTCTTGGAAGTCCGTTTAGCCTGATTAAAGTCAAAACCCTAGTTTTGGATGCACTGCTTAGGAGGTGCATTGTCTGAGGGAATTGTCAACTCTTCTGACCAATTGTGAATTTTGTGAACCTTGTGAACCTTCTTGGAACACAAAGTCTTGTATTGTGAGGGCAAATTTTGGGGTGCAACAACCCTACAGAAGAAAGAAAAGAAAAGGTGAGGGATATATGAGATGGCTTGATAAGTGGCCATTGAAATTGAAGATTAAGTGGCCATTAAAAGTTCGATCGAGGAATACTTACACTCCTGGGTTGTCGAGATAACAACGTTAAAAGAAGCACTACTTGGGAGGCAACCCACAAGCTTTTAATTTTATGTTTTCCTTTTATTGTTTGTATTTACAGAAAATAAAGAAATGTACTGCTTGTTGTGTCTCAGCTACTTCTAGGAGAAAAATCTCTAGATGACAATCTTGGAAATGAGCTGGTGTCCATAGACATTCCTGTGAATGTTGCTGCTGGTGGTGACACTAATGATGAGTATGATGGGAGAGAGCATGTCCCTCCCGTCCGTAACTCACCGCCACATCATTCTTCACATGGTCAGGTTCCACCCGCACACACCGCACCGTATTTTTCCAACACTTTTGCAAGTACTTCCTCCATGAACAGGCAACATGATGAGCTGCTTCAGGAAAGAGCATTTTGAACAAATGAAGGTATCTCCAAACATGTGTCATCGAAGCAAATATGGTCAGCATGGACAGCAAGAGCAGGATTAGAAAGGATTTGGCACGCAGTAGCATTCATACAGGTTCAATTATTTATCTTTCACCTTAGATTAAAACATTGGGGACAATGTCTGATTTAAGTGTGGGAGAGGAATTTTACTGCTTTCTAGTTAGATTTATTGCTTTATTTTACTTTTGTTTTTTATCTAGTCATTACATGTATTGTGAAGTCTTTAGGCGTAGTTTTTGTTGTCTATTAAATTTCTTCCTTTTCTTGAGCCATACCAAAAATTTTTGCAAAGAAAAACAACGTTTATTTTAAATTTTTGGGCTATTAGACAAGTTTAGGACAGGTTATAAAGACTTGGGAAATATCCTGAAATATCAGTAACGTCTTAACACCGTAAGTCTCTTAATTAGAGAAATCGATCTGGATAATTGTTATTCCTTAGCCTTAAAATCTCACACCTAAATAAGTCTTTAAGTAGTTTATTTTAGCAGGCAGCACCATCTTAAACATGCTCTATATAGGGAAGCTGAAGAATATCATTGAATGATCCAAAATTTTCTGCTTTAATTACTTGAAAATAGGGAATACACCTTCTATGTTTGGTGACCCTCACCTGATCGCTTAACCCAACATTTGTGGAACCTGCAAAAATAGAATAAAAACCCGTTGTTAGTTGGCTCAGAGGTATCTGGTGCTGAACTTAGTAGGGCGGATTACGGTCTGATCCCCTGCAATTAAAATTGGGTAAACAAAGGGGTTACGCCACTATAGGTACCAGAACCTCGTGCAAAGGATCAGAATCACTAACTGATCTTCTTACTATAAATGTGTATGGATAACATGCTTAATATGATTGCGCCTGAATGAAAAAGGATGAAAAATGGGATGAGTAAGTTAGGCTTAAGCATAATGATTTAATCCAGATTGGTTTGTGCAGGAATGTGACTTATGACCGCAAAATGTGGAATATGTTATTACGATACTCTTATTTTTGTGAATTAGTAACTATTGACATAGCTTAGTTCAAAGAAAGGTCTTTAAAGCCCTGAGTAATTATCTGAGTGCCACTGTTTACTTTCATTTTGCTTAAGGACAAACAAAGGTTTAAGTGTGAGAGAGTTTGATGACATCAGAATTAATTGTTTATTTGACTCGGTTTATGGATGCTTTATTGTCATTTTGTTTACATTTCCACTATTATGCGGGTGTTTTCTTTTTGTTTGAGATATTTATCCATTTAAGAGGTATGTTCTAAGAAACCAAGCAAAACAGGAAAAAAAATAGAAGAAATGGAGTAGTTTGCGCTCAAGGCGACCACACAGGGCCAACAAACGAAAAAAGAGGAATAAACAGGCATGAGTTGGAAAGGTGTGGCGTTCGCCACACCCCCATGGAGTTCTCCATGCTCTTTTGGGTCAAAACAGTTGGGAACAGGCTTTACTTAGCCCCCAAGAGTCCACAAGCGCTCCTACTTTCTCTCCACATTTTTGGAGCGGTTTTAAGGGATTTTTAGGGTTTCTAGAACCCTATAAATACCCCCTAATGCCTCCACTTTTGATCATCCAAGTTTTATGCACACTTAGGCCATAATATATCCAATTGTAAGCATAACCCTTCACACCAAAGAGTTGTCACGTCACAAATCGAGTCTGTATCAAGTTTGGATCATCCCTGTACAAGTTTTATTTCTGTCAAGATTACTTCAACATTTATTGTACCAGTTTCAAGACTCCGTTTGGAGCAGGTTTTTAATTCATTCCACTTTTATATTTACTTTGTCTTGCCTTTACTTTTTTTTTTATTTACCTCGCAATTATTCTCTTCATCTTATTTACATCTATCACAACTTTATTTTAAAACGCCTTTTTACCAGTCATTATGTTTGCACTTAAAACCCTTTATGTTTTGTTTCCAGTAACCATGTTCGGCTAACTTATTAGTGCTCGGATGTGAGGATTGTCAATAGATGGTGCTATACATGTTGTCTCTTTAGGATTGCCTTTGTGGGTTATTTTAGTTTAAACGCAGTTTTTCTAAATTCATTTTAATCTGCCCCTACGAAAGTGGGGCAGTGAAAACGTCAGATAAGATCGAAAGTGTTCCAGCACTAAAGACTAAAATTTGTTTTTTTTATAACAAATACCGCGAAAGCACTTTGTTAATTAATTAGGGAGTCTAATATTTCTAGAAAGTGATTTTAAAGCTATTTATGAAAGCGTGTCATTTATAAGGTTTAGGATCTAGTTACCTGACCGAAAGCCTGGAACACTTTTAAGTTAAACTTTCCAATCAAAATCACTTATCGACTGAGTTAAGAGTTTAATTTCTTAAAAATAGGTTTACTACTTAAACATGATAAGCACCTTCCATAAGTGACAATGGATGACATTAATTAGAGAGTAAATTCGATTATGCATGCGTGAAAGAGGCAGTTCCCATTAAATTGATTCTTTTCAAAGTGAAAATATTTCCCCGTACGTAGTCTTAGTAGAGACGATTAGAGTATTGTTGATTGATTTGAATTACATTCCATTATTGTTATTCACCTAAATTTATTAAAGTTATTTACTTCATCTTTCTTATTCTTAATTCAATTGCCTTAGGTAAACACCGTAACAATTAAGTAATGATAGGTTTGATAATAGGTCTCTGTAGGTTCGAAAATATTTTATATTTCTTTGATAGGTCCGTGCATTTGCGGAATTCACCCGATCAGTAGCAACTTTAATTTAGTTGAGAGGAAGGTTCGGGCTATTAAAATGTTTAGGAAGATGTTTGAGTAGAAAGACAATTTGGTGAGACAAAAGTCTAGACAAAATTAGTTTAGAGAATGAGACCTAAATACAAAATTATTTCATAATTTCTTGAAAACAAGGCAAAAGAGAGACAACATGGAAAAGTATCATGTTTTCGACTTAATTCACATGCAAATTTGAGTAATTTTCCTTTCCTTTTTAGAGTATTATGCTTGTACATTGTCTATATTTCAAGTATTTAGGTTGCAAGAATGATCAGGCAAAGAAATGATGAAAAACTAAGAAAACCGGAGCACACATGCCTTTTTGCACTTATATGACGCCCTTCCTGAAGGGATGACGCCCATCATGACGTGACATGATCAAAGGCTTCAGCACAAGAAGAAAATCCTGGAGAAATCTGAGCACCACCGGAATGACGAATAACCCATCATGCAGATGATGTCTGTCATCTCCCCACGATCCATGATGAGTAGAGCGTCAAGGCCATGACGCTCGTCATGGATCTGCAATTCAGAAACTCCAACCACGTTATGTGACTTGGCCTCTAATTTTCCACCCATCTCTCCACTATTTTTTGCATATTTTAAGACACTTGTATACAAATGTTAGCTTTATAAATAAGTGTTTAAAATTTAGTTTTTCCATTCAAGTCTTTAGAATTTATTTTTAAGCAAAAATTTCAATTTAGTAATGTCGTAACCCGAAATTTGACCTCCATTTTTTTTGTTTTCATAAGCATGTGCACTCACATTCTCGGCATATGCGTCCACATTTTTATATGTGAATTCATAGCAGGAATATACTCAAATCCCCACAGAATCTCAAGGCTATGAATATGTTCCCCACAGAGTTGTCAAAGCCTCGATACAAGCCAAACTGAGGGATTTATATGCCTATATATCAAAGCACAAGGTTAAAATGTGGAGTCACGACCAAAGCATTCCATTTCAAGGCAAAAAAGTGAAATTTTGCATGAGGTAACCGGTTACGTCATCATTTTTCAGCATTTTTCAATCCAGAAAGTCAAATTCAGCTTCAGGTGACCGATTACATCATGACGTAACTGGTTACCATTGGAAATTTTGTAGATTTCCAACTATTTTTCAGCACTGCAACAATTCCTATCATATTTTTTTGGTCTACATTGTTCTAGCATTATGTGGAAGGTTCTAGACACTTCAAGATAACACTTGCATTTGCTCCAATACATCATCACTAATAAAGCTCATCATGCATCCACATTTCCAAGCATGTGAACCGTTTGATCAAGTGAGTTGCATTGGGATTCTCCAACTGGGTTAACTAATAACTAACTGAGTTAGAGCCCAACTCAATGAGTTGGGTCTAACTAGCTCCAAAACCACCCTTAACTAACTCCAAACCATGTTCCGAGCCTCCATTCACTCAAACCCTACACTCTATTTAAGCAAACCTTCACATTGTTGTAAGGGACTCTTGATCATTCTCTCGCTTTTCACTCTTGACTCTCATTTGCTATGCATTTTCTACAACTTTCTCTCCCAATCATCTTCATCTTCTTCACCAAGCCTCACTAGAGATCTTTCCACCATTAAATCTTAGCAAGCTTCACATTGAACTTGATATTCTTTGAGTTATACCTAAATTCCTATCCATTTCTCCTCTGAGTTCTATAGTAACAACAACTTTTACTTCATTTCAAGCTTTGGAAGTTGATCATTGCAAGAGTTTCGGTGCAAATTTGGATTTGAAGTGCTAATCGTGTTTTCTTTGATTTCGCTATGAATTGCTAAGAATATTTTAATTCTCTAGTTTTATTTACTTCTTTGCATCACATTTCGTGCACAACAATCACTAAGGAAAACCACAACCTTGTAGGTTGGTGAATTTCTACTTAATTTACCGCTTTCGAAATATTTCACGTTTTCGCAATGTAGAGTTTAATTTCTTTTATGTTGTTTAAATGATTGCTTTGCATGCTTGATTTTATTGATTCTTAATTGCTATGAATTAACACGTATTTTGCATCTAATTCTATGCTTTGATCCACTGCAATTGCACGCGATAAGTGATTCTGAAAAGTGCTTTTGGAAATTCTGCTTTTGTTGTGTTTTGCTGAGGTAACCAGTTACCTCATGATGTAAACGATTACATCACCCTTTTTGCGCCCCTGGAAGTCTGTTATTTCATGATGTAACCGGTTACATCATGAGGTAACTGATTACCACTGACACGTTTTGCCAAAAACTTGTTGTTTGGGGTTGTTTTGCATGCTTTATTCATCTACTTTCACATGCTTACTTGTATCCATGTACATGTTACTGTTTTAGCTCATCACATGCTTACAATAATATTTTTCCCGATTAATTGTATGATTTTCTTTGATTATTTTTGCAATTTTATCACACGTTTGAGGCATTTTTGCTCATTGTTGCTTACGTGTTAATGTGAATAAATGCATGCTAGATTGTTCTTGTTAATGCTTTGCAATTCAACTTGATGCATTATATTTGTTCTTTATTGAGAAAATTTAATCTTGTTCAACATTATCCCCACACTTGCTTTGATAATATTTTGACTTGTTCGAAAGATTATTAGCAATTTTCTCCCTTTGATTAGTTGATCGAAACCTTGTTTCGATTAATTAATTTTCTCCTGCTCTTATCTTTAGGGTCTCTTTAGAGCCTCTCTTTCTTGATCCCCTTCCAAGTCATACTTTTGCACAACAAGCTAGAGCACTATACAAATTACGTCGTTACTCTGTCGGTTTTAATTCTCGCACTATGCTTTGAGTGCTAGAGAAGGAATGAGAGTGGAGAATTCCTACACTCATTCTGACTATTTTGGGTAGGGGATGAATAACCATGTACATTGAATAGTCATCTCTATCCTCAGACTATGGTGTCTCTTGAGTCGATCCTTAGTCACTCATTCTTGCCCAAAAGCTCCCTCTCTCAATTTGGGCTAACAACCTCTTCTTGGTTCAATACTCTTTCTTTTGGTCGATCATCGTCCGTTGGTTCCCCAGAATAGTCACATCCACTCGTTCTTTTGGTTGAGCATAGTCCACCTTTTAAAACCAATCTCCTTCATTGGGTTAATCACCTTCTCTTAGTTAATCACCCGTGCTTTTGGTTAATCATAGTCTTTCTATTAAAACCAATCTCCTCCGTTGGGTTAATCACCTTCTCTTGGCTAATCACCCGTTCTTTTGGTTGATCATAGTATGACTGTTAAAACCAATCTTCCTTCTTAGGTTAATTACATTCTCTTGATTAATCACCCATACTTTTGGTTAATCATAGTCCGTCTGTTAAAACCAGTTGATCTCTTTGGGTTCATGACCTTGTTTTGGTTCAATACCCTTTTCCTCAGTTAATTACTGCTTGTCAGTTAATATATCGAGTCTCTTTGGGTTCATAACCTTCTTTTGGTTCAATACCTTTTGTTTCGGTTAATGATAATTCATCAGTTACTATACCGAAACTGCTTTGGGCTAGCAACCTTTGCTTAGTTCCACACCCGTCCTGTTGATTTGTCACAGTCTATCTATTAAAACCAATCCTTCCCTTTCTTCTTAATCACCTTTGATTAATATACTCATTCCTTAGGTGGATCATCGTCCATCGGTTAAACACCAATTTTCTTCTTCCCCATCAGGGTTACACCCTCTCTCTTTTCTTTGGTTAACATACCAAATCCCCAGTGGGTCCCATCTTGTCTCAATTAAACTTCCTTGCTTCTTCATTCTCTTGGTTTTGACACCATTTTCCTCCTTTCATCCTTAGTTCCCCAAACTACGGAGCTTTGACTTCCTCATTGCACTGTAAGAATATGTAGGCACGAGATTGCGAGATCTTGGCGAGCAACCTTCCTTCATTTCTAACTTTCTTCCAATCTCTTTCTTATCTTCCTCCTTTCTTTTTCCTGGTTCCATGAACTACAGAGCTCTAAATTCCACATTGCACTATGAGGATACATATGCACGAGGACCTCAATCCTCGACGAGCACTTTCTTCGTCTCTTTCCCTTCCCTCTTTATCTAGAAGCTTTTAGATAGATAACCCATATGAGCCTAGAAGCAAGCAAAATGGTTCCTGTCGAGTACAACAGATGCGTGGGGTGATAATACCTTCCTCTCGCATAACCGACCCCCTTACCCATTTCTCTTCCCCTTAGGTTTTATCGATATTTTCATTGTCCTTTGGGACTAAATAAAGTTTGGTGGTGACTCTGTTGTATTTTTTAGTGCGTAATTCACGTAGGTATAATCCCGCTAGCTTCAGTTGGCGACTCTGCTGGGGAGTCCTTGCTCTTGCAAGTTGGGGTCTCGCCTAGTTTTGTTTTCTTTACTTGTTTTCTTGGGTGTTTATCTTTATGTTTTACTTGGTTTATCTTTATGTTATTTACTGCATTTCTTTACTGCTTTAAATATTCATATGCTGCATACTCTGGATATCTGCTATATTTTCTGGTGTTGTTGGAATGGGTTAATGTTACTTGAGAGATAAGTTCTATACTCGGGCTTGACCATACACATAGGATAGAATCATGGATAGTCGTGTCGCTTGCGTTTCGCGCGTTGGGTTGTCACGAGAGCGACATCCAAACTAGTTTCACTTGAGAATAATTTCGTCCTACGAGAATTGGCTACGGCTGGGTATTTTCACTTGATTACATGACTCTGGGAGACCTTCTAGGGACCACCTTTGGAAGACTAGAACACACCTGTGAGGGGATATTGGGTTTTTTCAAGAAACCAAGAATTTTCATACCTTTTGTTCTCTCGTACATGTCAAACCTTTGCACCTACACAAAATACTATATGTAGATTATCCATATTATTCAGACTGTGATTGGCTTCTTGGTTATTATGTTGCATATCATTTCATCATATCAATTAATTTTTGCATGTGCATTTACAGGGTATTCGAGAGCTTGATCTTTGTTGACATAATCATAGAGGATGAGTATTGGTTGCATAGGTATCTTTAGATACAAGTTTGTGGAGCCTAAGTTGAAGACTTTGAGAGGCTTGGCATTCCGTCTGACTGAGGATACCAGGGATGTTTTTTCAAGGATGACTATGGTAATCTTTTGACCATCCTCAACACTGAAGTCAACGTCACTGCCATTCGTACACTTGTTCAGATTTATGACCCATCACTAAGGTGTTTCACATTTCAAGATTATCTGTTAGCACCTACACTGGAGGAGTATTTTTATATCTTAGAGGTTGAGGTCAAGAATCAAGTTCCCTTCATATACACCAACAGATGTCTGAAGCCTCACCTTATTGCTGAAGCTCCTTGCATTAATAAGAATGATGCGGAAACTAATCTCAATACTAAGGGTGGTACTCGAGGTTCACTTTGGAATTTCTGTTAGACAAGGCCATTTCTTTTCACTGAGGCTGGAAGTTGGAGTGCCTTCAACACTATGTTTTCTTTGCTTGTATATGGGATCGTTTTGTTTCCAAACATAGAAGATTTTATTGATCAAGCTGATATTTGTATCTTCTTGTCTAAGAATCTTGTTCCGACGCTTTTGGCTGATACCTATTATTCTATTCATTCAAGGAATGAAAAGAAGAAGGGAACTATTGTCTGTTGTGCTCCTATGTTATACTGTTGGTTCATGTCTCACCTGTAACACCCCCTTCTATACCCCCAAAATAATGCAATTAAACACTTAATCACATATACAAAATTCATCAGAGTATATTTATAACATGGTATAAAAGAGGCGCATCACATTATTCACGAAACGACAACATAAATAATAATGTTCATAAAGAGATAAAACAAAAAGGGTAAATCTCAACTAAAAGTAAAGCATAACTCTTAGAGTCCACATATCAATGTTTTGATTAAAGCGGAAGAATAGAACATTGAATTACTTAAGACATGATATAATAGAAGTACACATCATCAAGTTGTTCATAGTATCATTCATATTTTACAAACATCATCAGCTGATACATATACAATGTATCACAAAAGAATACTCTACAAGCCTAGCTACCTGATGTTACATATCAGAGCAACCGACTCAAAAGAATGAAGCTATACTTCACCAAAAGAAAACCTCCAGCAATCCTAATCTGCAATGCCTCATAGAGCATTATAAAACAGCAGAAGGGTGAGAAATATTATCATAATAATCAATGCATATAATTATATATACATACATAACATAAAACATACCTACATTACATTAAATTTCTCACCACAATCCATTTTAACTCATATACATAGTCCACACGCAATCATATTTCATATAATAATGACATTCATGCTATGTGACTCAATACGACTCAATGAAAACTTATGCCATGTGGTACCAACACTTGTTATCTTTTTTCGGTTTACATTAAACCGGGTCCACTCTTCTAGACCGATAACCACCAAAAGCCCGTCCTCTAAGCTTTCAAACCCACTCTTCTAGGCTTGGGACAAGTCACTAGTCTCCACGAAACTAGCAAGCATTGCCTCTTGACTAAATGATGCATATGCAATCAACAATTCAATGCACTTAAGACCGACATCTTAATCTCATGCATTCAAATAATTCATCTCTTCAAGAATTATCACAATGATTGTGCACACAACATATTCATACATATCATCAATATATTAACAAACAATGCACACATATACACAATATGTTCTCATGCATTCTTCATACATTTTTAAATCAATTATAACAATGTATTACATTTCTCCACGAATCACAATTTTGATCAATTCACAATCTAGGATTCACGCTGTAAGGCTACCCCACAGTATAATATATCCCGGCGTAATCGACGCCTCGAGCATGGAAATAATCAAAGTTAAGTTGGAAATCTGACCTCGGATGGAAACATTAAAGAAAATCACATCCTATCACGTTCGCTACTCTGCTCGCTCAGCGAGCTCCTAGCAAGTATTCGCTACTTGTTTGCCCAGCGAACAAGCTCACAAAGGCAAACAGAAGCTTCTGACTTTGTTCGCTACCTCGCTCGCTCAGTGAAGGCCTAGCGAACCTTTTCTACCCCCTTCGCTACCAGCGAACACCATAAATTGCATTCTGCCCAAGTCTAGGACCGTTCGCTACTGCCTCGCTACTAGCTCGCTTAGCGAACGTTCGCTACCAGTTCGCTCAGCGAACACGCTAGCGAATGTCTGCGAACTTCAAACCTTCACTATCCGACTTCCACCAAACTCTCCAAAACCGACCGATTCTCACCGAACAAGTTCCGCAACCTTATTCTAACATCCCCCGACTAAATACTACCACTTATCCTCATTTTTAACCGTAAAAACTCAGTTCTTATCGATTAAACATCTTTTTCCCTAGAATGGAAAATGAGGAAAAACAACCAAACAATCCATACATAATCACATACATTGGTAAGATAACAATATTTCACACCCTTACCTTGATTAATCGGAAGCTAGAAGTTGTTCTTGATGATTTCCAAGCTTTTCCCTTCTCCTTCCTCTTTTCTCCTCTTCCTCTTCTTTCTCTCCTTTTCCTTCTTTTCTTTCTATCCCTTTTCTTTTCTCTCTATTTTCCTTGTATATCCTTCTATTTTCTTTCCACCATAATTCTTCTCTCAAAATATCTATCCATTCCTTTTCTCACCAAAATATCTCATCTTATCATTAACATAAAGAATATCTATTAAATCCACATTATTCTTCCAAATAGGATAAATCAGTTAAATCCATTAACACATATGAATTAAATAAATCCAATAATCCATTTAAATTAGATAAATCACATAAACTAATTAATTAGTACAATTAATCAATTATGGAAAAATTGGGTTGTTACATCACCTACCGCAGAAGGGTCCCTTCTTTGAGAATAAAGGAAATCTCACATGGTCTCAAAGGATCATGTCTCTGACTACCGACGACATCTCTTGGTATTCTCAAGTCTACGACAATACCAAAATCATTCTTCATTGTGATAAATTCTCCAAAGTTCCACTCCTTGGTGCAAAGGGAGGAATTAACTACAATTCGATACTAGCATTCCGCCAATTGGGGTATCCTATGCTTGACAAACCAGATCCTAAGAAAGTGGAAGAGTTCATCTTTCGTGAAGGGGTTGGCGACTTGGGATTTCTGAAGAGGTTTAGTACTGTCTGCACACAGATTCACCATGAAGGAAGAGTTGAGTTAGGTAAGAAGAACTGCGTAGCAAAAGAAGCCTACACACAATGGGTTAAGGAACAAGTCAAAGAGATCTTACTGTCGTTTCCTTATGAGCCTTCCATGAATGTCAAGCTTCCCGAATTTTCCACTGTACCTCCATATGAAGTTGACCGACTCAAGCAAACTATTGATATGTTGAAGAATGAGAATGTTGATCTTCGTCTCAACCTTGATAAAGTCACATCAAAGAAGGAAAGCTTATAAATTGATCTTTTCCAAAAGAGGGAGTGCATGCTCAAAGAGGTGGAAGTTGAACATAACAAGAGGAGGAAAGTAGGTGATGCTTAGAAGGGTACTTATAATGGACTCGCCTCATATAAGAGACAACTCGTCAACGCTCAATATCAAGCCCTCAAAGATGATCTGAGCTACAAGAAACAACTTGGAGAACTCTGAGGAAAGCTATCAAAATACAAGACACAATTGTAGAGTGAACACGATTGTGCTACCCAGATGTTGAAGGACCTCTCTCAATGTCAAGCCGAGCTCGACAAAGCCTTCAGTGAGATCCAGAAGCTGCAAGATCAAGCGCATCAAAACTGAGAGGAAATCAGTCAACTCAACTTGGAGAGTACTCAGTGGGAATGCCAAAGCTGCCATCTGCAAGTCCTCTTGGATCAGAAAGAGGCCTTTCTACAAGATTTTTTTCAAGGACCTAATCATTCTTTGCTGCGTAACCTCGTGAAAGATACAAAGTATTATAGTGAGAGGTGTAGTGGGGAAATTTATGAGTGTAAGCTATTGATTAACTTAAATTAAAAATGCAAGAGTCGCAACCACACTTTTTATTTATCCAAAAAGGAAAGGAAAAGGAGCGAACAAAATCTAAAGAATTCTAAAACAAGAACAAACAAAGAATGAGTAAGAGGGTTGGTTACACTATGGGAAGATGTTAGCATCCAAAACGTCTATAGTACTCTATAGGAGCCCTTTAAAATATCTACGCTTTTTCGTTTCAAAATGTTTGTTTGAAATGAGATTGGGGAGGTGAGAAGAGAATTATTTTTAAAGATTTTTATGTTTGTCGAGACTTATCGCCTCATGCCTACGTACCCACAAAGTGAAATATATGATCAAAACCCCGTAGTTCCTAGTACAAATAACAAAAATTTGTTGGTTATAATTCGTTTTTAAATGTAGAAACAAATCGTCATTTTAAGGAGAAAACTACGACTAGTCTCCCACAAGTATAAGAAACATTTGAATTACCTAAAGATGGAGGATTTTTCTTGGATTAGAATCAACAAGTATATCACTCAACATCTAAGTAGAAAAAGTCAACATCTTAAATACTATGGGGAATAGGAGAATTACATCTCAACTATGAAAATGACTCATGTCTAAACTTTATGAAAAGTTTTAAAATGAAAAGTGCACAAAGGCACAAAAAGTTTGAATAAGGTGAAGTTTTTTTTATATCTTTTTTTGAAATTGGTCAAAGTATGATTAACATTGATTTACATTTATTAAAGAAAATAAAGTTCGAAAATCACTTGACAAAAGTCAAGGTTTTATTGTGAAAGCGGTTTTAAGTTTGAAAACAAGAAGGTTTTTTGAAAAAGTGAGAAGATTTTGAAAATTTAAGAAGGGGAGGAGATGAAGTGACTACCCTAGAAATCAAAATAAAAGCTAGAGATAAGAATGATCTAACCAAAATATAGAAAACTCCATAGCAAGCCAAATAAGAATTTCATCCATCTTGAAGCATAAGCAAATGAGGAAACCAAATAAAGGAAAATATCCATGATACTCCAAGCGTAGAGAAAGAGACCTAATTCTAAGTACAAGGGTCCATGAATAGTCTAAGAGGTCCAAGGTCTAAGAATAGTCCAAGAGCAATAACCACAAAATTAAGAGCACCAAGTTTTTTAGAGGTTTAATCCTTTATTAATGTTTTGAACAAGATATGGTCCAAGTAAACAAAAGAAAAAGAGCGGAAGCATAAACAATAATATAATATGAGATGATAAAAATGGAGCATAAAAATAAAAGAGAGATAGGAAACAAGAAGGAAACATAAACAAAATTAACACAATGATATTGTTAGTGACTTAGTGATTTGTTGTTAGAACAAATGATCAATGATGGTTCACTCGTGCACTTAGACCAAAGTTAATGAAAACTCATTAGAGGATTGATAAAATCAAAGCCTCCTAACAAAAAGTTTCATAAGTGATGGACCTAAGACAAATAGTCAACCATACTTGGACTTTCAAACATAAGTTTGAGCCACAAATGATCACTTTCTGATTACGGGACAATTTAGCGCTATGTTAAGCAATTGTAATCGGGTTTATGTAGAAACCACGACTATCTGAGGCCGGTTAATAAAAAATTTAGTGCTAATGCATGCTAGAGAAGTGATATGTAGATCACTCTCCGAAAGTAATACCGCATAAAAGAAAATAGGTAACGATCTCATCTTCATCAATAAATTGAAATTAGTTCAAATGATATCGAAGATTTTCATCGATCAAACGAAAAAAGAGAAGAGGAGAGGAAATGCCAAATTGAAATACAATTTCAAGGTCATTCCATTTTTAAGTGCATCCACTCATCTTGGTGGATTAAAACATTAAATATATCATTAACTCAAAGCACCTAAAATGAATTTAACAATTCACTTTAAAGATAGATTTGAATTAGTGAATGTTTATCCAACTTCATCTACACCCTAAGTCCAATGAATTTAAAGAGGAAAAGGACCTTTAAAAGTGTATTCCGAGGCAAAAACCAAAGGGAAATGGAAGAAGAAGAAGAAAGAACCAAAACAGTCCTAAAACAAAGCCAAAATGGGAAAATTGCTACTGTGTAATCGATTACCCTCATGGAGGTAATCGGTTACCACTACTAAAGTAGAAGCAAATCCACTTGAAAATGAGAAAACACTTGATCAATCATTTCTTCAAACACCTCATGATCAAGAACGCAATTGAGCACGAAAATTCAAGTGAAATAACAACAAACAACACCAATAGAATATAATTTGCAAGATCCAAAGATCTAGCAGCAAGAATCAATAATAGATCACATTGTGAAGGATGTATCAAGAACAACAATGGTGAATCAAGAGATTACCACTTTAAATCTGAAAATTCTTCAAACCAACTCCAAAAATCACACTCCAAAGCGTTGATCTATTGAAATTGATGATGAAAAAGTGAATGGATGAAGGTTTAGCTCAAAGATTAGTAGGTTCTAATGATGAACTTACTAACTCCCAAAGGAAGAAAGAGCTTTGGTGAATTTGGTAGTTGGAGAAAAAAAATAGTCAAGAAAGAATTTGACAAGGTGAATTTGGCTATTAAAAGCTTGTCAAATGAGAGAAATGAGGCCTCTATTTATAGGATTTAGGCTGGGAAAATTTGGTGGATTAGAGTTTGGTTTGGAAACAAAATTAGGCTTGGAATTTGAATTTGGAGGGAAATTAATGATAAAGTGGTGATTAGTGAAGGTGTATGGTGGGAATTAATTATGATGAGGTAGGGGAATTAAAATGAAGTGATCTAGAATATTCTCATGATGCAACATTTGAATTTGGTGCCAAAAATGCTGCAGAATTTGAATTTCGCCAATTTTTACAAAATGCACACAAGGTAATCGATTACTTTAATGTTGGTAATCGGTTACCACAGGCAAAAATGGTGAAAATTTGCCTTTTTGATGTGTTGTCGTGGCTCTGGATCGATTCTTTTTCTTGTCAAAGAAGGCATGGAAATAAATACATGAACTTTGACTTTGTTCATATGAAATTCATTCGAGCTGAGGGACTTGTATTAGATATCCTTGATTCAAATTCTTCTTGAAAAAGTTATTAAAGGAAAAGCAAATATTTTTTTGGATTTTGAATAATTGTCGGTAAACATAAACATATACAAATATCAAATAAACAAAAAAATAAAGGTGTCCGGTGATCTCTCAAGAATACACACACAGAGGAAGGCAAGAGAACCAAAGCTTGCAATCTTGTTTATAGAATAAGATGAAAATGATATGTGGGATCTTAGGGGTAAAAATTAGGGCATTATAAGAGGCATGCCCGCTTAGCCAGATTTGCTGAGCACGCACTTGAAGCCTTATCAGGGTTGCTGAAGGATGCATATACTGATGTGCTGCCGCACAATACCTCATGGGTTGATTTTCATTTCTTATCTGTTTGTAGGGTGGTTTTTGATAGGATCCAAGATAATCTTATTGTAGCCCAAAAGGAAGATCTTTGAGTTGTACTGACTTGT
Source organism: Lathyrus sativus (assembly GCA_963859935.3). Classification (NCBI taxonomy): domain Eukaryota; kingdom Viridiplantae; phylum Streptophyta; class Magnoliopsida; order Fabales; family Fabaceae; genus Lathyrus; species Lathyrus sativus. The sequence goes on from OZ012737.1 coordinate 152,565,234, forward strand.
ACTTTTTCCTTTATTGAATGAAAGAGAAGTTTTTTACCATTTTATCTTTGCACCTTTACTTGTATGCTTTATGATTACTGTTAATAAAGATAAAAGCTCGAGAATTCATGGAATTAAAACTTTATTTTTGCATGCATTGCATTCATTCATGCACATATATGCACATCCCTCATCTAGAAAAATAAAATGCTTACAATATCCATCTCCTCCTTGTAGCAAGACGATGACTCAACATCGCTATTTCACTCGATCAAGCAAGTCTAAGATCATGGATGACTTTGAACAAGAGAATGCTGCCTACAAGGAAACCTTGGCTCAGTTTCAAAGGAGGATGGATCAATTCCAAACTAACATGGATGTTATCATGGAGTTCCTTTGTGCTTAGAAGGACATCATTGGTGTCGCTATTGTTGTTACAACTGCCACTAACGCAACTGTTGTCACTCCCGTTGTTGCTTCTTCTACTGATGTTGTTGAAGCGCAGATTGAGACTATGATTCAACCTGTTGTCAATCTACCAAGCTCTCAGCCTGGTCTGAATAGGCTTCATGCTGCCTATCCGTGGGGGATGCCCCTAAACTTCAATCCTCAGATTGCCAACGGTGGTACTTTTGTGCCTTATCAACCTTCTTCCGTGCCTATGCCTAATGGAAACTCTACTGCTTAATCGTGGGGCATGCCTACTCCGATCCCACCTCCCGTGGTGAATGATGATCATGAGATTCCTCAAGTACATACTCACCAGACTTTTGTGCCAACTGATGTTGAGACTCATGATGAGGATGAGCATGTGTTTAGAGGTCCTCATATTCGCGTGCCGGTTTTATCTCAATCTGCTCAAACTGTTGTTCAGAATGTTCATGCTGGAATTTGTTACCCTAGGACAACCTCTTATACTATGGTACCTCCTCTTGGTTATCCGTATGGTGTTCAGATGGGTCAAACTTCTAGTCAGATAGTTAATTTTAGATTGGTATATCTGTCTCAGTTTGATTTTCCTCAAATAGTTGCTCCAACCGCGTCTCAACTCCCAAATCCCCAAACTCTTGTCAGACCTATTGATCAGAACAAACTTGCAGACTATAGGCTATTAGAGAATAGAATCAGAACTATTGAAGGATTTTCTGCTTTTGGCATTGATGTCATAGACTTATGCTTAGTTCCAAATGTTGTGCTGCCACAAAAGTTCAAAATCCATGAATTGTCGAAGTACAAAGGGATGAGTTGTCCTCGAAGTCATGTGATTATGTACTGTAGGAAGATGGCATCTTATATTGATAATGATGAGTTACTGGTGCAATGCTTTCATGATAGATTGTCTGGAGGTTCATTGGATTGGTATATGGGTTTAGAGCACAACAAGATTCATTCCTGGAGGGATTTTCCGAAGCTTTCTTGAAACAATACAAGTATAATCTCGATTTGGCTCCTACCAAATTGCAACTGTAGAATCAATCTCAGCGAACAAGTGAAACTTTTAAGGAATACACGCAATGGTAGCGCGAAATGGCCTCTCGTGTGTGACCTTCTCTTTCTAACAAAAAGTTGGTTGACATCTCCATGGGGAAATTACAAGGGTCGTACTACAAGAGAATGGTGGGAAGTTCATCTTCGAAATTTGCTGATATTGTGACTATTGGTGAAAGAATTGAAAATGGGTTGAAGATTGGTAAGATTTCTGGTACCGCTACTCAGCAACCAACCAACAAGAAACCTCAGAGCAGCCATTCGAAAAAGAAAGAAGGTAAGGCGAATGCTATAATGGAAAAAGCCTCTCCTCAGTATCAAGTTCTCATGGCTTTCATACCATATTATTCTTATTCATATGTCGTTGATACCCAGTATCAAGTTCCCATGGCTCTCAAGCCATATTATTCATATCTTTATGTCATTGTTGCCCAGTATCAAAAGCCTCCATATTAGTATCATCTGTAACAACAGGTTCAAAATTCTCATAATCAATAGCCGCAACATTAATAATCTCAGCAAAATAACAGAAATCAACAAAATCATAATAGACAGAATAACAAAAATTAGAGCTATCACAAGCAACCGAACTTTGATAAAATTCTCGTGTCATACACAGAACTATTTCTTTATCTGGTTCATCAAGGGGCAATCTTTCCAAAAGAGATTGCACATGCAATTCCTCCTTATGGCCCAAAACATATTCCTAATACATCATGTGCTTACTGAAATTCTGGTATGCAGATCTCATATGTCCCAAGACCATTGATCTCTGCTGAAACAAGGATGAGGACAGATCATGAACAATTTAAATTTCTTTAAATTGTACCAATGTCATGACCAACGTCATGACCTCTGTTGTGACATCTGCAGGCTGACAGACCAATTTATCTAACCATTTAAATTGTGCATAATTGTAAATGCAGAAAGATAAATAACACCAGTAATTGTTTACCCAGTTCGGTGCAACATCACCTACATCTGGGGGCTACCAAGCCAGGGAGGAAATTCACTATTAGTAGAATCAATTCAGAGTTAAACCTCCAGTTTACACTCCTCACTTAATCTCTACCCAATGACACTTCAACCTAGAGACACTCTAGATATGAGTATACCCACTCACTCCCCCTTAATCACCACAGTGATATACAATTCACAATTACAGAATTCAATATGAAGAGACACTTCATACACACCTTGATCTTGCTTCACAGCTTTGATCAAGGAACTCACACACTATTGCTTCACATCTCTGAGTGAGACACAACCTAGAATCTACCTGTCCAATGCAAACATCCACCACACAATTGCTTGGAGTACAAGTATTCCTAAACAGAATTCACACGTGAAAACTAGCCTTCTTCACTTACAAATATGTCTACCACAATGTATCAAAAGATACAAAGGGTGACTTACACACAAGGGACTCTCAAACCCTAGACCTTTATTTTACACTCAAGTTGTTCTTGTTGTGAGTGCTTGCTTTCCTCTGCTTCTGCTCCTCGTTTTATAATAGTGCAGACTGGGCTTGGGCTGGTTACAAGTAACAAACATTAGTTTTAGCAAAGTCAAACTAATTTCCACAACTCAAGGTGTTGTCCAATTAGGTCATGGCTTTTCATGATATGGTCAGCATTGCCTAGAATCTCTCCTGAGATATCTAGGGAACCCTAATAAGCCTCCTAAAATATAGCCTGAGCTATCTCACGCATTATACCAGAAAACCAACATGCCTGCTGTGCACGTCAGCTACCTGATGTCATACGCTTGATGTTATGACACTCAGCATGACTTGCATTCTTCTGCAGATTTTTCTTTACACCAGTCCTGGCTTCACCCAATCTTCTGCAGAATAACATTAGAAACAAGTATATTAAAGTTTCCTAAAAGGTCTCCAAGATCCTTTTATGAACACCAATACAATATTTTCTTATTCCTTATAAATCTCCTTGACATATTTACTGATGAGGTATTTTCAACATGGTCTCATCAATCCAAACCAATTATGTCAAGAGATATACACTAGCAGCTCCTTCTGTTGTGGTGCAGCAATGTCCTGCTTAAAACACATGACAACACACCTAACTCACCACCTGTGAGGAACTTCATCACAACTCAACCTGTTGTGGCTGCACACCTCACTCACCACCTGTGAGGAACTTCATCACAACTCAAACTGTTGTGGCTACTGCTAAGATAGCTGCTACTACACTTCTACCAACCTTAGGATCACACTTTGATGAGATGACCTTATCAATCCACATAGCAGCACCAGCTGTGCCAGACAGTAATGTCATGATATTCAGTATGACAACAGTTCTGTCTTCAGCTCCTGCTGGCTCCTACTGCACCAGATAACAATGACATGATATTGGTCATGTCTGCAGTTCTATCATCAACTCCTGCTTGCTCCTTTAGCGATGTCATAACTATGGTAATGACATCCTGCTTAACATTAGTGCATAATCATGTTTTACCAAAATTTAGCCAATCATAGGACCATGGGTACTCATACAATCATGGCACTAACAACCTCCCCCTTTGGCAAATTTTGGCTAAAACACCCAAACAACTTATCAGGGCAGCATCAGTAGTTTATACAAACTATCATGCTTTTCTCCCCCTTGGTTTAGTCAAAACTTTGACAACAAGTGGAGTAATTTCACATACATATGCTCAACACACACTGTACATACAGTTATCTCACCATCTCCCAAGAATTACACAAGCTGCATGACCTCTATTAAAAGACTGTACCTCTTCAGCACTAACCAATGGACAGAGCCTTACTCCACCCTTGCTGAACTCACTCATCTAGTGTAAGATCATTCCTGAATCATAGCTCCTTGAGAGTACCCCGTGAACAGTCTTGAGTCTTGAGTTCTTGCCTTGTCTGAAGCTACACCTTCAGGAATGACACTTTTGACATCACCAATCAATTACATACTTGCCAAGTAACAATTGATTTTTAATCCCCAATTTGAGATACACCAATATTCTGTAGAAAAAAAAATTCTCCAAGACAGAAACCCATGTTGTTTCCTAGGCCAGTCATCACAGTCCTAGTTCAATCCAACATTGGTGGTCCAAGAACCCACGCTTGCCTGAGGATCAGCAAACTTTGTACAGGGCTCCACATCAGCAGCTACACATCAGACAGGTACACATCACCTCCTGTCATGCATAATTAGCACTCCCCCTAAAAGAGAGCACCCAAGTACAGGAAGAATCATCTCATCATCTTCATATTCACATACTGGTAGCACATGCACTTCTGCACCCTTTGGTTTTACAGACCACACCAGAACCTACCCTTATAGGAGAGGTAGTTGCAGGATATACAACTATCTGTGAGTTCACTAAGATTCATCTTATAACCTCCTTCAAGATGTTAGGGTGAATGTCCATCCAAATGCACACAATCAGAGCTGATGATGTCTTGATCTTCATCTTTACTTGTCATACAAGGCAAAACAATTGGATAGAGGCCCAACACCTGATTTGATCCATTGATACTTAAGGACAACACCAAGAGCAGAATCACTGTTAAGTTCATTCTGAACAGTAACCCAATGTCACAACACCTGGTATGACATTGAACGTATGACATTCCACTCTCCTAGGGGTATACAGTCACAAACTGCTTGAAGCCACAAGAAATCTTGAGACACAATTGTACCATTGCAGCAACACACCCTAGATAGAAGTATAGCTCCTCATATCAAGGGTACCCAGTGCACATGAATGGAAAACATAAGACGCATCTTCATGTCTTCAAGAACTCATTCTCTGTTCAACACACATGTTGAACGCATTCACCATAAGCAATTAGTACACCCATCAACCAAAAGCTCTCCCCCTATCTTTGATAATAGCTGTTCCAAGGTCACCACATTTTATCTTAAGACTAACTCCCTGCTCATACAGTGAGAGGGTATCAAACTGCTCCACTTCATTCTAGAGCCTAAGATGAATATCCCATACTCCAATACATTCTTTATGTCATCATTCTCCCATATGATGAGTTAGAACACTTCTGAGTCGCCTAGTGACTTGATCACTTCCATATGCCACATCAGGATGCAATCAGCCAATGATCCACTCCAGTCTTATATAATGTCTTCACATCATCCTCCAAGACAGTCCTTTTACCTCATCATTCTCTCATATGACAAGATAGAGTACTTCTTAGTTAAGATGTGAATCACATGTTCTGCACCAGATCTTCAAGTCCTTTGCCAAGGAAAACCAAACCATATCCACTGGTTCTTTATCTACCCACAACTGGACTTACTTCTGCCTAGTAATCCAACTGAAGATCTTCAGAGAGCACAGCTCCACCAGCTTGATCAAATACCACTCCAAAAGAAGGTAATCTTCTGTACACAGCTCAGGGCTTCTACCACAAGCTCCAATATATGAATAAAAAAAGATCCTCCTTTGGTCTTCAACCAACTACCCTTCTGCACAAGAGTAATTAGTTCCAAGCATGAACAGTCCCAAAACCTTCCGTGGTCTTCAAATAACTACCCTTCTGCACAAGAATAGTTTTCTAAAGGCACCCTGCTTAAATAGCCAAATGCCACTGTTTGGTTATTCAGCATCTTTTAGAGCTCTAGAGAATCTACTAATCCACCAGGCCACTTTGATCTTCAATTTCTTCTTGCTCCAAAGTAGGGCATCTACTCCTTCACACAGCTCCCGCAAACTGCATGAGATGAAGCATTACTTCCATTCATACCTGAGAAGATCAACTTATATTCATCACTTGAGGCCTTGGAGTTTCTGCTTGATGTCACAACTTCGGTTAAGACATCCAACTGGTGAATTCAGTCCTTCATTATGTCATTTAGAAGAACCTAATCAAGAGTTCCATGTTCATACACACTTGATTACTGAAAGCAGGTTTGAGTAGGCAGCCTGTGTTCTGCTTTCTTGTACCCCAACAACTCCATTTGAAGTGCATTTGCTTCATAAAACTCCTCTTTTAGAGAAACCAAACATGCCAAAGCTTGATTCACAAGACATCTTTACAGAAGGAATCCCACTTTCCTTAAGTAGAGACTTCTTCAGAAGGTCAGAGATAACTGCCACTTATCCTTGTCCTCCAAGATGAGCAAGATCTCATGCTCTTGTGTACTTAGATCAGAAATAGACTGACCCAAGCAGAGCTACTAGCACCAGTTTCTTGCCAGGAAACTTTCTAGATATGCTTCTAGTAGAGACTGCTGCACTCCAATAGGATGACTCAAGAGAACTGTTTTCATCTCCACTTCCATCAGCACTACATTCTAGTCTTAGTTTCTTGTCAGGAAACCTACTAGAATAAGGTCAGATCCTACCACACATGCATATGGTACCTGTGATTCACTCCTTGAAACAACAGAATTATGCACAATCTCTGCTGATGGAATGTCTCAACACCTGGTTGAGCGTCATATTCTTGAAGTAGACCAAACAAATCAGGGGCCTTCTGCTTGTGCTGCTACTAATGAGACATCTTGATCATCAACTAAGGATAATCCATTATATATTTGAGAATATCTCAAATAGCAATGAATCTTAAATCCTTATAACAGATCCTTCTCTGAATTTCATGGATAATCAATTAAATACATGTGTAGACCACAAATAGCAATTGATCTTAAATCCACACAACTTCAGGAACACCAAGGCTAACATCCTTGACTTAACCTGCCTATGACTTCCTCTGCTGATAGAATCCTTGCAAGTCATGAGTGGTGAAAATAAATCACCTCCCACTATCTTCTTTAGCACATCTTCTTGCAATCATACATCACACTGTATATGAGCCAGTCTTCTCCCAGGGGCATCAGAGTTCTTTTATCAAAGAAATATGCAGCGGAACCACCAAAAGAACATGCCCTAAACAAGATGTCTGATTATTCAACAGTTCATAGGAGAGATGTGGTCACTCCTCCATTGGCAGAACCTATAGTAGGTCATAAAAGTTCCTATATCAGAGGACACGGCAGCAGATACAAGCTTTTCCTTAGCTCCAAAAGCAGTAGCTCACACATTCAGCAAGATCAGCAACTCAGCTACAACTTCTCCTTGTTCCAAAACACCAGAAAGTATCTCCCAAGATCTCATCCAGAATAGACAGGATGCCTGCTCTTATACCAATTGAAATTCTGGTATGCAAATCTCATATGTCCCAAGACCATTGATCTTTGCTGAAACAAGGATGAGGACAGATCATGAACAATTTAAATTTCTGTAAATTGTACCAATGTCATGACCAACGTCATGACCTCTGTTGTTACATCTGTAGGCTGACAGGCCAATTTATCTAACCATTTAAATTGTGCATAATTGTAAATGCAGAAAGATAAATAACACCAGTAATTGTTTTAACCAGTTCGGTGCATCATCACCTACATCTGGGGGCTACCAAGCCAGGGAGGAAATTCACTATTAGTAGAATCAATTCAGAGTTAAACCTCCACTTTACACTCCTCACTTAATCCCTACCCAATGACACTTCAACCTAGAGACACTCTAGATCTGAGTATACCCACTCACTCCCCCTCAATCACCACAGTGATATACAATTCACAATTACAGAATTCAATATGAAGAGACACATACACACCTTGATCTTGCTTCACAGCTTTTATCAAGGAACTCACACACTCTTGCTTCACAGCTTTGAGTGAGACACAACCTAGAATCTACCTGTCCAATGCAAACATCCACCAGACAATTGCTTGGAGTACAAGTATTCCTAAACAGAATTCACACGTGAAGACTAGCCTTCTTCACTTACAAATATGTCTACCACAATGTATCAAAAGATACAAAGGGTGACTTACACACAAGGGACTCTCAAACCCTAGACCTTTATTTTACACTCAAGTTGTTCTTGTTGTGAGTGCTTGCTTTCCTCTGCTTCTGCTCCTTGTTTTATAATAGTGCAGACTGGGCTTGGGCTGGTTACAAGTAACAAACATTAGTTTTAACAAAGTAAAACTAATTTCAACAATTCAAGGTGCTGTCCAATTAGGTCATGGCTTTTCATGATATGGTCAACATTGCCTAGAATCTCTCCTGAGATATCTAGGGAACCCTAATAAGCCTCCTGAAATATAGCCTGAGCTATCTCACGCATTATACCAGAAAACCATATGCCTGTTGTGCACGTCAGCTACCTGATGTCATACGCTTGATGTTATGACACTCAGCATGACTTGCATTCTTCTGCAGATTTTTCTTTACACCAGTCCTGGCTTCACCCAATCTTCTGCAGAATAACATTAGAAACAAGTATATTAAAGTTTCCTAAAATGTCTCTAAGATCCTTTTATGAACACCAATACAATATGTTCTTGTTCCTAATAAATCTCCTCAACATATTTACTGATGAGGTATTTTCAACATGGTCTCATCAATCCAAACCAATTCTGTCAAGAGATATACACTAGCAGCTCCTTCTATTGTGGTGCAGTAATGTCCTGCTTAAAACACATGACAACACACCTTACTCACCACCTGTGAGGAACTTCATCACAACTCAACCTGTTGTGGCTGCACACCTCACTCACCACCTGTGAGGAACTTCATCACAACTCAAACTGTTGTGGCTACTGCTAAGATAGCTGCTACTACACTCCTACCAACCTTAGGATCACACTTTGATGAGATGACCTTATCAATCCACATAGCAGCACCAGCTGTGCCAGATAGTAATGTCATGATATTCAGTATGACAACAGTTTTGTCTTCAGCTCCTGCAGGCTCCTGCTGCACCAGATATCAATGACATGATATTGGTCATGTCCGCACTTTTGTCATCAGCTCATGCTTGCTCCTTTAGCGATGTCATACCTATGGTAATGACATCCTGCTTAACATTAGTGCATAGTCATGTTTTACCAAAATTTAGCCAATCACAGGACCATGGGTACTCATACAATCATGGCACTAACAACCTCCCCCTTTGGCAAATTTTGGCTAAAACACCCAAACAACTTATCAGGGCAGCAGCAGTAGTTTACACAAACTATCATGCTTTTCTCCCCCTTGGTTTAGTCAAAACTTTGACAACAAGTGGAGTAATTGCATATACATATGCTCAACACACACTGTACGTACAGTTATCTCACCATCTCCCGAGAATTACACAAGCTGCTTGACCTCTATTAAAGACTGCACCTCTTCAGCACTAACCCATGGACAGAGCCTTACTCCACCCTTGCTGAACTCACTCATCCAATGTAAGATCGTTCCTGAATCATAGTGTCGCTTGCGCGAAAATAAGGTGCCGGCACAACAGAAGAGTCGCCACCGTGCGTTATTTATCCCAAAGGAGGGAAAGGAAACGCTCGAAGTAAACCTACCGCAAAGACGGGAAAGGAATGGTCATCGCAACCAAATCCTGGATTCGGGAGTCGGTTACGCAAGGGGGAGGTATTAGCACCCCTCACGTCCGTCGTACTCGACGGGATCCACGCTTGTTTTCTAGTGCGGATTGTTATTCTATCTATTCTACAGGTCTGGGGTTAAAAGAAAATAAAATGACTCGGCAAAGTATCGCACTTTATGCCTACGTATTCCCGTCTGGAACGAGAAATCAGAGTCAACGTAGTTCACATCCTATGCCTACGTACTTCCATACAGCATTACAGTCTTTTACGCAAGAACTGTTTTTTATGGTGTTTATCCTTTTATTGTATTTTTCTGATTGTTTTGAGAAAGAAGAGAAATAGAAACTCTAACCTATGGTTTAAAAAAAGGAATCAAAATCTAACCTAATGTTGTCATGCATGGATAAGAACCTAATGTCTGTCATATTTCTCTCTTGCGCAGAGAGAAATAAAGATCCTAAGGGGATAAACGGAAAAACAACAGCATATATACAGTAAAGCAGTAAAATGCATGAATGCAGCAGTACAAGCTAGGCAAGGGAGTCCTGCTCTTCCTCGAACCTTGAAAACAACAGGCAAAAGCGAACAAAATTCACTTTCAACCTAACAAATTAATTGGCAAACAATACAGTCCCGGAAACTCAAACAATACATCAAAAGCTTCTAAACAGCAAAAAATAAACCGTAAACAGCAACTCTACACAGCAAGCTCCATCAACATCTTCAAGCAAAGTCTTCATCAACAAGCTTCCATCAAGCATCTATCTTCAAGGAGGAAAACTCTAACAGTAATCATCTTCCACAGCTTCAAGCAGCAGGGCTTCAAACAGCAGCAGTCACATGCACAGCTTCAACAGCACAATCTTCAAACAATGACTTCCATCTTTAATCTTTCATGGCTTTTCTTCAAATCAAACTCTCCAGGATGAGGAACAATTAATAGGATGAATTGAGATGTTAAACAGTTAGTTGACCACCAAAGGTGGCAAACAGACTGTTAACAAAATGTAGAATGTTTCTCTCAAGAGTTCTATCTCTTAGATACTGTCACCAAGCCTTCCAAAGGAAGGGGGTGAGTATCCTGGAGAGACTCTGAATCATAGAGAGGGATGGAGGCAAACAAAGCCATCCATGTTTAAGAATCAAATTTCTACTCTAAGCTCTACCTAGCTCCTAGTTCCTGTGATCTTCAACAGCTACAAGCAAGCTACAATTTTCATCAACTCTTGAACTTGTTCTTCAATCCTTGACTTTGTCTTTGTCTTTAATGCTTCACCATCCATGGTCTTCAAGCCAAGCCCAAACCCCAAGCAAGCCCAACAAGCCCAAATAACAAGCAATAACCCCAAAACGGGCACACCATACAATCAAACAATTACAAAAATATACTAAATATTAATATAATAGGGGAAATTCTAATACTTATTCTAAGGGATCTACTACACTTACCCATAATACCCCTATAGTCCCATCTTCTAATTCAACCTAAAAAGCCCAAAAAGGAATTGTTTTGTTGCACCTAAGTTATGCTTAACCCTAAAATATTCTAAGTTTTTTATTACATCATATCTATTTCAACATCTTTTGTTACCATTTTTATTCTAAAGTTTTATCACATTATCCTAAGGGAAACCCTAAAGTATATTAATATCTATATTATCAAGATCGAAGATCAAACTCTATATCAATTTCTAAGGGGTCTAAACAATTCCTAACATGCAAGGGGTCAAGGTTAACCATCAATTGGGAATGTCCTAATCAACAACCCTAAAACAGAACCAAATTACATCTAGAAAATCTACAAAAATTCCTAAGGGAACATGCAAATGTTAGCTACAATCTACCAAAATATCTAAGCAAGGATCATCACCAATTGAGAGAACAAAATTCTACAAAACAGCGGTATCAAATATGCAAAGCAAACATCATGCAAAATACTCATCAGAATGTAAAATGCAAAATAAATGGGAAAACAATCCACAAAAATCTAAGAAAATTTATACAATATCCTGAAGATGTTAGCAACCTATGGTAAAAAAAATAAAACCAAAATCTAAAGTAAAGGTCACTTTCTAAAGGAAAACCTATAAAGTGTCCAGGGAACATTCAGATGGCGATGGCTCTAAAAAGCGGATTCAAAACTAAACTTAGAATCGTATAGAAATTCCAATAAAATTTCTAGGGAACCTTATGCATATCAAATAAAATATATCCAAAAATCAGCTCAAAATCATGAAGCATTAAAGAGAAAAAAATTAAACAAAACAGATGAACAGTTATGTACACCAATGGATATTAGCACGAAAGAAAAATCATAACTAAATCAAAAAAAAATCTAAAAAATACAAACTCAGCGCCTAAAATTTCTTAAAGTAATCAAGGTCTGTAGAAAAAAATTTCATAATTTCTTGAACATTTTTACTATTTTTGACGTAATAAAAGCAAACAGGCCTCAAAACAGAAAAATAAAAAGAAAAAGGGAATGAAGAAAATCTCCAAATTAACAATCCTAAAATCATCCATAGGTGTTCATGATCCTAACCGCATGAGAATTTCTAATTATCTCATCCTAAATCCATGGAAAAGTGAAGGTTTACATACCTTGATCGGAGCTTCGAAACGGAGTATCTTCGGCTCATTTCGTACTTCCGAAAGCTTCAAATTCGTTCAACAATATGCAAGGAAAGTGCTACAATCTTCGAATCGAACCGAAATCGCCTTGAATGAAGAATCACCACTTGATTTGCTCTCTTGAAAATTGATATGCTCTCTTCCAATCCAACTCCAATCAATCACCAACCTTGCTTCAAATGAGTTTCTAAACATTTATAGAGATGATTGGAATATTCTAGAAATGAAGCCCAAGCCCAAAATAATAAAATCCATTTCCCTTGGAACTTTCTAGATTATTCATGTATCTTCCCTTGGAAATTTCTAGATTGTTCATGTATTTTCCCTTGGAAGTTTCCAACCAAAATAGCCTTCCAAATGCCTTGTTAAGTGGTTTGGATTAGTGACTTACATTTCAAGTAACCACTTTTACAAAGCAAGTCATGAAATTATTGCTCAATTCAAAAATTTGCCAATGCCATTGTCTTTAAAATACATTTTACAATCAAATTGGTATGTCATATGGCTTGTTTGTGACCTCTAACCCAAAATTTGATTTTTTTTCCACCACTTTATTTGACTTATTCCCCTTTTTTAGGCCATTTTTATCACTTTTTGATACAAGCCTTTTTAACATCTCATGACCTACCTACTAGCCTTAAAAAATCATTCTAAGCAAGTTTTATGTTGAAGATTTTTCCATTTGAAGCTTGGAAGTAGGAGATATGGCCTTATGCTTGAAATGATTTATAACCTCCAAATGCCCAAAATGCCCTTGGCTTGTCAAGATCATAAGTAGAGCTCCACAAATCCGATCGAGGCATACCATACCTTTCTAGAAAGCTAAGATTATGAGGAACAACTTTAATGTTGGCCAAAAATCCATTTGAAAATTCCTTATGGGGCAAACGTTGCTGGGAAGTCAAGTAACTTTCACAGACAAATTTCAGATGCCTCTGATGACCTGTAACTTGCAAGAACCATAACTTGAGTTCTACAAATCTCCTTGATGCCTTCCACCACTCAAATTAAAGGTCTTGAGATACTCTACAAGTTCCATGTTGGCCAAAGATCCATTATAGACTTGCATCTTGAATTATTCTTCTTGGAAGTTTGCCCTAAATTAGGGGATTTTACACTGAAACCCTAATTTAGAAACTTCTCTTCTTCTTGATTTCTTTTGATTTCTCCTTGGCACAACACCACATCCATATCCATATATCTAATGATGGATCCCCCATTCTTCAAACAGGCCTTGATGTCCCTTCAATCAAGTATTTGACCTAGGGTTGACCTAGGGTTGACCCAGATGAAACCCTAATTGACTGTCTTCAACTGTAGTTCTTGTAATCACATCAATGACTTGTCTCACTCTAAAAATGACCCTCTAGGTCTTCCATGATGTCTATATACATTCCATGCCCTCAATTCATAGCCCACAATCTCTTTGATAGTCTTCAAACCCCCTCAAGATAGGAGAAAAACCCACTGATCGGTCCACTAACTTCTCAAGCTTCAATTCCTTTCTGATGACTTGCATAGGCTTAAATTTTGAATAAGAACCTCTTGATAGGCTCATAGAGATAAGAATGGCACTCGGTCCCTTGTTGGATGGCTTGCCTATGCTATGCTATGCAGATGAATGAATTATGTACATGACCTAATATGACTTAATATGCAAATGCTAAAGCTATGAAACATAAAATCAGGTGAAATAAGTTGGTCAAATTTTGGGGTGCAACAGCTGCCCCTATTCAAACGATTTGGACCCGACTGGGTGAAACGCCCGGAGCCTTCAGACAATCAAGGTACGAAACGGTTGAATACCAATAAACCCAGAAATTTGCCAACTGCAAAACAACTACACCACTACTTGGGGAAAAATTGTTTACTGATCCGACTTCATCACTATTCTGTCAATACTGGAACAATCCTTAGTGGCTTCACCGGAAGAAGACTTTTGTAAGAATGCAGCTCTATCTTATCATGGAACACATACTATGCTCCCTACGAGGAAATCATCCGCCTATCCGAAACGGGAACACACCTCTTGCTTATGTCACACAAACTCTTCATCCGCCTATCTGAAACGGGAACACACCTTTGTGTATAACTGCAAAGAAATCGTCATCCGCCTATCTGACACGGGAACATACTTCTATCCACTTTACTGAAAATCCTAATCTTCCCATTACACAGAAAAACCTTCATCTGCCCATCACACAGGAACGTCTTCGTCTGCCCATCACACAGGAACGTCTTCGTCTGCCCATCACACAAGAACTCTGAATTCTGCCCATCACACAGGAATTCTGACTTCTGCCCATCACACAGGAATGTCTTCGTCTGCCCATCACACAGGAACTTTGACTTCTGCCCATCACACAGGAACTTTGACTTCTGCCCATCACACAGGAATGTCTTTGTCTGCCCATCACACAGGAACTTTGACTTCTGCCCATCACACAGGAATTCTGACTTCATCTGCCCATCACACAGGAATGTCTTCTTCTGCCCATCACACAGGAACTTTGACTTCTGCCCATCACACAAGAATGTCTTCGTCTACCCATCACACAGGAACTTTGACTTCTGCCCATCACACAGGAATGTCTTCGTCTGCCTATCACACAGGAACTTTGACTTCTGCCCATCACACAGAAATTCTGACTTCATCTGCCCATCACACAGGAATGTCTTCTTCTGCCCATCACACAGGAACTTTGAATTCATCTGCCCATCACACAGGAATGTCTTCTTCTCGGACATAGCTTCTTTGCCTATTCTTTGCAGTAACTAACTCCGGTGGGGGATGTTCCGAGAATAACTGTCAAACACTCGCGTCAATACCAAGTGACCACCTCTGAATTTTGATTTCGTGAAAACCTCGTGCCAATGCACAACAATCTTGAAAAAACATCCCGCTGGCCGGGTACAATAATGCCTCAATTGGCAACTCTGTGGGGAACAATAAACTGAACTACATCACACGTCTCCGGGCGAGACCTCGATTGTCTAGTACCATCTGATCTTTAGAACTCCATACTCCTATTGAGAAAATACCTGAAAGAAAAGAGTCAATCAACCCGATCTATGCTTCAAAATGTGTATGTTTGATAATGGCGTAATGCTCCATGCAATATGGAAATGCTACGCGTTTTATTTGGTGGATGCAAATATGACGCTATATGTCGATGCAAATGCATGTTCAAGCTGCTGGGGATAAGCTCTGACGAGCTTGCTTCACCAATCCTTGCTGTTGAGGACAAATAACACCATGCTGGGGAGTGAACGGGTATCACGAAGTATTCTGGCAAAATAAATGCCAGGGCATACAACCAACTCTGCTGGGGAGAGATCTGAACTTTAATTTCCACTGGGAGGAAAGAAAATTCTTGCTGAATAGAGAGAACTCCGCTGGAGGGAAGAAACGACTCTCTTGGGGACAAAACTGGCTCTGCTGGGGGGAGAATAAAGGATCCTACCGGGAAGGAAACCTCTGCTGGAGAGAGTAGACGACCCTACTGGGGATAATGGATCTTCCTTGAGGAATGTACACTGTCTGAGCACAGCCTGCCAATCCTGGAATCACTACTCTGAGGCTAAACAACTCTGCTCGGGATAGAAAGTCCTTGTGGAGGAAATCATACTGTCTGAATACAAATCACAATCTTGAGATCATCAATTCTTGTTGGAAATAACTGACCCTGCGGGGGAAAAAGAAAAACCATCTTTCTCAACCAATTTTGACTTGGTCATCCATCTTGAGAACCTTCTCAACTGGGGATTGCATCTACACATGCTCAATTCTGTGGAGATTACCACCTTGCCGGAGACATCTCTATTAAGATACTCTTCTGGGGAATTAATCTTGTCCTTCAATAAAGGGGAGCGCCATTTCCACTTCCGGGAACACGACCTGCGTAGGGATTTACATCAACTGTAATCACATCTTTCATCCAATGCCCTGGCTAGGCCATAGTAATTCTCTTTCGATTGCTTCAAACAGGCAAGGACCCTGCAAAACAGCACAAACGCAACAAAACAAGTCCATACAACCGAATCTATCCGGGTTAGCATTCGTGACATCATTTCATTCAATTCAAAGTTTTAGCAATTATTGGCAAGGGCCAACACCGTTATGTACATGCTAGTTTTGTCAAAACAATCGGCGTTTTTTCACATACAAAACAATAAAGAACAAATATCGAGTACTGAATAACATGTTTTATTGATAGGGCCTCTAAATAGGCGGAATTTTGTACACTGGATGTAACTCCTGAAAAGAGGTAGCTACGCACAAACAAGTACACAAGTATGCACAGGAAGCATAAATACTAACACAAATATGTACACATGTCGGCAACGGGATGCAGACAAACACCATGAGCTGATCCTCCTATGACTCGCCTGACTCTGGCGCTTTCCCGGTATTCAACTTTCCGAAGAGGTTGTATCTGATAAACGAATCCTCAAGTATTCTCCGGCACCAATGTGCAATGCAGTATCAAATTCGGACCGCAGTCATTTGCTTTTCAAATCCCTAACTTTTGCGTGAACCGCCCTTTACGGGTTTTCAATTCACCGGGATACCCTTTTTTGCCGAAGCCGCCCAGTGTAGGTTTTCGACTTCGCGGGTGTACATTTTTTTCAATTTTATCCCTAACTTTTGCCCGAACCTTTTATTCTGTTTTTGGTTCGCCAGGATGCCCCATTTTTGCCTGGACTCTCCTTTTTTGTCCAGCGGGTCAATTTCAAGCAAAGTATTTTTTAACTGCGTCCGAATTCACAGGCGATGTAAAGTCCTCACCGTCCATGGTGGACAACAACAAAGCTCCTCCTGAAAAGACTTTTCTGACAACGTATGGCCCTTCGTAGTTGGGGGTCCACTTTCCCCTGTGATCTGCCTGTGGCGGGAGAATCCTCTTTAGCACAAGGTCGCCCGTCTGAAAGCTCCGAGGATGTACCTTTTTATCATACGCTTTCTTCATTTGGCTTTGGTACAAACGACCATATGCTAGAGAAGCTAACCTCTTCTCATCCATTAAACTCAGCTGGTTCAACCTGTCTCTCACCCATTCTGCCTCGTCCAGTTGGACATCTTGTAATACCCTCAGGGAAGGAATCTCAACTTCCAGTGGTAACACTGCTTCCATTCCATATACCAACGAGAACGGGGTTGCCCCGGTTGATGTGCGTACCGTCGTACGATAACCATGCAAAGCAAAAGGTAGCATCTCATGCCAGTCCTTATAGGTCACCACCATCTTCTGAACAATCTTCTTTATGTTCTTATTGGCCGCCTCAACAGCGCCATTCATCTTGGGTCGATAAGGGGAGGAGTTGTGATGCTCGATCTTAAAACTTTGACACACCTCCTTCATCATTCTGTTATTTAAGTTCGAACCGTTGTCGGTAATTATCCGCTCGGGGATTCCATATCTGCAAATGATATCTCGCTTGATAAACCTGGCTACCACCTGCTTGGTCACATTTGCATAGAATGCCGCTTCCACCCATTTGGTAAAATAATTGATTGCTACCAAAATGAAACGGTGTCCGTTAGATGGCGTCGGCTCGATCTTTCCAATCATGTCGATTCCCCACATTGAGAATGGCCACGGTGACGACATCACGTTCAGAGGACTCGGAGGCACATGGATCTTATCTGCATAGATCTGGCACTTATGACACTTCTTCGCAAACTTGAAACAATCGGTTTCCATAGTTAGCCAATAATAACCTGCCCGCAGCAGCTTCCTCGTCATGAAAATCAAACCTCATCGATTGGTAGTCCTCAATAGGCTGCTCTGCCAAATACTCAGATAATACACTCCCCTTTATAGCCTTCTATGAGACATACTGGATGTCGTATTCGGTCAAAACCATCTGCCAACGGGCAATTCTCCCCGATAATGCCTGCTTTTCAAATACGTATTTGATAGGATCCATCTTCGAGATGAGCATGGTTGTATGGTTCAGCATGTACTGCCTCAAACGCTTGGCGACCCAGGCTAGTGCGCAACAAGTTTTTTCGAGCATTGAGTATCGAGATTCACATTCAGTAAACTTCTTACTCAGGTAGTATATCACACGCTCTTTTCTTCCTGTCTCGTCGTGTTGACCGAGAACACAACCCATACTTCCCTCAAGAACCGTCAAATACATAATCAAGGGTCTCCCTGCCACTGGAGGTATCAAAATAGGAGGCTCCTGCAAATACTGTTTTATTTTATCGAACGTCTTTTGACAATTTTCATTCCATGTTACAGCCTGGTCTTTTTTCAACAGCTTGAATAACGGCTCACACGTAGCTGTTAGGTGAGATATGAACCTGGCAATGTAGTTCAGTCTGCCTAAAAATCCTCGTACTTCTTTTTCTGTTTTAGGCGCTGGCATCTCTTGTATTGCTTTGATCTTTGCAGGATCTACCTATATTCCTTTTTCGCTCACGATAAACCCCAGCAGTTTACCCGATCTCACCCCGAAGGTGCATTTATTAGGGTTCAGTCTCAACCTAAACTACCTAAGCCTCTTGAATAGCTTCAGCAGATTTACCAAATGTTCTTCCTCCGTCTGGGATTTGGCAATCATATCATCTACATATACTTCAATCTCTTTATGCATCATGTCATGAAAGAGAGTAGTCATCGCTCTTTGATATGTTGCCCCAGCATTTTTCAGTCCGAAGGGCATCACTTTGTAACAAAATGTTCCCCACGGTGTTATGAAAGTGGTCTTCTCCATGTCTTCGGGTGCCATCTTGATCTGATTATACCCCGAAAATCCATCCATGAAAGAAAAGACAGAGAACTGAGTCGTATTGTCAACCAACACATCAATGTGAGGAAGTGGAAAATCGTCTTTTGGTCTCGCTTTGTTTAGATCACGGTAATCCACGCACATTCTGACTTTACCGTCCTTTTTCGGCACTGGAACAATATTTGCGACCCAAGTGGGATATTTCGTAACAGCCAGGAACCCTGCGTCCCACTGCTTTTGAACCTCCTCCTTAATCTTCACTGCCATATCAGGCCTAATTCTGCGAAGCTTCTGTTTAACCGGCGGGCATTCTTCTTTTAGTGGCAAACGGTGCACAACCATATCCGTGTCCAGCCCAGGCATGTCTTCGTACGACCAAGCGAATACATCACTGTACTCTCTAAGCATCTCAACCAATCTTCGCTTGACGTCGCTCTGCAGCGCGGCTCCTATACGGATGTTCCTTTCGACCCCTTCCGACCCCAGGTTAATAATTTCAATGACCTCCTCATGAGGCAGAATGATTCGTTCTTCTTACTTTACCAACCAAGACAACTCTTCTGGAACGTCGCCATCTTCAACAATCTCTTCTTCGGCCTGAAATACCGAGTGCTCAAAGTCGAAATGAGTCATAGGCGGTTCAATGATGTCATCTGAAAATATTATCCTGCAAAAGGAATGGTTAAATGCTTCAGAATGTGCATAAAGCGAGTAACCACGTTGCCATTTTATTGTAAAACAAAAACAGGAAAGACAGAGAGCACAATATTTGCATGCAACAAAAAACGCCTTTTTATTTAATGATCTAAACATCGCAATGTACATAAAAGAGTAACCCTAAGCAAAGTCGCGATGTCCCGGGCAGGACACCGGGTTATTCAACAATTGAAAAACAAAGAAATTACTGTTTTGTAGTCACGGGAACAAATTCCTGAATCGACCAGTTGCATAGCCCTTGCCCCGGCACGCTTGGCTGGATCCAAGCATCCATGTCACAGTCACTATCCCCCTCCTCTGAATCGGAGACAACATTGATGGCTTCAAAACAAACCCCACTGGACGTGATCGTCACTGGTCCTTTGAATTTTGGTGCCCCTGCAATGGGCGCTGATGATGACGGCTGATAACCCAGTCCGAACCTGTCCAGCTTCACAGGTATGTCTAGTACACGGCCCCAACCCTTCATCTCTCCTGCTTGCACTAAAGCCTGCGCTTCTTTGTACGAGGATACGGCCACTTCCGGCGCTTTACTGACGACTGGAGCTTTATCCTTGATTTTCAAACTTTCAAACCCCTGGCAGGGCGTCTCATGAATTTTACCATCAACCTCGGTGTATTTGAATGAGGACAAGTGACTCACCAAGATATCCTCCTCTCCACAGACGGTAACGACACTGTCACCCACCATATACTTCAATTTCTGGTGCAAAGTAGAGGTAACTGCCCCAGCACCATGTATCCACGGGCGTCCTAATAAGCAACTGTACGCGGGGTGAATGTCCATAATGTAAAACTCCGTTTCAAATACCTCTGGTCCCACTTGCAAGGGTAACGTTATCGATCCAAACACCGATCTTCGGGTGCCGTCAAATGCCCGAACCACCAAATCACTCGGTGTACAGATGATTCCCCGGATGTCTAGCTTCATCATGGCCTTTTTGGGAAGTACGTTCAAAGAAGATCCTGTATCTACCAATACGTGGGACATAACCGTGCCCCGACATTCAACAGAAACATGCAGCGCCATGTTGTGTTCTCTCCCCCTTGGGGTCAAATCAAAATCAGTGAATCCCAAACTGTGACCGGCGTTCACATGGGCCAGTACCCCTTCCAACTGGTTGACAGACACATCCTGAGGTACGAATGAAGTACCCAAAATCTTCAACAATGCATTCCGATGTGCTTCGGAGCATAACAACAATGATAGTATGGATATCTTCGATGGTGTTTGTTGCAAGTGCTCGACAATCTTGTAGTCGCTTTTTCTAATTAGGCGCATAAACTCCTCTACGTCCTTTAGTGACGTTTCCTTCTCATTCCTCTGTACAGGTATACCCTCGTTCACTTTTTCTTTTCCTCGAGCCAAACGCTGAGCTTCTACCTCTGGTGACACAAAGATCCTTCCACTTCGAGTCATCCCACCAGTTCCAACAACGTTGTCAACAACTTCAGCTGGTTGCTTATTCAATTCTATCTTCTCGCCATTGCAGTAGGCTTCCAACCCGTAGGTCCAGGGTACGACTTTAGTATTTTCATACGGGACAGGCCCCGCTTTTGTGATGGTGATCGTTGGCCGCCTGGCCGGCGCCGTTATAGTAATCGTCTTTCGTGGGATAGTCACCATCGCTACATAATTAGCCTCATCCATCATAACCTCCGCAGGTTTCTCAACGGCTGTGCTGTCAAACTGTAATCTACCATCGTCCATCAAAGCCTGAATACCTCTTTTCAACTCAATGCAGCCCCCATCTTGAGCCCAGCAATCCAGACAATACTCATCACAGCCCGGATGAACACCTCCTCTCAACAATCTGCTCTTAACCTCGCACAGTGGAGTCTTGAGCTCATCGACACTCAATACCAAATTCAGCTCTTCCTCTGTCAACACAGCATTTGCCCCATGGTTGGGCATAGGTGAATTCAAGATATTTGGGCCAGCTTGCCCGAAGTTGATGGCTTTGCTATCTAGCAGATCTTGTACCACATTCTTGAAGGCATGACACGTCTCTATGTCGTGGCCAGGAGCTCCGGAGTGAAACTCGCATTTTTTATTCGTATCAAAGCCAAATGGAGGGGTACCCGTCATTGGCGCCATGGTCCTCTTTTCTACTAAATTCAAACCCAGCAATGTTTGAAGCAATTCCGCATATGTATAAGGAGGTACATCAAAAACCCTCTTCGGCCCTGTGTTAGGAAATCTCCTTTGACCCTGGTTAGGTCTCTACTGCTGCTGTTGTTGATGTGGTTGTTGTTGCGGCGGTATCTGCTGTAACGATACTGATTGCTGAGGGAATGGAATTGTGACACTTGCCACCTGTTGCGGATGATTGTACTGATTACGTCCTCTACCTCGGCCTCGGCCTCGGCCTCCGAATACTGCACTCGTGTCACCCTGACGGCGACCACCATAACCTTTTCTATTATTTCCCGATGAAGTGGATTCCTCAGCGCGGAATATGCCCACTTTAATATTACTTTCAATTTTCTCACCCATCAAGACTAGGTCCGAGAAACTACCCAAGGAAGTATGGAACATCTTATCATAAAACACACCAGTAAATGTCCCTACGAACTTATCATTCATCTCTTTGTCATCCAGCGGAGGATGAACTCGTGTGGCCATATCGCGCCATCTCTGCGCGTATTCCTTGAAGCTTTCATCTTTCTTTTGGGACAAACCCTGTAACTGGATCCGATTCGGGGCCAAGTCACTATTGTATTTATAATGCGCCACAAATGCGTCGGCCAACTGTTTCCAAGTCTTTATCTGGGTAGGCTCTAACCCCATGTACCATTCAAGAGAAGGACCAGACAAACTGTCCTGAAAGAAATGCATCAGCATTCTTTCGTCATTCGAATAAGCCGACATTCTTCTATAGTACGACCGCACATGAACCTTGGGGCAAGTATCTCCCTTGTACTTGTCAAAATTTGGAGCCTTAAATTTCAAAGGTACCCTCAGACCGGGTACCAGTCCCATCGTGGTCATGTCCAAACCAGAAGCACTTTGATTCACAACACCTTTCATCTGCTCCTCGAGCATCTTAATTCGCTGCGTGTTGTCTACAGGACCGTCAAAACCTCTACCAGAGAATGCATCTTCCTGCTGATCTTCGTTCCAGTTGACATTTTCATTTCCAAAGCCATCATACCCTTGATTGCGGCCAAATACATTCTAATTCATCATTGGTCCTTGACCTCTAATTCCGTATCCCTGATTGATACCAGCCGGTCCATACCCATTATTAACGAATCCAGTGTCGTTACCATTATTAGCCATTCCTCCATAACCTTGGTTAACCATACCAGCACCGTCGTATCTAAAGCCAAACCTTCCATCCTGACCACCATAGCCAAAGCCTTGCTCATTGTATCCGAAACCCGCGTTTCTGAAACCATTATCTCCGTTATTATTGACGCCCCCCAGATTGGCATCCTTGAGTCCAACATTATTAACAACAACTTCATTTCCAACTCCATTGTTACCATTTCCGGTGCCAGCCCCGTTGTTCGCATTCGCGCCCGACACATTTACCACAGGAGGGTTCACTACAGGCTGAGGAGTATGCACACTGTCTCCATGAATAGTCTCAACTTGTACAGAGTGGTGGTCCTCGTTACCACCTCCATTTGCCTTTGCCAATATCGGCAACACCAGAGTCTGCAGGTTTTTCTGCCCCTTCATAATCGTTTCCATAGTCTGCATGAACTGTGTGAGCCTCTCCCGCATCTCCTGCATCTTTTGCTGTACTTGATCCATAATCTTCTTACAGTTTGTGCGAGTGGGATACCGATGAGGACGTTGACTTGCAATTCTGTAAACCTGTCGAGATGCAGAAGATGAGATACAGTTTCAATAATTAGCTGATAAATGCAATATGTATGCACATGCAATGCAATATGTGTATGTGCGTTAGGGCGTATTATTTCCCCAACTCTAGTGCCATGTGCTCTGTGTCGTGTCGTGCCGTGACAGTGCGGTGATAATTGGCTGATAATCCTTCACAGAAGACGGAACAACTTGTATATAGCTGATCGGGAAAAGTTATACATCAATGTGAGGTAGTACAATAGAAGGCATGACCCCAACCAACAGGCCTGGTGATGGTCAGCTCAAAACAACAATATACAAATCAAGTCAAGTAGGTTCGTAGCCCCTGTACTCCTTCAATAGCCTTTTGGTCTTTGGATGGTCCGGCTGAGCAAGCAATCCTTCAATCAGTGTGTCACCCCGCCTGATCACACGCTTCAAATCCTCGATAGATTCTTCCCATTCACCGTCCCCAAAGCAATCATCAACCTTTCTCTTCTGGGAACGAGCTTCTTTCTTGCGTTTGGCTACCTCATTCAATGCGTCCTGAAGAGCCCATCTAGCCATAACTTCCTCTTCGTACTTGAGCTTGCTAGTCTTCAGCTGGTGTTCCAAGTCAGAAATCTGCTGCTTTAGTTTGTCCTCCCTTTCCTTGTTATTGGTCAGCGTGGCATTCCATGTTTTGCTGAAGGAAGAGGTTTCTCGATAAGCTACGTCTAGTGCCGTTTTCTTTGATTCAAGCATATCATGTGAACTCTTGAAATCCTTTCCCAGACGCTCCCGTTTCTGTTTCTCTTCAACCAGCTTAGCATTCAACGAAGCTACTGTTTCAGTCTGTTGTTGGAGAGAGTATGCAGCTTCATTCTTCTCTCTTCTGAGCTGAGCCATTTCTTTCTCTAATTCTTCATTAGCCGACAGCAAGGCTTCCTTCTCTTTTACAACTTGCTCATATACTTCCATGGTAACGGTGGTTGGTTCCTCTACTGGAACAGGAACATGGACTGGTACAGCTAGAAACGGCATTAGCAACTGTTTTGCTCTTTCTTGTACCCAGGCTTTGTACGGTGTGTAAGCTTGACTGTCGTTCTTTCCCAATAGTGGTTTCCCTCTCCTGTTGATGCGTATCCAAGCGTGCTGAAGTTGGGCTAATAATTCTCCGTTCACATCACCAGTGAAGTACAGAGATTCCTGTACTTCTTCCTCTCTAGGTGGATCCTTCAATGCATATCCAAATTGGCGAACAAACAGAGATGGATTATAATTGATGCATCCCTTCCTTCCTATCAAAGGCACGTTTGGATATCCAGAGCAACTGAAAATCACCTCAGACCCTAGCAAATCCATGTCAAACCAATCAATGTTTTCAGAAGAGAGTCTCATCAGGTGCTTCGGCCAGTCAGCTGTATCTGCAACCTCCACCAAAGGTTTTTTCTTAGGAAGGTGGCTCTCAAACCACATGCTCAGCAATGGCACACAAAAGTGAACACTCTTCCCTCTCCTCTTTTCATTCTTGTAATGCAACGAATGGTAGAAATCCCCGAGCAATGTGGGTACAGGTTGCCAGCGGCAAACAAATGAAAGGCGTCAAAGTCCACAAAATCTGGGATGTTGGGAAACAATACTATCCCATAGATGCACAGAGCCAACACAACATTAAAGACTATCCAGCATCCACTCTTGGCGTATTCCTGGGCTTTACCAATCAGGAACTGGAGGGAGAAGCCTGGAACCCCGCGCGAAGAAGTCACCAATAGCTCAAAAGCGTCCAAGTGTAAAGCCTTTGCTAAGTCTTCCAACCTAGGCTTAGCGTCAAAGTGAATGAAAGGAACCTTATTCTGCATGGGCAGCTCAACAAACTCTGCGTACTCTTCCAAGGTGGGCCCCAAAATAAAGTCCTTGAAAGAGAAGCATCTCAAGGCAGGGTCATAAAATTGCATCAACGTATACAGCCCATCCAGCTCAACCTCAGTTGGTATACGAACCATCCTCAACAGTCTTCCGTAACTCATCCTGAAGCTTCTCTGGACATCCTCCTCAGCAAGGGAAATCAAACCAATCAGGGGAATAACATCAGGGGTTGGTAATTTGTATGCAACTGTCTTTCTCAAGCTAGCCATGATCAATAATCAGAAATTCGGACGCTAGAATCAGGGAAAATGCAAATGCACCTACAACACAGACACACGTTAATGAAATGCACATGATAATGGTTATGCAACAATGCAATGCAAATAGATGCAACAAGGGAACCAGGTGCCATGGATAAGAAGCCCAAACCACATCATAAGTCTCAAACAGACCATCCAGAAATCCTCAACCTTGGTCTTAGACAGACCCAATACGAAGCTCCAATCCCGGTCTCTAATAGACCCAATAACATCACTCCAATCCTGGTCTCTGATAGACCCCTCAACTGTCCATAAATATCCTGAATCTCAAATCAAGAAACAAACTGGTATCTGGAGGTCTAGTTACCTGCATAGTCCCAAAACCCTCTCACAGGTAGGTGTCCTAATAACTGACAATGGTATGGCATCCTATGCGGTCGTCGGCGTCACAGACTTTCAGGGTTGACGATACGATTCCCAGAAGGAGTGGCATCATCAAATCCTGAAGAGGCCTCACTTAGCCAACTTCCAATTGATCGGTTCCCAGAGTCGACAATTCAACTAACCAGCAACCCACGCCACCCAAAGGGTGGGACAGGAGGCCAACCAGAGGAACCTCGTCTGAGTGTAAATTTTGCGGGACACCAAGACCTGCAAAGCAAGTGGGCGCGCGCTACTTTCCGCTTTAATTCTAAGTACACTCAAGCCCAGGTCCGGCTTATCTCTCAATAATAGAACACCCGTCACAACCCCCAATAACAACAATAATCAATAATATAGTGCTGAAGGTAAATGACATAAATGTAAATCCATACAAATTCCTCGACGGGAAAACAAATGTTAGGATTGACTCGCTTAAGGGACGTTGGATCCCAAATGCATAAGAAACTATCGCAGTCCTTAGCAGCCAGGGGACGCTGGATCCCCAGCAGAGTCGCCAGTTGTCGCTACTGCGAAAATCGGCGCCGGCTGAACAGAAGAGTCGCCACCGTGCGTTATTTATCCCAAAGGAGGGAAAGGAAACACTCGAAGTAAACCTACCGAAAAGACGGGAAAGGAATGGTCATCGCAACCAAGTCCTGGATTCGGGAGTCGGTTACGCAAGGGGAAGGTATTAGCACCCCTCACGTCCGTCGTACTCGACGGGATCCACGCTTGTTTTCTAGTATGGATTGTTATTCTATCTATTCTGCAGGTCTGGGGTTAAAAGAAAATAAAATGACTCGGCAAAGTATCGCACTTTATGCCTACGTATTCCCGTTTGGAACGAGAAATCAGAGTCAACGTAGTTCGCCTACCTACGGGAAAGGAGGGGAAGGTTGCTCGCTAGGATATCGCATCCTATGCCTACGTACTTCCATACAGCATGAAAGATCAGAGCAAACGTAGTTCGGGCCACGTACGACACAAGTCTGTCTTGATTGTTTTTTATCCTTCTGAAAAAGGTTTTCTCCTGATTATGGGTCCAAGCGGACAAAAATGACGTTTTTGATTGGTTTACAGTCTTTTACGCAAGAACTGTTTTTTATGGTGTTTATCCTTTTATTGTATTTTTCTGATTGTTTTGAGAAAGAAGAGAAATAGAAACTCTAACCTATGGTTTAAAAAAAGGAATCAAAATCTAACCTAATGTTGTCATGCATGGATAAGAACCTAATGTCTGTCATATTTCTCTCTTGCGCAGAGAGAAATAAAGATCCTAAGGGGATAAACGGAAAAACAACAGCATATATACAGTAAAGCAGTAAAATGCATGAATGCAGCAGTACAAGCTAGGCAAGGGAGTCCTGCTCTTCCTCGAACCTTGAAAACAACAGGCAAAAGCGAACAAAATTCACTTTCAACCTAACAAATTAATTGGCAAACAATACAGTCCCGGAAACTCAAACAATACATCAAAAGCTTCTAAACAGCAAAAAATAAACCGTAAACAGCAACTCTACACAGCAAGCTCCATCAACATCTTCAAGCAAAGTCTTCATCAACAAGCTTCCATCAAGCATCTATCTTCAAGGAGGAAAACTCTAACAGTAATCATCTTCCACAGCTTCAAGCAGCAGGGCTTCAAACAGCAGCAGTCACATGCACAGCTTCAACAGCACAATCTTCAAACAATGACTTCCATCTTTAATCTTTCATGGCTTTTCTTCAAATCAAACTCTCCAGGATGAGGAACAATTAATAGGATGAATTGAGATGTTAAACAGTTAGTTGACCACCAAAGGTGGCAAACAGACTGTTAACAAAATGTAGAATGTTTCTCTCAAGAGTTCTATCTCTTAGATACTGTCATCAAGCCTTCCAAAGGAAGGGGGTGAGTATCCTGGAGAGACTCTGAATCATAGAGAGGGATGGAGGCAAACAAAGCCATCCATGTTTAAGAATCAAATTTCTACTCTAAGCTCTACCTAGCTCCTAGTTCCTGTGATCTTCAACAGCTACAAGCAAGCTACAATTTTCATCAACTCTTGAACCTGTTCTTCAATCCTTGACTTTGTCTTTGTCTTCAATGCTTCACAATCCATGGTCTTCAAGCCAAGCCCAAACCCCAAGCAAGCCCAACAAGCCCAAATAACAAGTAATAACCCCAAAACGGGCACACCGTACAAGCAAACAATTACAAAAATATACTAAATATTAATATAATAGGGGAAATTCTAATACTTATTCTAAGGGATCTACTACACTTACCCATAATACCCCTATAGTCCCATCTTCTAATTCAACCTAAAAAGCCCAAAAAGGAATTGTTTTGTTGCACCTAAGTTATGCTTAACCCTAAAATATTCTAAGTTTTTTATTACACCATATCTATTTCAACATCTTTTGTTACCATTTTTATTCTAAAGTTTTATCACATTATCCTAAGGGAAACCCTAAAGTATATTAATATCTATATTATCAAGATCGAAGATCAAACCCTATATCAATTTCTAAGGGGTCTAAACAATTCCTAACATGCAAGGGGTCAAGGTTAACCATCAATTGGGAAGGTCCTAATCAACAACCCTAAAACAGAACCAAATTACATCTAGAAAATCTACAAAAATTCCTAAGGGAACATGCGAATGTTAGCTACAATCTACCAAAATATCTAAGCAAGGATCATCACCAATTGAGAGAACAAAATTCTACAAAACAGCGGTATTAAATATGCAAAGCAAACATCATGCAAAATACTCATCAGAATGTAAAATGCAAAAGAAATGGGAAAACAATCCACAAAAATCTAAGAAAAATTATACAATATCCTGAAGATGTTAGCAACCTATGGTAAAAAAAATAAAACCAAACTCTAAAGTTAAGGTCACTGTCTAAAGGAAAACCTATAAAGTGTCCAGGGAACATTCAGATGGCGATGGCTCTAAAAAGCGGATTCAAAACTAAACTTAGAGTCGTCTAGAAATTCCAATAAAATTTCTGGGGAACCCTATGCATATCATCTAAAACTTATTCAAAAATCAGCTCAAAATCATGAAGCATTAAAGAGAAAAAAATTAAACAAAACAGATGAACAGTTATGTACACCAATGGATATTAGCACGAAAGAAAAATCATAACTAAATCAAAAAAAATCTAAAAAATGCAAACTTAGCGCCTAAAATTTCTTAAGATAATCAAGATCTGTAGAAAAAGATTTCATAATCTCTTGAACATTTTTACTATT
Organism: Lathyrus sativus; assembly: GCA_963859935.3. Classification (NCBI taxonomy): domain Eukaryota; kingdom Viridiplantae; phylum Streptophyta; class Magnoliopsida; order Fabales; family Fabaceae; genus Lathyrus; species Lathyrus sativus. Next base: position 152,594,766 of record OZ012737.1, read on the forward strand.
TTTGACGTAATAAAAGCAAACAGGCCTCAAAACAGAAAAATAAAAAGAAAAAGGGAATGAAGAAAATCTCCAAATTAACAATCCTAAAATCATCCTTAGGTGTTCATGATCCTAACCGCATGAGAATTTCTAATTATCTCATCCTAAATCCATGGGAAAGTGAAGGTTTACATACCTTGATCGGAGCTTCAAAACGGAGTATCTTCGGCTCTTTTCGTACTTCCGAAAGCTTCAAATTCGTTCAACAATATGCAAGGAAAGTGCTACAATCTTCGAATCGAACCGAAATCGCCTTGAATGAAGAATCACCACTTGATTTTCTCTCTTGAAAATTGATATGCTCTCTTCCAATCCAACTCCAATCAATCACCAACCTTGCTTCAAATGAGTTTCTAAACATTTATAGAGATGATTGGAATATTCTAGAAATGAAGCCCAAGCCCAAAATAATAAAATCCATTTCCCTTGGAACTTTCTAGATTATTCATGTATCTTCCCTTGGAAATTTCTAGATTGTTCATGTATCTTCCCTTGGAAGTTTCCAACCAAAATAGCCTTCTAAATGCCTTGTTAAGTGGTTTGGATTAGTGACTTACATTTCAAGTAACCACTTTTACAAAGCAAGTCATGAAATTATTGCTCAATTCAAAAATGTGCCAATTCCATTGTCTTTAAAATGCATTTTACAATCAAATTGGTATGTCATATGGCTTGTTTGTGACCTCTAACCCAAAATTTGATTTTTTTTTCACCACTTTATTTGACTTATTCCCCTTTTTTAGGCCATTTTTATCACTTTTTGATACAAGCCTTTTTAACATCTCATGACCTACCTACTAGCCTTAAAACATCACTCTAAGCAAGTTTGATGTTGAAGATATTTCCATTTGAAGCTTGGAAGTAGGAGATATGGCCTTATGCTTGAAATGACTTATAACCTCCAAATGCCCAAAATGCCCTTGGCTTGTCAAGATCATAAGTAGAGCTCCACAAATCAGATTGAGGCATACCATACCTTTCTAGAAAGATAAGATTATGAGGAACAACTTTAATGTTGGCCAAAAATCCATTTGAAAAAGCCTTATAGGGAAAAAGTTGCTGGGAAGTCAAGTAACTTTCACAGACAAATTTCAGATACCTCTGATGACCTGTAACTTGCAAGAACCATAACTTGAGTTCTACAAATCTCCTTGATGCCTTCCACCACTCAAATTAAAGGTATTGAGATACTCTACAAGTTCCATGTTGGCCAAAGATCCATTAGAGACTTGTATCTTGAATTATTCTGCTTGGAAGTTTGCCCTAAATTAGAGGATTTTACACTGAAACCCTAATTTAGAAACTTCTCTTCTTCTTGATTTCTTTTGATTTCTCCTTGGCACAACACCACATCCATATCCACATATCAAATTATGGATCCCCCATTCTTCAAACAGGCCTTGATGTCCCTTCAATCAAGTATTTGACCTAGGGTTGACCTAGGGTTGACCCAGATGAAACCCTAATTGACTGTCTTCAACTGTAGTTCTTGTGATCACATCAATGACTTGTCTCACTCTAAAAATGACCCTCTAAGTCTTCCATGATGTCTATATACATTCCATGCCCTCAATTCATAGCCCACAATCTCTTTGATAGTCTTCAAACCCCCTCAAGATAGGAGAAAAACCCACTGATTGGTCCACTAACTTCTCAAGCTTCAATTCCTTTCTGATGACTTGCATAGGCTTAAATTTTGAATAAGAACCTCTTGATAGGCTCATAGAGATAAGAATGGCACTCGGTCCCTTGTTGGATGGCTTGCCCATGCTATGCTATGCAGATGAATGAATTATGTACATGACCTAATATGACCTAATATGCAAATGCTAAAGCTATGAAACATAAAATCAGGTGAAATAAGTTGGTCAAATTTTGGGGTGAAACACATAGCTCCTTGAGAGTACCCCCTGAACAGTCTTGAGTCTTGAGTTCTTGCCTTGTCTGAAGCTACACCTTCAGGAATGAGACTTTTGACATCACCAATCAATTACATACTTGCCAAGTAACAATTGATTTTTAATCCCCAATTTGAGACACACCAATATTCTATTGAAAAATAAATTCTCCCAGACAGAAACCCATGTTGGTTCCTAGGCCAGTCATCACAGTCCTAGTTCAAACCAACATTGGTGGTCCAAGAACCCACGTTTGCCTGAGGATCAGCAAACTTTGTACAGGGCTCCACATCAGCAGCTACACATCATACAGGTACACATCACCTCCTGTCATGCATAATCAGCACTCCCCCTAAAAGAGAGCACCCAAGCACAGGAAGAATCATCTCATCATCTTCATATTCACATACTGGTAGCACATGCATTTCTGCACCCTTTGGTTTTACAGACCACACCAAAACCTACCCTTATAGGAGAGGTAGTTGCAGGATATACAACTATCTGTGAGTTCACTCAGATTCATCTTATAACCTCCTTCAAGATGTCAGGGTGAATGTCCTTCCAAATGCACATAATCAAAGCTGATGATGTCTTGATTTTCATCTTTACTTGTCATACAAGGCAAAACACTTGAATAGAGGCCCAACACCTGATTTGATCCATTGATACTTAAGGACAACACCAAGAGCAGAATCATTGTTAAGTTCATTCTGAACAGTAACCCAATGTCACAACACCTGGTATGACATTGAACGTATGACATTCCACTCTCCTAGGGGTATACAGTCACAAACTGCTTGAAGCCACAAGCAATCTTGAGACACAATTGTACCATTGCAGCAACACACCCTAGATATAAGTATTGCTCCTCATATCAAGGGTACCCAGTGCACATGAATGGAAAATATAAGACGCATCTTCATGTCTTCAAGAACTCATTCTATGTTCAACACACATGTTGAACGCATTCACCATAAGCAATTAGTACACCCATCAACCAAAATCTATCCCCCTATCTTTGACAAAAGCTGCTCCAAGGTCACCATATTTTATCTCAAGACTAACTCCCTGCTCATACAGTGAGAGGGTATCAAACTGCTCCACTTCATTCTAGAGCCTAAGATGGATCTCTGATACTCCAAGACATTCTTTACCTCATCATTCTCCCATATGATGGGTTAGAACACTTCTGAGTCGCCTAATGACTTGATCACTTCCATATGCCACATCAGGATGCAATCAGCCAATGATCCACTCCAGTCTTGTATAATGTCTTCACATCATCCTCCAAGACAGTCCTTTTACCTCATCATTCTCACGTATAACAAGATAGAGTACTTCTTAGTTAAGATGTGAATCACATGTTCTGCACCAGATCTTCAAGTCCTTTGCCAAGGAAAACCAAACCATATCCACGAGTTCTTTATCTGCCAACAACTGGACTTACTTCTGCCTAGTAATCCAACTAAAGATCTTCAGAGAGCGCAGCTCCACCAGCTTGATCAAATACCACTCCAAAAGAAGGTAATCTTCTGTACACAGCTCAGGGCTTCTACCACAAGCTCCAATATATGAATAAAAAAATATCCTCCTTTGGTCTTCAACCAACTACCCTTCTGCACAAGAGTAATTAGTTCCAAGCATGAACAGTCCCAGAACCTTCTGTGGTCTTCAAATAACTACCCTTCTGCACAAGAATAGTTTTTTAAAGGCACACTGCTTAAATAGCCAAATGCCACTGTTTGGTTATTCAGCAACTTTCAGAGCTCTAGAGAATCTGCTAATCCACCAGGCCACTTTGATCTTCAATTTCTTCTTGCTCCAAAGCAAGGCATCTACTCCTTCACACAGCTCCCGCAAACTGCAAGAGATGAAGCATTACTTCCATTCATACCTGAGAAGATCAACTTATATTCATCACTTGAGGCCTTGGAGTTTCTGCTTGATGTCACAACTTCGGTTAAGACATCCAACTGGTGAATTCAGTCCTTCATTATGCCATTTAGAAGAACCTCATCAAGAGTTCCATGTTTATACAGACTTGATTACTGAAAGCAGGTTTGAGTAGGCAGCCTGTATTCTACTTTCTTATACCCGAACAACCCCCTTTGAAGTGCATTTGCTTCATAAAACTCCTCTTTTAGAGAAACCAAACATGCCAAAGCTTGATTCACAAGAGATCTTTACAGAAGGAATCCCGCTTTCCTTAAGTAGAGACTTCTTTAGAAGGTCAGAGATAACTGCCACTTATCCTTGTCCTCCAAGATGAGCAAGATCTCATGCTCCGTTGTACTTAGATCAAAAATAAACTGACCCAAGCAGAGCTACTAGCACCAGTTTCTTGACCAGTTTCTTGCCAGGAAACTTTCTAGATATGCTTCTAGTAGAGACTGCTGCACTCCAATAGGCTGACTCAAGAGAACAGTCTTCATCTCCACTTCCATCAGCACTACATTCTAGTCTTAGTTTCTTGTCAGGAAACCTACGAGAATAAGGTCAGATCCTACCACACATGCGTATGGTACCTGTGATTCACTCCTTGAAACAACAGAATTATGCACAATCTCTACTGATGGAATGTCTCAACACCTGGTTGAGCATTAGATTCTTGAAGTAGACCAGACAAATCAAGGGCCTTCTGCTTGTGCTGCTACTGATGAGACATCTTGATCATCAACTAAGGATAATCCATTAAATATTTGAGAATATCTCAAATAGCAATGAATCTTAAATCCTTGTAACAGATCCTTCTCTGAACTTCATGGAGAATCAATTAAATACATGTGTAGACCACAAATAGCAATTGATCTTAAATCCACACAACTTCAGGAACACCAAGGCTGACATCCTTGACTTAACCTGCCTATGACTTCCTCTGCTGATAGAATCCTTGCAAGTCATGAGTGGTGAAAATAAATCACCTCCCACTATCTTCTTTAGCACAACTTCCAGCAATCATACATCACACTGTATATGAGCCAGTCTTCTCCCAGGGGCATCAGAGTTCTTTTATCAGAGAAATATGCAGCGGAACCACCAAAAGAACATGCCATAAACAAGATGTCTGATTATTCAACTGTTCATAGGAGAGATGTGGTCACTCCTTCTTTGGCAGAACTTACAGCAGGTCATAGAAGTTCCTATATCAGAGGACGCAACAGCAGATACAAGCTTCTCCATAGCTCCATAAGCAATAGCTCACACATTCAGCAAGATCAGCAACTCAGCTACAGCTTCTCCTTGTTCTAAAACACCAGAAAGTATCTCCCAAGATCTCATCCAGAACAGATAGGATGCCTGCTCTTATACCAATTGAAATTCTGGTATGCAGATCTCATATGTCCCAAGACAATTGATCTTTGCTGAAACAAGGATGAGGACAGATCATGAACAATTTAAATTTCTCTAAATTGTACCAATGTCATGACCAACGTCATGACCTCTGTTGTGACATCTGCAGGATGACAGGCCAATTTATCTAACCATTTAAATTGTGCATAATTGTAAATGCAGAAAGATAAATAACACCAGTAATTTTTTACCCAATTCGGTGCAACATCACCTACATCTGGGGGCTACCATGCCAGGGAGGAAATTCACTATTAGTAGAATCAATTCAGAGTTAAACCTCCAGTTTACACTCATCACTTAATCACTACCCAATGACACTTCAACCTAGAGACACTCTAGGTTTGAGTATACCCACTCACTCCCCCTCAATCACCACAGTGATATACAATTCACAATTACAGAATTCAATATGAAGAGACACTTCATACACACTTTGATCTTGCTTCACAGCATTGATCAAGGAACTCACACACTCTTGCTTCACAGCTTTGAGTGAGACACAACTTAGAATCTACCTGTCCAATGCAAACATCCACCAGACAATTGCTTGGAGTACAAGTATTCCTAAACAGAATTCACACGTGAAGACTAGCCTTCTTCACTTACAAATATGTCTACCACAATGTATCAAAAGATACAAAGGGTGACTTACACACAAGGGACTCTCAAACCCTAGACCTTTATTTTACACTCAAGTTGTTCTTGTTGTGAGTGCTTGCTTTCCTCTACTTCTGCTCCTCGTTTTATAATAGTGCAGACTGGGCTTGGGCTGGTTACAAGTAACAAACATTAGTTTTAACAAAGTAAAACTAATTTCCACAATTCAAGGTGTTGTCCAATTAGGTCATGGATTTTCATGATATGGTCAGCATTGCCTAGGATCTCTACTGAGATATCTATGGAACCCTAATAAGCCTCCTGAAATCTAGCCTGAGCTATCTCACGCATTATACCAGAAAACCAACATGCCTGCTGTGCACGTCAGCTACCTGATGTCATACGCTTGATGTTATGACACTCAACATGACTTGTATTCTTCTGCAGATTTTTCTTTACACCAGTCCTAGCTTCACCCAATCTTCTGCAGAATAACATTAGAAACAAGTATATTAAAGTTTCCTAAAAGGTCTCCTAGATCCTTTTATGAACACCAATACAATATTTTCTTGTTCCTAATAAATCTCCTTGACATATTTACTGATGAGGTATTTTCAACATGGTCTCATCAATCCAAACCAATTATGTCAAGAGATATACACTAGCAGCTCCTTCTGTTGTGGTGCAACAATGTCCTGCTTAAAACACATGACAACACACCTAACTCACCACATGTGAGGAACTTCATCACAACTCAACCTGTTGTGGCTGCAAACCTCACTCACCACCTGTGAGGAACTTCATCACAACTCAAACTGTTGTGGCTACTGCTAAGATAGTTGCTACTACACTCCTACCAACCTTAGCATCACACATTGATGAGATGACCTTATCAATCCACATAGCAGCACCAGTTGTGCCAGACAGTAATGTCATGATATTCAGTATGACAACAGTTTTGTCGTAAGCTCCTGTTGGCTCCTGCTACACCAGATATCAATGACATGATATTGGTCATGTCCGCAGTTCTGTCATCAGCTCCTGCTTGCTTCATTAGCGATGTCATAACTATGGTAATGACATCCTGCTTAACATTAGTGCATAGTCATGTTTTACCAAAATTTAGTCAATCATAGGACCATGGGTACTCATACAATCATGGCACTAACAACCTCCCCCTTTGGCAAATTTTGGATAAAACACCCAAACAACTTATCAGGGCAGCAGCAGTAGTTTACACAAACTATCATGCTTTTATCCCCCTTGGTTTAGTCAAAACTTTGATAACAAGTGGAGTAATTGCACATACATATGCTCAACACACACTGTACATACAGTTATCTCACCATCTCCCAAGAATTACACAAGCTGCTTGACCTCTATTAAAGACTGCACCTCTTCAGCACTAACCCATGGACAGAGCCTTACTCCACCCTTGCTGAACTCACTCATCCAGTGTAAGATCATTCCTGAATCATAGCTCCTTGAGAGTACCCCCTGAACAGTCTTGTGTCTTGAGTTCTTGCCTTGTCTGAAGCTACACCTTCAGGAATGACACTTTTGACATCACCAATCAATTACATACTTGCCAAGTAACAATTGATTTTTAATCCCCAATTTGAGACACACCAATATTCTGTAGAAAAATAAATTCTCCCAGACAGATACCCATGTTGTTTCCTAGGCCAGTCATCACAGTCCTAGTTCAAACCAACATTGGTGGTCCAAGAACCCACGCTTGCCTGAGGATCAGCAAACTTTGTACGGGGCTCCACATCAGCAGCTACACATCAGACAAGTACACATCACCTCCTGTCATTCATAATCAGCACTCCCCCTAAAAGAGAGCACCCAAGCACAGGAAGAATCATCTCATCATCTTCATATTCACATACTGGTAGCACATGCACTTCTGCACCCTTTGGTTTTACAGACCACACCAGAACCTACCCTTATAGGAGACGTAGTTGCAGGAAATACAACTATCTGTGAGTTCACTAAGATTCATCTTATAACCTCCTTCAAGATGTCAGGGTGAATGTCCTTCCAAATGCACACAATCAGAGCTGATGATGTCTTGATCTTCATCTTTACTTGTCATACAAGGCAAAACACTTGGATAGAGGCCCAACACCTGATTTGATCCATTGATACTTAAGGACAACACCAAGAGCAGAATCACTGTTAAGTTCATTCTGAACAGTAACCCAATGTCACAACACCTGGTATGACATTGAACGTATGACATTCCACTCTCCTAGGGGTATACAGTCACAAACTGCTTGAAGCCATAAGAAATCTTGAGACACAATTGTACCATTGCAGCAGCACACCATAGATATAAGTATAGCTCCTCATATCAAGGGTACCCAGTGCACATGAACGAAAAATATAAGACGCATCTTCATGTCTTCAAGAACTCATGCTCTGTTCAACACACATGTTGAACGCATTCACCATAAGCAATTAGTACACCCATCAACCAAAAGCTATCCCCCTATCTATGACAAAAGCTGCTCCAAGGTCACCACATTTTATCTCAAGACTAACTCCCTGCTCATACAGTGAGAGGGTATCAAATTGCTCCACTTCATTCTAGAGCCTAAGATGGATCTCCGATACTCCAAGACATTCTTTACCTCATTATTCTCCCATATGATGGGTTAGAACACTTTTGAGTCGCCTAGTGACTTGATCACTTCCATATGCCACATCAGGATGCAATCAGCCAATGATCCACTCCAGTCTTGTATAATGTCTTCACATCATCCTCCAAGACAGTCCTTTTACCTCATCATTCTCACGTATGACAAGATAGAGTACTTCTTAGTTAAGATGTGAATCACATGTTCTGCACCAGATCTTCAAGTCCTTTGCCAAGGAAAACCAAACCATATCCACGAGTTCTTTATCTGCCCACACCTGGACTTACTTCTGCCTAGTAATCCAACTGAAGATCTTCAAAGAGCATAGCTCCACCAGCTTGATCAAATACCACTCCAAAAGAAGGTAATCTTCTGTACACAGCTCAGGGCTTCTACCACAAGCTCCAATATATGAATAAAAAAAGATCCTCCTTTGGTCTTCAACCAACTACCCTTCTGCACAAGAGTAATTAGTTCCAAGCATGAACAATCCCAGAACCTTCTGTGGTCTTCAAATAACTACCCTTCTGCACAAGAATAGTTTTCTAAAGGCACCCTGCTTAAATAGCCAAATGCCACTGTTTGGTTATTCAGCATCTTTCAGAGCTCTAAAGAATCTGTTAATCCACCAGGCCACTTTGATCTTCAATTTCTTCTTGCTCCAAAGCAAGGCATCTAATCCTTCACACTGCTCCCGCAAACTGCATGAGATGAAGCATTACTTCCATTCATACCTGAGAAGATCAACTTATATTCATCTCTTGAGGCCTTGGAGTTTCTGTTTGATGTCACAACTTCGGTTAAGACATCCAGCTGGTGAATTCAGTCCATCATTATGCCATTTAGAAGAACCTCATCAAGAGTTCCATGTTCATACAAACTCGATTACTGAAAGCAGGTTTGAGTAGGCAGCCTGTATTATGCTTTCTTGTACCCCAACAACTCCCTTTGAAGTGCATTTGCTTCATAAAACTCCTCTTTTAGAGAAACCAAACATGCCAAAGCTTGATTCACAAGAGATATTTACAGAAGGAATCCCGCTTTTCTTAAGTAGAGACTTCTTCAGAAGGTCAGAGATAACTGCAACTTGTCCTTGTCCTCCAAGATGAGCAAGATCTCATGCTCCTGTGTAGTTAGATCAGAAATAAACTGACCCAAGCAGAGCTACCAGCACTAGTTTTTTGACTAGTTTCTTTCCAGGAAACTTTCTAGATATGCTTCTAGTAGAGACTGCTGCACTCCAATAAGCTGACTCAAGAGAACTGTCTTCATCTCCACTTACATCAGCACTACATTCTAGTCTTAGTTTCTTGTCAGGAAACCTACTAGAATAAGGTCAGATCCTACCACACATGTGTATGGTACCTGTGATTCACTCCTTGAAACAACAGAATTATGCACAATCTCTGCTGATGGAATGTCTCAACACCTGGTTGAGCATCAATCCACATAGCAGCACCAGTTCTGCCAGACAGTAATGTCATGACTTTGATGAGAAGACCTTATCAATCCACATAGCAGCACCAGTTCTTCCAGACAGTAATGTCATGATATTCAGTATGACAACAGTTCTATCTTCAGCTCCTGTTGGCTCTTGCTGCACTAGATATCAATGACATGATATTGGTCATGTCCGTAGTTCTGTCATCAGCTCCTGCTTGCTCCTTTAGCGATGTCATAACTATGGTAATGACATCCTTCTTAACATTAGTGCATAGTAATGTTTTACCAAAATTTATCCAATCATAGGACCATTGGTACTCATACAATCATGGCACTAACACTTACCATTCTGGGTACATAGGACATGCTACTGAGGAATGCATCGTATTCAAGACCAAAGTTCAAGAGCTAATTGATCAAAAGATTCTGACCTTTGCTGAAGAGCATCCCAATGTATAGACTAATCCTTTTCCTACTCATGATGGATTTGGGGTTACATGGCTGAAAAAAATCAAGGGGTTGAGCTAATCAAAGATGTCGATGAAGTGAAAACTCCAATGACTGTTGTGTTTAAGAAGTTGAACAAATAGGGAATTATGAAGGGTCTCCATGAAGAGTGTGTTATATGTGCAGATAATCCTAATCAGTGTTGAAGATTGAAAGGTTGTGTACAAATTCTCATAAACAGGGGTATGGTTCAGTTTGCTAGGTCCAAATCTGTTGAGAAGGTAGCTCCGACTGAACCATTCACAATTGTGTGCAAAAGAGTTCCCGTGGAAGCTCCAAAGAATAAAATTCAGCCTATTATCGTGTATATGCCTAAGTCATTCCCTTATTTGATTTCAAAAGAGGTGTCTTAGAAATATGATTCTATCGTGTATTATGGGGGTCGAGAAATACAGTTTTCAGAATCCGAGATTGTGAATGTAACTACTGCTGGAAGCATGACTCGTAGTGGACAGGGTTTGCTCCAAAGGTTACTTCAAAGCTAGTGCAAGTGCCAATTTTCGTTCCTCCCAAGGACATCCCAGCAACCCCTATTGTGAAACAAGGGGCATCTATCTATGCATTTATGCCAATCACGTCGTCTATAGATGTTTCGAAAAGTAAAGAGGTAATCACTGACGAAAGCTAAGAATTTATCAAGTTGATTAAGAAGAGCGATTTCAAGATCTTGGATCAATTGGGGCAGACACCCTCTAAGATTTCGACCTTGTCCTTACTTATGAGCTCGTCTGCTCATAGATTGGCTCTATTAAAAGTATTGAACACAGCCCATGTATTGCATGACATCTCTCTTGACCAGTTTGATGATGTGGTTGCCAATATAACCGCAAGTAGATATTTGGGCTTCAATGAATCAGAGTTACCTCCTGAAGGAACTGCACATAATAAAGCCTTACATATATCAGTGACTTGCATGGATTCCTTGTTATCTCGTGTCCTCGTGGATACCGGTTCTTCCCTTAATGTGATGCCAAAGGGCGTGTTGATTCAATTACTGGTGGAAGGGAGCGAGATGAGGGCTAGCGCTTTGATCATTAGAGCCTTTGACAGTTCAAGAAGGCAGGTTGTTGGCGAGGTATACTTGCCCATTGAGATCGAATCATATTTTTTCACCATTACTTTTCAAGTGATAGATATTAATCCTTCCTATAGTTTCTTATTGGGTAGACCCCAAATCCATGTCGATGGGGTAGTTACCTCCACATTGCATCAGAAGCTCAAATTCATGTATGACGATCAATTGGTTATTATCTGTGGTGAAGAGGATTTGTTGGTAAGCAATTTATCATCCTTCTGATATGTCGAGAGTGATGAGGGCATAGCTGAGGTGTTGTTGCAATGTCTTGAATTCGAAGATGTCAGCTTTATTTCTATCAATCAAAGCAGATCACCAGAAATGACCTTGTCATCTGCCAAGAGTGCGAGAGAAACTCTAGAGAAAGGTTACCTTCCTGGCTTGGGGCATGTGTTAGATGTGGTAGAGAAGCATGATCGTTTTGGGATAGTTTATCATCCTGATCAATAAGTCAGCTCATGTGGTCAAAAGAAGTGCAATCTGATCAAGTTCAATAATGTTGGTTTATAGAAAGGTGATATTGTGGGTGTCATTGATCATGCTGGTCCTAGCAACCAGAATGCAATATTTGTACGTAAGTGTTCTCCCGGTTTCTAGCTTAACAATTAGACGACTACCATGGTTCCCATGGTCTTTTCTGCGAACATGTAATTATTTTGCTTTTCTACTCCCTCGTCTTCGCTCGAGACGAGAGGATAGCTTGTAAAGGGTCTCCTGCTTTAGACATATTATGTGATTAATAAATAAAAGTTTTTTTTTGCATTAAAATTACGATCCTTTCCTTTCTTTATTTTACTTTTTCACAAATAACAAATGACAAAATTTTCTTTAATTTTTCACTTTTTAAATAGCTCATTCTAAGTAAAATTCGTAAATGTTTAGAGAAAATAAATGCATTGATAACAACATGGAAAACATCCATTTTAACTCTGGGATTCCAATCAACCAAGTCGAAGAAGATGGTAAGGAAGATCGTGAACTAGCAAGGCTCTTTGAGCATGAACATAAAGAGATTCAGCCACACAAAGAGTCAGTCGAAGTCGTCAACCTGGGTATTATGATGTCAGAAAAGAAGTCAAGGTTGGGGAATTTCTCGCCAAGCATGTACACTCTGAGTTGGTCAAGTTATTACAAGAGTATGTTGATATATTTTCCTGGTCTTATCAAGATATGCATGCGTTGAATACCAACATTGTTGAACATCACTTGCCACTCAAGCCCAAATGTCCTTCTATCAAGCAAACACTCAGAAGGACCAGACCCGACATGGCACTTAAGATCAGAGAAGAGGTAAAGAAACAGTTTGATGTTGGGTTCCTAGCCACTTATGAATATCCTGAATGAGTTTCTAACATCATCCCAGTTCCTAAGAAAGATGGGAAGTTCAGAATGTGTGTGGATTATCGAGATCTCAATAAGGCAAGTCCGAAAGATAATTTTCCTCTGCCTCATATTGATGTCTTGGTGGACAACGTTGTGTAGTTCTCCATCTTTTCATTCATTGACGGTTTCTCAGGATACAATCAGATCAAGATGTCCCCAGCTGATATGGAGAAAACCACCTTCATCGCACCTTGGGGTACATATTGCTACAAAGTCATACCATTCGGTTTGAAAAATGCAGGGGGAAAATACCAACGTGCCATGGTAACTCTTATTCACGATATGATCCGTAAAAAGATTGAGGTTTACATGAAATATATGATTTCCAAGTCCAAGATTGAAGACGATCACTTGGACCATCTGAGAAAATTGTTTGACAGACTCCAAAAGTTTAAACTGCGTTTGAACCCTGCAAAATCCACCTTTGGAATCTGATCTGGTAAACTATTGGGCTTTATTATGAGTCAGAAAGGCATGGAAGTTGATCTCGACAAAGTTCGAGCAATTCAAAACATGCCGCCTACCAAAACTGAAAAAGAAGTCTGAGGCTTTATGGGCCGACTTAATTACATCTCCATATTCATTTCTTATTTAACGGCTAACTATGAATCAATATTCAAATTGCTAAGCAAAAATCAATTAGTTGAGTGGAACAATGATTGTCAAGAAGAATTTTACAAAATAAAACAATACTTGCAAGAACCACCGATCTTAGTACCACTGGTTCCTGGTAGGCCTTTAATCATGTATATCACTGTTCTCAATGAGTTTATGGGTTGTCTATTAGATCAACATGATGACACAGGCAGAAAAGAACTCGTAATCTATTATATGAGCAAGAAGTTCACCGATTGTGAGACCAGATACTCACTCTTGGAGAAAACTTGTTGTGCTCTGGTTTGGGTCGCTCGACGCCTAAGAAAATATATCATATGCCATACTACTTTATTGATATCCAAAATGGATCCAATAAAGTACATATTCGAAAAGCCTGCTGTCCCTGGAAGAATTGCTCGGTGGAAAATGTTGGTAACTGAGTATGACATCTAGCATGTTACCCAGAAAGCAATAAAAGGGAGTGTCTTGTCTGAAAACCTTGCTCATCAGCCTGTGAAGGGTTATCAATAAATGAAGTTTGACTTTTCGAATGAGGATGTTCTGCTTATTCGAGATTATGAAAATCTAGACCCTGACATTGGACCCAAACCAGAGGCGCGATGGACGCTCGTGTTCGATGGTGCCTCCAATGCTCAAGGTCGTGGAATTGGTGCTATCTTCATCTCTCCTACATGTTTTCATCTCCCCTTCATGGCCAGGTTATACTTTGAATGCACCAGCAATATGATTGAGTACGAAGCATGTATCTACGGTATTGAAGCGGTCATTGACAGGAAAATTAATATTCTTGAGGTCTATGGGGATTCTGCTTTGGTGATTGGCTAAGTCAGAGGGAGTTTTGAGACTTGGGATTCCAAGCTGGTGCCGTACTAAAAACACATCGTGAAATTGATTACTTATTTTGATGAAATCACCTTTTATCATATTCCTAGGGAAGAAAATCAACTAGTTGACGTTCTTGCCACCTTGGCATCCATGTTCAAAGTCAAATGGAAGAACGAAGCTTCTGCTATCTGCATTGATCATTTGAACGAACCAGCATATTATTTAGTAATCGAGGACGAGTCGGATGAGAAACCTTGGTTCTACGACATCAAAAGATATTTGGAAAAACAAGAATATCCTAAGTGTATCACTATCACTGACAAGAAGGCTCTCAGATGGCTCTGTGCCAAATTCTTCTTGAGTGATGGTGTACTATATAAAAGGAATTATGACTCTGTGTTGCTCAGATGCATGGGTAGACACGAAGAAAACATGACCATAAGGTCCATACATGAGGGCTATGAGGGTGTACATACCAAAGGGCCTTCCATGGCTAAGAAGATCCTTCGAGCTGGTTATTACTAAACAACAATGGAGGTCGATTGTTACAACTTTGCCAAAAAGATGTCACAAATGCCAAATATATGGTGATAAGATCCATGTGCCACCAACTCCATTGAATGTTTTGACTTTTCCTTGGCCCTTCTCTATGTGGGGTATTAATATAATTCAAATGATCGAGCCGAAAGCTTCCAACGTCATCATTTCATTCTAGTTGCTATCGATTACTTCACCAAGTGGGTGTTGCACCCCAAAATTTGCCCAACCTTTTCTAACCTAGGTTTATGTTTCAATTGCATAGTCATTTGCATTGGTATCATGTACATAGTGTATTCATCTGCATTGCATAGCATAAGCAAGCTATCTTTATCAGGGGATCAAGTGGTATTCTTATCTCAAGAGGCATATTCAGAGGGTTTCATTCATATTCAAGACTACTCAAGTCATTAGGGAAGAATTTGAGCTTTGGAGAGTTGACAGGTTGATCAGTGAGTTCTCTCCTATCTTGAGGTTGTTTGGGGATCATCAGAGGGTGTATGAGCTATAAGCCAAGAGCATGAGGTGTGTATGGATGTTATGAAGAGCCTAGATGATCATTTTTGAGGAGAGCCAAGTCATTGGAATGATTACAAGAGCCTCAGTTGAAGTCAGTCAACTAGGGTTTTATCTGGGTCAACACTAGGTCAATCCTAAGTCAAAGACTTGTTTTGAAAGGCATCAAGGATCATTTGAAGAATGTGGGATTCATTATTTGCTATATGGATATGGATATGGTGTTATGCCAAAGAAAAATCAGAAGGAATCAAGGAGAAGAGGAGTTACCAAATTAGGGTTTCAGTGTAAAATCCCCTGATTTAGGTCAAACTTCAAAGCAGTGTAACTCAAGATGCAAGCTTCATATGAATTTCTGGTCCACATGAAACTTGTAGAGTATCTTCATAGCTTTAATTTTAGTGGTGGAAGTCATCAAGATGATTTATATAACTCAAGTTATAGCTCTTGCAAGTTACAGGTCATCTGAGGGCACTGAAATTTGTCTGTGAAAGTTGTCTGTCTTCCAAGCAACATTTGACCTTCAAGGAGATTTCAAATGGATTTCTGGCCAACATCAGAGTTGTTCCTCATTGTCTTAGATTTCTAGAAAGGTATGGTATGCCTTCATATGATTTGTGGAACTCAACTTATGGTCTTGGCAAGAAAAGGGTATTTTGGTCATTTGAGAATTACAGGTCATTCTTAGCCTATGCCTAAAACTCATACAAGGAAGCTTCAAATGAAAAACTTCCCAACATCAAAGTTGCTCAAAATGTCATTTTAAGTCTAGAAAAGAGGTCATGGAAGTTTGGAAATGCATAGAACAAGACTTGATAAAAGTTGGTGGAAAATGACTTAAAAAAGGCATATAACTTGAAAAAGTTCACATGAAAAGTTGGTTTGGGCAATCTACAAATCCAAAATGGGGCATGTAATATACCAAATTGATTCCAAACAACATTTTAGAGACATTGGTTCAGCCACTTTTTTGAGTTGGGTTTAAATTTTGGACTTGCTTTGTAAAGTTCTTTCTTGCATAATAAGGCTACCTTGCAAAACTCAACATAATGAAGGGATCAGCTTGTTTTTTCACACATACACTCTCAATATCTCATGAAAGGAGATTTCAACACAAATTGGAAGGGATGCAAGCATGATATGAGATGGTTCAATATGTCATCACATGAGAATTTCCACATTCTTCCACTTCATTCTAGAAGCATCTAGGATCTACTAATTGGCTCTATATAACAAGTGGATCACAATGAAGGAAAGGGTTGGAGAATTCATTGGAGAAAGAGGTGTTCAAGGAAAGCTTCCATTGCAAGCAAGGCTCGAATTCACCATTGCAAGCACTCATCACCAAGATTGTTGCAAACAGAAAGAATCACTCCATTAGAGGAGCATTGTGAAGAAGAATCAGGGCTTGAATCCATCTGCATCCACATCTGCCATAGCTACCTAGCAGGTTGGTGATTTATCTTCTATCTCCCTAATTAGGTGTTATTAGATTAGATTGTTAGTGTAAGATTGTTAGGTTAGGATAGATGACCATTTTCAGAGACTTAGGGTGAATTCCATGAGGTTCAATGGCAGAGTGCAGTTTCTTTGATGATCAAGATTAGGTTATGTAATGAGTATTAATCAACGTGTAATAGCTTGCTGAGATTAGTGAGACATGATGAACAAGATAGGACAATTAGAATCAAGAATTGTGAGATTCCATTGCAGTGTGCAGTTGGTGAATCAGGGGTTTCTACCTATCGGGTTTGGAGTTCTAGGGGGTTTCAGGGAGTGATATTGGTATGGTTGGATTCCTTGGAGTTAGTAGATTAATTTTGGTTCTTATAAGTCTTGATTTCATGGAATATTGAGAGAGAACGAATGAGTGGAAGGTGCTTGCATGGGGTTGTAATTCTGAAAACCCTAGGTTTATGTTGGGGACGATGACCCCTGGTCGTTGGATCAAGTCCAGATCTTGACCTGTTAACCCAATCGCACGGTCCAGATTCAAAGAAGAAAACGGAGGGAACCCAAAGCATCAAACGATGCGTTTCATTAAACGCAACCTCTGGGCCTGAGTCCAAAACGTGCTATCCCCACCCCCAAACCTAAGCCCAATTGAACTTGCACTTGAAATGGTTGCTAAATACACCGCGTGTTTAACCTTTTTTCTTTCATTTTTTATTTGATTTTCTGAAACTAACTGGGCCTAACACCATTACTATACGCGCCCCCACTTCCCTGGCCCATCAATATAATAACTAGGCGCCCTTGCTTGTGACACCCCCCTCCCCTTTTAATTCATTTTTTAGATTTTCATTTTCTTTAATTTTCTTTGATTTTGTAAAATCCATATAAAATTGAAAAAAACTTATTTTTAATTGGTTCTTTTTGTGGTAGCTTCATAATTTTGTTAAGAAAAATATCCAATAATAAAAATAGAATTTTATTTTGTTTTATTATTTTTTGTGCATTTTTCTTGTAAATAGCTTTTTAGGTGGTTTAGTTTAGTACATAAATTTGTTGATTTTAGTTCTAATAGTTCCCCTTAGATTTAGGGTTCATTCTTTTTAGGTTGATTAGGTTAGACCCTCAACTTGTATATGGGATTTAATTCACAATTTTAGGATTAATTTTTAGGGGATTTGATTAGGTGAGATTAGAGTGGTTAGAATTAGGGTTTTAAATGAACATAGGTGAGATAGATCATTTCTTTTAGGAATTTTGATTTGATATTGGGGTATGGGACTATAAGGGTTATGGGTAGATAATAGATCCCTTAGAAAATATTAGGATTCCCCTACTGCTACTAGTATATTGCTTGTATTTGATTGATTGTGTGGTGTGCCCTCTTTAGGGTTGTTATTTGTCTGTGTGGGGTATTGGGTTTGTTTGGGGCTTGGGGTTTGAGCTGAAGCCTGTGTTGATGAAGCCCATTTGAAGATTAAAGAATGAAGACCAACTTCCAGAGTTGATGAGGAGTATCTCTTGCTGGCAGCTGTTGAAGTCTGTAGGATCTAGGAATTAGGTAGAGCTCTAAAGTAGAAAACTTGATTCTCAAACATGGAAGGTCTTGACTGCCTCCATCCCTCTCTGTGATGCAGAGTCTCTCTAAGACACTCACCCCCTTCCTTTGGAAGGCTTGGTGATAGTGTCTAAGAGATAGAACTCTTGAGAGAAATATTCTATGCGTTGTTAGCAATCTGTTTGCCACCTTTGGTGGTCAACTAATTGCTTAACACCCAGTTCATTCTTGTGATTGGTTTCCTCAGCTGGGAAATTGGGACTTGAAGAAAAGCCATTGGGAGATTGAAGATAAAAGTCTGATGCTTGCTTGAAGCTTGTGGATAGCTGATGTTGACTTGAAGACAAATGCTGATGAAGATTGCTTTGCTGTTTAGTTTTAGTTGTTTAATTTTTGATGTATTGTGTGAATTTCCCTGACTGTATTGTTTGTTGTTTAACCTGTTGGGTTGAAAGTGAATTCTGTTCACTTTTGCCTATTGTTTTCTAGGTTTGAGGTTGAGTGGGACTCCCTTGCCTCGCTTGTATTGTTGCATCCATGCATTTTACTGTTTTATTGTATATATCTGCTGTTTTTGTTTCCGTCTATTCCCTTAGGATCTCTGTTTCTCTCTGCGCAAGAGAGGAGCATGATAGACATTAGGAGTTAACCCATGCATGATAACATTAGGGTAGATTTTATTCCCCTTTTTCAACCCTAGGATTTATAGAGTGTCATCTCTTCTTTTCTCAAAACAACAGAAAAACATTAATAAAGGTTATAACAAAACCAATTCATTTCTTCCGTCAAAAGATTTGAACAAACATCAACCTTTTTTGCAATAAGAAAACCCTTGTTTAAGGTGAGATTTTTCATAAAAGACACTTGAGCAGCTTGTGTCGTGCGTAGCCCGAACTACGTTTGCTCTGATCTTTCATGTTGTATGAAAGTACGTAGGCATAGGATGCGATATCCTAGCGAGCAACCTTCCCTTCCTTTCCCGTAGTTAGGCGAACTACGTTGACTCTGATTTCTCGTTCCAGACGGGAATACGTAGGCATAAAGTGCGATGCTTTACCGAGTCATGTTTTCTTTTCTTTTCAGACCTCATCCTTTAGTTTAGATAGAAGTGTAATCCATACAAACAAGCAAGCGTGGATCCCATCGAGTACGATGGACGTGAGGGGTGCTAATATCTTCCCCTTGCGTAACCGACTCCCGAACCCAGGTTTTGGTTGCGATGACCATACCTTTCCCGTCTTTGCGTTAGGTTTACTTCGAGCGTTTCCTTTCCCTCCTTTGGGATAAATAATGCACGGTGGCGACTCTTCTGTCAGCCGGCTCCGATTTTCGCAGTAGCGACAGTGGGTTGAAGTTGCTTCTTACGCAAAAGTTACACAACATATGGTTGCCAGGTTTATCAAGAAAGAGATAATTTGTCGTTATGGTATTCCTAGTAGTGTTATCACTGACAATGCCAGCAACCTGAACAACAAGATAATGAAGAAGTTGTTTTAAGAATTCAAGATCGAGCACCATAACTCTTCATCAGATCGGCCCAAGATGAATGGCACTATCGAAGAAGCAAATAAAAACATCAAGAGGATTGTCCAGAAAATGGTCAAAACTTACATGGATTGGCATGAGATGCTTCCCTTTGCATTGGATGGCTACAGAACTTCAGTTCGTACTTCCACTAGGGCAACTCCGTATTCGCTTATGTATGGTATGGAGGTTGTTCTACCCATTGAAGTCAAAATTCCTTCACTCAGAGTCATCATGGAAGCAGATCTCAATGAAGCTTACTAGGTCCAATCCAGATACAACCAGCTGAACCTCATTGAAGAGAAGCGCCTGATAGCCATTTTCCATGGTCAATTTTATTAAAGACGCCTCAAAAGAGCTATTGATAAGAAGGTTCTCTCTCGAGCATTTCAAAAAGGTGAACTCGTACTCAAGAGTATCTCAATTATCTCTTTCAATATTTTGTTTGCAAAATGAGTGATTATTTATGATCACATAATACTATAAAGTGTTGAGAATAATAAAAAGCTAAATTAACAAAGAAAGCATTATGCATTGCACGACTTACCGAAAATCCCTAAAGGATGATTGGTAGTCCCCATTGCAGGCTTGATTCATGGCAAGCACCATCATGGTTATTTGGGAGGTTGTTTGTATTCCATTTCCCCAGCAGAGACATGTATGATCTCTTTTCCCCAACAAGAGTGGGATCCTCGCAGCACCCTCAATAGGTCGTAAGTATCATTCCTCCAATAGTGGTGATCGTCCAGGGATCATCCTGGTCTCTTTCTTCCCAAGAGACGGTTGTTGTTCGAATATCATCTAAGTTCCTTTATCCCCGACAGTAATAATGGCAGTAGCTCGAGAACCATCCATGTTGCTCTTTCCCCAATCGAGGATGTTGAGTTAAAGCCTATTTTGTTACATTCTTCAATTGTCGTGTTGTACCTTAACCTGCATTGTTGCATAGCATAATCTCACGCATCATGTAAGACCAAGCATACATTGCATTATTCATATGCATCAAGCATATTCCCCGTCGACTTTTTCATCTCCCTAGCAGATACTCATCCAAGTTCCTCACTTAATCAGACACTCTACACATTCACCTTTCAATACACTACCATCTTCATCGGTCAAATATTTGAGCAACTCTTTTATTTATTCCTCTTCCACCTCGAATAATAGAAAATCTATCGCAATTCGAACATTCAGGTCCAATAGGATTAAATAGGGGTAGTTGTCGTAACCCGAAATTTGACCTCCCTTTTTTCCGTTTTTCATAAGCATGTACACTCGCATTCTCGGCATATGCATCGACATTTTTATCTGTGAATTCATTGCAGGCATATACTCAAATCCCCACATAATCTCAAGGCTATGAATATGTTCCCCACAGACTCGTCAAAGCCTCGATACAAGCCAAACTGAAGGATTTTTATGCCTATATATCAAATCACAAGGTAAAAATGCGGAGTCACGGTCAAAGCACTCCATTTCAAGCCAAAAAAGTGAAGTTTTGCATGAGCTAACCGGTTACCTCAAGAGGTAACATGTTACATCATCATTTTTCAGCATTTTTCAACCCAAAAAGTCAAATTCAGCATGAGGTAATCGGTTACCTCATGATGTAACCGGTTACCACTGACAATTTTGAGGATTTCCAACTATTTTTCAGTATTGTAGCAATTCCTATCATATTCTTTTGGTCTACATTGTTCTAGAATTATGTGGAAGGTTCTCGACACGTCAAGATAGCACTTACATTTTCTCCAACACATCATCACCAATAAAACTCATCATGCACCCACATTCCCAAGCATGTGAACCATTTGATCAAATGAGTTGCATTGGGAATCTCCAACTGAGTTAACTAATAACTAACCGAGTTAGACCCCAACTCAGTGAGTTAGGTCTAACTAACTCCAAACCAAATGTCAACCCACCCTTAACTAACTCCAAACCATGTTCCAAGCCTCCATTCACTCCAAACCTACACTTTATTCAAGCAAACCTTCACATTGTTGCAAGGGACCCTTGATCATTTTCTCATTTTTCACTCTTCACTCTCATTTTGCTCTGCATTTTTTGCAACTCTCTCTCCCAATTATCTTCATCTTCTTCACCAAGCCTCACTAGAGCTCTTTCCACCATTAAAGCTTAGCAAGCTTCACATTGAACTTGCTATTCTTTGAGTTATACCTCCATTCTTATCCATTTATTCTTTTAATTATGCAACAACAACAACTTTTACTAGAAGCCTTTATATAGAAAACACATCCGAGCTAGAAGCAAGCAAAATGGTTCCCGTCGAGTACGACGGATGCGTGGGGTGCTAATACCTTCCTCTCGCATAACCGACCCCCTTACCCGTTTCTCTTCCCATTGGGTTTTATTGATATTTTCTCTGCCCTTTGGGACTAAACAAATTTCGGTGGCGACTCTGTTGTATCTTTAAGTTTGCAATTTACTCAGGTATAATCTCGTTAGCTTCAAGTAAAATCACTTATTTGCTCTCACTGAGTGAAAAATGAACTTTAGATTTAAGTTTTGAAAATTTCCAATATACTTTTGGATCGTTCGTATTGTAATCTCGTCGGCATCAGATTCTCAAATGTTAATTCAATTATCATTCAGTACCTGTTTCGAGCTAATTTCAATTTATTACGTAAAGTATCATTGCGCTACAGGTTCTCTATTTTATTGTTTTTATTACTTTCTAAGTGTCACTTGCATGTGCCTTGTTTATTTAATCATTATTATTAATATGTTTAGCTTGTTTAGAATTATTTCCAGTATCTATTTTTAAACTGTTGTCATCATGTTCAATTAAATTCTTAGAGCCTTGAATGTGAAAACCGTCATTCCGACAATGATCGCATTTAAATTGTAAATTAAATAATTAAATGGGATTTGTTTAAGGACTGGATTTTAATCTATTTTTAATTAAAATATTCACTGCAAAATCAAATTTTAGAGATATCAGTTCAGATTCGAAAGAATAGAGCATGTATTTGGCTTAAGTAAAATTTCAGAATTTAATTATATGCTCTGTGAAAATATTTTTTATTTAAATTGAAAAAATATTTATTTTCAAAAAGAGATTTTTAGAACATAAACGGACATGCGAAAGCGGACGCTTATGTACTTAAAATCTAGTATTAGACGAGCGAAAAATGGTAATACCTTTAAACTTATTTTCCATCTTAAACAAATTTTTTTATTAATCAGAAGTAATTAATTTTCAAAAATAGGAGCTTTTCACTTTAACACGAAGAACACTCGAAAGCAGCATTATAGATTTTAGGCTAAAACTCGGTTTCAGCTGCGCGAAAGCAAACCGTTTCTTTGAATTAATTATTTTTCTTAATAGAAAATACTATCTCAATTTAATTAAATATTATTACGATTTTGCGAGTACTGTTGGTCGATGTGAGCCACACTCTGGTCTTCGTCTTAATTGATATTCCATACCAGCTTGTTTTAATTCTTTGCACCAAGCATTGTTACTATTAGCCTTAGATTTACAATTTACCAATAGGTAATGATACGAATGATATTTGGCCTCTATGGTTTTGATTATTTTATTACTATGATACTTTCGTGCACTTGCGGACCTATCGAGTTTTTGCGCCATTGTCGTAAACCATTAGTCAATATCATGATTCGTTGCTTCGCTGTATATACTAAGGCATTATTTTATTTATTTTATTCCCCTCCTTTTGTTGTATGTCAAGTACTCGCTCATCTGGAGACAAGCTAGAACAATCGATTGACGAAATCAAGCGTTTTATCCTAATAAGACCCGGATTAGAACAACTTTGCACTCAATTTACCATCCATATGGCTGCAAACAACGAGCATCCTCTTAAGGATTATTCCATCCCATCTTAGGTTGAGCCACATTTGAGCATTACTCCCTCTAATCTTCAAGTTAATAACTTTGAACTCAAACCCTCTCTGCTGCAAATCGCGTAGCAGAACCAGTTCTCTAGAAGCCCTATGGAGGACCTAAATCTACATTCTTATGTGTTTCTTCAGTATGTCGACAAGCACAAGAGTAATGGTGTCGATCCTGAAGCCATTAGATTACATATTTTCCCCTTTCCCTCAGGGATAGAGCCAGAGCTTAGCTATAGTCCCTCCCATCTAATTCCATAACTACTTAAAATGAGCTCAATAAGGTTTTCCTAGCCCAATATTTCCTGCAGTCTAAGACGACAATTTTAAGAAACCAAATCACTTATTTTAGACTAGCTGATTGAGAATCTCTCTTTGAAGCCTAAGAAAGGTATAAAGATATTACGAGACTTTGCCTGCATCATGGCCTATAACAGTGGCTAATTATCCATGCTTTCTATAATGGTCTCCTCTATAACATGAGGATGACAATTAATGCTACAACATGAGGGGCTCTAATAGACAAGCTCTTCATTGAGGCCTATAATCTTATTGAAAATATGGCCCAGAACCATTATCAGTGGGGTAGAAAGAGCACCCCTATTAAAAAGTCTCAACCAAAAGGTGGTATGTATGAAGTGAAGGGCCTAGATCATGTTAATGCTAAGGTAGATGCCCTTACACATAAGATTGAGAACCTGACCATTACTCCCGCGGCTACCGTAGTTGTAGTGAATCATCTTTGTGAGATTTTTGAAGTCTAAGGACATGTCACATCTGATTGTCAATTGTTTTCTGAGCCTTCCCACAACCCAGCAAATCACGCACAGGGTAATCCTTACTCTAACATTATTACTCCCCTGGCTTTTAGAATCATAAATGAGCCCCTGCTACTCCTTCTGCACCTAAGAAGTCTAACCTGGAACTCGTGATGGAGAATTTTGTCATGTCTCTGACCCAACAAAAAAAGGAATTTATGAACCATAACGTTTATACTAATTAGTTGATCAAATAGTTGGCGAATAAGGTTGGCGTCATGGCTACCCATGATAAGATGCTTAAGACACAAGTCACTCAAGTAGCCTAGCAACAAGTAGCGAATGTTGCCCCTGCTGGCATATTTCCAAGCCAACCACAATCCAAACACAAAGGCCATGCTAATGCCATCATATTGTGAAGTGGGACAGAATTAGACGACCATGTTGATCATAGAGTTAGAGACCATGCAGTAGGATGGAGAGTTGAGAGAGTAACAAAAAGAGTTAATGATAGTACCCCGATAAGAGTATAACCATAAGTTGATAATGGGTTGGCACCTAAAGTTAAGAAGATGGTTGAGAAGGAACAACTGTATGTACCTCATCACCCATATAAGACACTCGTACCATACCCTCAATGACTTACCAAGTCTGAAACTGAGGGTCAAATTAAAAAGTTTATGGAGCTTTTGAAGCAACTCCACATTATTATTCCATTTACAAAGGTCATTACACAAATTCCCTCATACGTTAAGTTCCTTAATGAGATCATATCTAATAAGAGGAAGCTTGACAATAATAGTACCGTAGCGCTTGTTGAATAATGTAGTGCCATAGTACAAAATAATATGTCACCAAAGTTGAAAGATCCAGAGAGTTTTTCCATTCCCTGTGTAATTGGAAAACATGTCATCAACAAAGCTCTTTGTGATTTTAGAGCTAGTGTGATTTTGATACCTCTCTTGATTTGTGAGAGGCTGAATTTAGGAGGTTTAAAGCCCACTAAGATATCCCTCCAGCTGGCTTTCGGTCAAGTGTCCTGTAGCTATTCTGAAAGGTATTCTAGTTAGGATATGCCAGTTGTACATCCCTCCCGACTTTGTAGTGATGAATGAAGTATGTGCACAGATTACATAAAATTTAATAAAGCCACAAGGAAAGATCACTTCCCCCTCCCCTTTATCAACCAGATGTTATAGAGTGCCTTGCTAGGCACTCACATTTCTGCTACTTGGATGGTTATTCGAGATTTTTCCAGATTCTGAGACACCCAAGTGATTAGGAAAAGACTGCCTTTACTTGCCCTTATGGTACTTTCACTTACCAGCAAGTGCCATTTTGGCTATGTAATGCTCTTGCCACTTTCCAAAGATGCATGATGGCTATCTTTGCTGATTTTGTTGAGGAAATTATATAATTCTTTATGGATGATTTCTTCGTGTGTGGATCTAGTTTTGATGACTATTTAGTGAATCTAGAGAAGGTTTTAGAGAGATATGTTAAGGTTAATTTTGTGTTGAACTGGGGAAAGTTCCACTTCATGGTTAAGGGTGGCATTGTTCTCAGGCATTCTGTGTTTGCTAAAGGTATTAAGGTTAACAGAGAAAAAATCAAGGTTATCGAATAATTGCAACCTCCAAAGACTGTGCGAGGAGTTATGAGCTTCCTAGGATACACTGGTTTCTACCATCGATTCATTAAGGACTTATCGAAGATAACCAAACCCTTTACTGGCTTGCTGATGAAGGACACAAATTTCATCTTCAATGTACGCTACCGTGAGTCATACCAATCATTAAAGTGCGCACTAATATCTACACATATTATACAACCTCCTAATTTGAGTTAGTCGTTTGAGATTATGTGCGAAGTTTCTAAATATGCAGTAGGCGCTGTTCTAGCACAACATAAAGACAAAAAGTCGCATGCTATTTATTATGCTAGCAAGACGCTTGATGAAGCTCAAATTAATTATCATACTATAGAAAAAAAAGCTTATGGCGATTGTGTTCGTTGTAGTTAAATTTTGGTCTTACCAAGTAGCATTAAAAATTATCATTTACACCGATCATGTTGCCCTCCAGTATCTACTGACCAAAAAAGATGAAAATCTGAGTATCTACTGACCAAAAAAGATGAAAATCCGAGATTGATTTGATGGATTTTGCTACTTCAGGAATTGGACATGGAGATCAGGGATAAGAAAGGAAAGGAGAATATGGTTACGGATCACCTGTCGATACTTACTGATGTTGAGAGTGATGATGTTCCTATTGATGATTACTTTCCTTATGACAGATTAGTAGCCTTTGTCAGAGCTAAGGCCCCTCGTTTTTCCCATATTACTGATTTTCTTGAGACAGACGACTCTATTTTACAAAAATACTTGAGGAAGCTTTTGTAGTAAAATCGTATGTTCCTTCGTATGTCGATTACATCAACTACCTTGTTGTCAGTGTTTTACCTCTCGAGTTTACCTACTGTTGCAGTGAGAATAGATATCAAACTATTAATTAGTTTGAATCACATCTTTAGTTCACAACCGATCTTTGATTTATCCGAAGGAAAAGGTCAAAAGAAGGAAAACCTAATTTTTGCATTGTAACCAATGCGGGAAGAGATCTAGGTAAGGGGTTGGTTAAGCTTAGGGAAGGTATTAGCACCCTAAACTTCTGTAGTACTCTACAGGAACCTTTTATTTAAATTTACTATTTTGCTTTTTTATTTGTTTGAGGGTATATGTTAAAGGTTAATGGTTAAAGAAAGACCTATGGGTTAGTCCTAAGTTTACTTGGCAAGATTCGTATCTTGTGCCTATGTATCTTGGTTAGGGGATGGAATTAGAGTAATCGTAGTTCCCCTCGAAAGGGAGGTTAGAAACTTCTTGAGTGTGGTCAAGGTTTCAATAGGGAATAAGCATTCTTAAGGAAGCGCTTACGTGGAGTGCGGCGACTCCTATTTCTACGTTGAAATAGTTGAATTAAAAATAGGGTTAAAATTAGGTATTCCACGGCGGGAAACCTAAAACGGAGTGCGGTGACTCCTTATCCTAAGGCTAGGGTAAAGGGTAAATAGTCCACGGCGGGACGCCTAAAAATATGAGTGCGGCGACTCGAATTCTCTAGGTTGTAATGTTGAATTGAATTTGAAAAGTTCAAAGAGGTATTCCTTGGCGGGAAACCTAAAACAGAGTGCGGTGACTCCTTAAACTAATGCTAGGGTAAAGGGCATTTTCGTCCACGGCGGGACACCTAGTCAATTAGGGTTTGAAATGGTCAAAGGTTAGGGTTATTGACTCGGCGATCAAACTACTATACCTAATCCTTCGGAAAGTGTTAACGGTAAATGATGCAAACGACAAATTATTACATGGCAAAATTGAAATATAGGAAAATATGAAAGCAGTAAAAAAGTGAAAAGCGACGATCACTCGCGTAAATTACAACCATAAAAAATAACAGAATAAAGCAACGATAGTCTCGCATAAGTTACAACCATGAAAAAAGAGAGCAAAGAATGACGGAATAAAAGCGACGATAGTCTCGCGTAATTTACAACCATAAAATGAAGTGCGAAAAGTAAAAGATCAATAAATTATACAACTGAGAAAAAAATGTTAGGAACGTCATAAAGTTAGACGAAAATTAAAGGGGTAGAGGTTAAGAATCAGGTTAAATTACAAATTAGAAATAAAAGGGCAAAAGTGTTTTAAAAAAATTATTAAATGGAATAATATTATAGTTTAGATTAAAATGTTAGAGATTAAATTTAAACAAAATGTAAGAAAGTTTTGAATTAAAATGTTAGAGTTTTAAAAAGTGAATTAGAATTTTAATTAGTATTCAAAAAAAAAGAAATTAATGTTAATGGAAAAAAAAAGTTAGATTTTGAATTTTTTAAAAAGGAAAGGCTAATTATACAAAAAAAAGTCATTAAAAAGAGTTAATTAAAATAAATGAATATAAAAACATTACAGGTTAATTATGATTTTTAAAAAATTTAATCAAGATTTAATAGAATAAAATAAGAGAGTTAAAGAGATAGGATTTTCTGAGATTTTGAGAAAAAGTTTGAATTGCAATAAAAAAAGGGGATTAAAAAAATAAAAAGTTAGAAACTTGGATTAAGAAATGTTAGCAATTTAAATTGAGAAAATGTTAAAATTTAAAATTAAAGGAAAGTGTTAGGATTTTTAAAAAAAGAGAAGTTATAAATTTTGAAAAAAGAAAAAAAAAAGGTAGAATATCAACTTAAAATAAATGTTAGAATGAAAATATTTAGAGTTTTAATTTAAAAAGATGATTTAGAATTTTAATTTTTAAAAAAAAAATACAAATTGTTAGAATTATTTACAAAAAAATTAGAATTGATTTTAGACTTTTAATTTTTTAAAGAAAAAGTTAATATTAATTAAAAGGAATGTTATTTTAAAAAAAAGTGTTGATTTTTAATTTTAAAAAAATTTAAGATTTTTATTTTTACAAAAAAAACTAGTAAGATTTAAAAAAAAAAATTTAAAAACATAATTAGTAATTACATTTAAAAAGTTTGGTTTTAATTTTAAAATTTTGTTTTAATTGTGAAAAAAAATCTTAAGTTTTTTAGACAACCTAATTCTAATGTTTAATTACAAGATTTTTATTAAAATAAAAAATTAATTCTTATTACTATTTACAAACCAAATAATTAATAGAAATTAAAAATAAAAATATATTAAAAACACATAAAAAGGAAAACAACAAGACAGGAGGAGGCGTGTTCCCATTTGCTGAAATTTCTAGGTTGTTCCCTTCCTCTTCTTTGAGGCCGGCGGCCATGGTTGCATGGATGAGCTCTGTTGAAGTTTCTTCCTCTTTTTCGTCCCATTTCTCGTCTTCTTCCACTGAACCTCTACAATCAGCGGACAAAATAACATGCAAAAAATCGTGAAATTCTGTAATCAAATGAAGAAAAAGCTTACGGTAACGGCAACGGATCTTTGAGTTGTGGTTTGTGTTGGTGGACGGCGATAATGTTGACAACTGAGCCTCTGCCGTTGGGAAACTTTTTGCTCGCCGGTAGCGCTTGGCTGGCGTTGAAACTTTAAGCTTTCTGTCGCCGCCTCCAGAGTTCAATCCGTTATGATCTCGATGATAACGGAGGCTTTCTCTCCTTCGCATGCACTTGCTGGGTTTTCTTTTTACTTGATGATGATGATGATGAAGTCTCTAAGGTTTCTGGATCCCCTTCTTCTTTTTTGAGCTCTTGAATCCCCTTTCTGGTGATGTTTTTATAACATTCTTTTTCTTCATTTTCAGTGGGCCTGGATTCATATGACTTTGTTTGTTAAGTTTGCTTTTTTGAGATTTTTCAGGCGTTCTTGATGGCCATATTGTTTGATGCGTTTGATGGTTTTCAGGAATTTGTGGTGGGTTGCGAATTTCACGGTTTTCGTTTGTCCCATGGCTGGAAATTTGGCTTAGTTGTTGACTTCTGAAACTTTGTCGATGGCGCTGATTATGGTTGTGGAACTTGCTGGATACGAATTAGGCGTTTTTTCTACTAAGTTGGTTGTTGTGGATGTTTGATCCACCGTGGGTCAGATTTTCTTGGGAAATATTGTTAGTGGGCTGTTTGGCAAAACCAATTTTCTGAAAAATGCTTTTCCAAAAGAGCTTATTCTAAAAATCACTTTTCTGGAAAATCACTTTTAAAAGTCACTTTTTATCTCTCTCTCTCCGGGTTGCCTTGAACAGGAATCTGTCGGTCTCATGTCGAGTCGGGAAAATGAGTCGGGAGCTGGCTTCGACTTCATCGTTGTCGTCCCGGCGTACCCAATGATAAAATTAAACTGAGGGTATCGGAACCACTTTTCTAACCATTTAAAAAAATGTTTTTTTGTCGTTAATTTTGCAGGTTCAGAAAAAATCAGAAACTCGAAGAAATCGGCCTTGAAGACATTTAGGACAAATAGGAATTTTGTAGGAATTTAGAAAAATGTAATTTAAATTGTAATTCTTTTTCTTGTAATAAAAAATAACAGAATAAATAAAATTCTATTTTTTTCTATTAATTCAAACCTCTCAATCCAATTCATCCGATTAAATCCAATCTCCGATAAAATTCCCGAATAATTCATCCGATAACATCATCTGAATAAATCCAACTCGTTCGATTAAATCCAAATGGCTAACTCTTCATCCAAATAAAATCAAATTAATTAAATTCCTCAAATGATACTTATCCGATTTCCAACTCCAAACTCGGCAATTAAACATTTTGTACGGTTTAGATCAAACGTAACTGAGGTTAAACAAATCATCTGGAAAATTAATTTGTGGCTGATAATAAAGTCAGTGAGTGAATATGGCCTTGAACAGATACGCAGAGACTCCATTTTCCTGAAAAACCAACAGACTAAACAAACGGTTAGCAGTTAGTTAAAATGCCATGCAAAATGAGATGACGTGCGACATGAACCTAAAAATCTCAGGGAAAAATTTAGGGTATTACAGGTGCCCCTATTTAAATAGCTTCACCAGATGATTTGAGCAGCGCAGACTCGAGGAATCACGTTGAAAGGGATTTAAATATAGATGACCGAAAATTTTGCCCTCAGGTGCAGTGATATGCAATGCTATGGATAAAACAGAAACGACTATAATGTTGACAATGCCATGACTTTAATATGATGCATATGATGAGAATGATAAATTCAAGGATGCAGACGACACGACGACACACGGCACAGAAGCGACGACAAAACCCCACTGAGGGATAACGACGCACTGGTAAACAACACGACACTAGGGAATTCTAAAGTGATGGATCAACCGGTGCAGGCACGACCAGTTGTCACTCTAGGATGAAAAGGTACCACATGATCCACACGGCAGTAGGATCAGGTAAACGACAAGTGTTGGAGTTTTCGGAACATTCCTTTAAACGAAGAGATCGAACGGGATCTTCAGAAATCGTCAGAAACTACACAAGGAGAAACAAACATCAGAAACAATCGGAAGAACATCGAATGAACTCTGAGACAACGAAACAAATTTCAGGGACATCCGAAAGAACATATAATGAACTTTGAAACACACCAGAGATACTCGGAAAAACATCGAAGAACCTCTGGGACAAAGAAAAAAATGAGAACACCTATAAGAGCATGAGATGAAGACAAGGTCTCTGAAGGTACATCCGAAACATTTAGGAAAGCAATAAATGTACGGGACAAGTTTGAAGACAGATCTGGAAGTACATCAGATAAGCGACAAAGGAGTTATAGAAGAACATCAGAACCAAACTCAATCTGGAAAAACGTCAGAAAGAGAAACAAGTCCGGAGAAACATCGAGTAAATTCTGGAAAACCCTCAGAACCGAAAGAAAATATCTGGGAAACCGTCAGATAAGTTCTGGAAGCACATCAAAATAAAAACTCACACTGGAAAACATCAGAGAGAGAAACGTATCCGGAAAACCATCGGAAAGATTCTGGAAGAACATCAGAATCACAAAGGAAAATATCTGGAAAATCATCAGATAAGTTCTGGAAGAACATCAGAACAAAGACTCGGTCTGGAAAACCATCAGAAAGAGAGTGAATCCGAAAAAACATCGAATAGATTCTGGAAAACCATCAGAATCAAAAGGAATATATGGAAAACCATCAGATAAATTCTGGAAGAACATCAGAACACAGACTCGATCTAGGAAACCATCAGAAAGAGACATATCCATAAAGCCAGCGGATAGATTTTGGAAAACCATCAAAATCAAAAAGAATATCTAGAAAACCGTCAGATAAGTTCTAGAAGAACATCAGAACAAAGCGACTCAATCTGGAAAACCATCAGAAAGAGAAATAAAAATAAGGGTACCACACATTCAATAATGGCTTTGAATGAAAGGTATAAACACAATATATGAGAATAGTATTGGATGTAAAAGGAACAGACATATCTGGAAGAACACTCGAATAAGAAAAATGTCATATCTAGAAGAACATCAGATAGACACGACACAAAATTGTTTGGTAGGTGCCAAGTAAGCTGGACTTCGACCACAAGGTAAGACATGGATAAAACACGACCTCAAGAGAAATGAAAATGAGGATGAAACACTTATGACATGAATATGTATAAGAATAATGCTATGATATATGATCAAATGTAAATGCAGACGCCGACGACAAGGCTCGACTCTTTTGGTAAGATGACAAGACTGGAAAACTGATTCCTCAACACAGAGATCATTGTCATTCTGCTTGGGGACCAAAGATGTTATTGCTGAGCACATCTCTACCGCACCTCTAAACTGTATCAAGTTTATGGTCCTTGTAGGAAGGATTGAGCTGCCTGGGGATCCTTCAAGTAAACTGCCCCAGATTAAGCCGTCTGTTATAGATGAACTGATAATTACTGCAGCTCGTATGATTCTGTAAATGACTTCTTTATTGTACCCTCGGAGGGTTTCCCCAGTCTGAGTCTTGAAAAGCTTTTTGGATAAACTGATTCTGAGAAGGGCTTTGTCTTGAACAAATCTTGAACTGATTCTTAGACAGGATGTAAAAGGAACTTTCCCCTGATAGGATCACTTGACTAAGTTTCTCGATTGTTTGAAAATTCCTTAGAGGAAAGCCAGTTTGCAAACAAAAATATTCATATAAACATGGTATTGCAAAGTTCATGCAACTTTTGAAATCAAAATCATTTTTGAAAGATGAAAAATTAAATGAGACGTTGGTCAGAACACGGTGGTTCAAGACGCTCAAAGTTTAAAATAAAGGTGTACTGCCAAAATAAATGATTCGCAAAGATCTTTTGGAGTCAGCTTACGCAACCTTACTGTAGTATGCTTTCAAAATAAATTTTCTTCAGTTAGTTCTTTTGAGGGTTGTAACGTGGCCTGTTTCACGGTTTATGAAACAAAGGATAAAAGCTCAAATTTTATTTGTACCCATCCAATCTACGTGATAATCTTCAGTCCTACACTCCGTTAACTCATATTATGCATTCAGTTTCCCATAGGTTAGGAATTGCACTGATAATAATGACGATGGTTCAGAAGTCAATAAACCTTTTTAAAAAGGTAGCCACTACTTCCCTATAACATTTGATTGTTTTGACATTGAGAATTTTCAGGGTAAGGATTTAAAGATCTCCTCTTTTTATTATCCCTAACTTTTTCCTGAGCTGTTTCTTATGAAGATTACACTCAGCGGGATGCCCCAGTTTTGCCTAAGTCTCCTTCATAGGTTTTGACTTAGCGGGCTTATATTTTTTTGGAAGAAAGAAAGTAACTGTTTGGCCTAATGATCACGGTGAACCATCATCGGTGTTTTGACATTGGAAAACATCTTCGACACTTACTTGCTGTGTGCGAAGGAAAATTGTGAGTGTAACCTTTGTATAAAAGGTACATTGCAGGAACGCACAACCAAGTTAACTGAGAACTACCCATGTCCCAGGTTAAGATTGCGGGTTTTTTGTAAAGAAATAAACTCCAACTTCTGGGCTCAAAGGGGGTGACAAGGGGACTAACTTCCTTATTTCTCTAGTGTTTAGGAGTTGAAACAATGTCTTACATCGTCAACAAGTTTGATTGAAAGCATACTGACAGCAGTTATGGGTATAATGTTTTCGTCATCCTCCCTCCAATCTTTGCATATCAAAAGTTTGGACAAGAAGTAAATATTTGAAAGATAAAGTATAAAAGTGCAAATAATTGAAATCAAAAGTTGCAATGCTCATTTCATTGGTATGAAAGTACAAACATAATCTGAAGGCAAACAGCTTAAACAAAATAAGGAAAGTGCAAAAAACAAGAAACAAAAGGCCTAGTGACTAAATCAGTACAAAGATGAGTCGTCCTGTCCGAAACATTGGCGTTTGGAAAGATAATCTGCTTGAGTTAGGCTGAAGTTTCACTTTTGGTGCACTGGCAACATTGTATTCATAGAGAGGATTCTCAAAGGGAGCTCGGACATTCGGATTTCCGCATTATATGTCTCTTGTTCTGACATCTAGCGTCTATAGTTAGCTCTAGTCCAATATATGTATCGAGGAACCAGCTTGACGACTCAAAGAGACACTGGAAGATAAAGACAACTGGACATGAGAAACCGAGGGGGAAAATGCAATGCAAGACATGATGTTAATATGATGCAATGGTTTCAAGAACTTCAAAGGTCAATTGTAAATGTTTTCAAAGAAACGCTGGAAAATGTTTTAGACTTTAAAATGTAAGACTTTTTGAATTTGCAAAGGACAGTTGAATTCCTTGAAACTAGGAATGATATGATGTTTTATGGATGCAATGCACAATCACAAACAAACAAACAAAAGTCCTAGGTTAAAGGTATAATGAGCGGAGTCAAGGTCTAACCCTCCCAAAAAGGTATGTACTATAGAGTTAATTGTGCCTGCAAAACAAGGGTTCTAAAGAGGTGCCCAAAGTCATCAATCCATATTTCGGATATTATTAATTTCCCGATTGAGTCGGTGGTTAATAATATTCTCAAGAGAACCTCCTTTGAGTGTATTATCGCATAGCAACTATTTTGGAACTACTCCCTCATAGTCCTCGCACTACGTCCTAGATAAGGCCAAGGTGGTGTTAAGATAACTACGGTCATGGTTGCATTGATGAGCTCTATTGAAATTTCTTCCTCTAAGGTTTCTGAATCCCCTTCTTCTTTCTTGAGCTCTTGAATCCCCTTTCTGGTGATGTTTTTATAACGTTCTTTTTCTTCATTTTCAGTGGGCCTGGATTCATATGACTTTGTCTGTTGAGTTTGCTTTTTTGAGATTTTCCAGGCGTTCTTGATGGCCATATTGTTTGATGTGTTTGATGGTTTTCAGGAATTTATGGTGGGTTGCGAATTTCATGGTTTTCGTTTGTCCCTTGGCTGGAAATTTGGCTTAGTTGTTGACTTCTGAAACTTTGTCGGTTGCGTTGATTATCGTTGTGGAACTTGCTGGATACGAATTATGCACTTTTTCTGCTAAGTTGGTTGTTGTTGATGTTTGATCCACTGTGGCTCAGATTTCCTTGGGAAATATTGTTAATGGGCTGTTTGGCAAAACCAATTTTCTGAAAAATGCTTTTCCAAAAGTGCTTATTCTAAAAATCACTTTTAAAAGTCACTTTCTCCCTCTCTCTCTCTCTCTCTCTCTCTCTCACAGGGTTGCGTTAAATAGGAATCTGCCGGTCTTGTGCCGAGTCGGGAAAATGAGTCGGGAGCTGGCTTCGACTTCGTCGTTGCCCTCCCGACGTACCCAATGATGAAATTAAACTGAGGGTATCGGAACCACTTTTCTAACCATTTAAAAAAATGCTTGTTTGTCGTTAATTTTGCAAGTTCGGAAAAATCGGAAACTCGAAGAAATCGACCTTGAAGACGTTTAGGACAAATAGGAATTTTGTAGGAATTTAGAAAAATGTAATTTAAATTGTAATTCTTTTTCTTGTAATAAAAAATAACAGAATAACTAAAATTCTATTTTTTTCTATTAATTCAAATAATTCATCCGATAACATCATCTGAATAAATCCTACTCGTTCGATTAAATCGAAATGGGTAACTCTTCATCCAAATAAAATCAAATTAATTAAATTCCTCAAATGATACTTATCTGATTTCCAACTCTGAACTCGACAATTAAACATTTTGTACGGTTTAGATCAGACGTAACTGAGGTCAAACAAATCATCTGGCAAATTAATTTGTGGCCGATAATAAAGTCAGTGAGTGAATATGGCCTTGAACAGATACGCAAAGACTCCATTTTCCTGAAAAACCAACAGACTAAACAAACGGTTAGCAGTTAGTTAAAATGCCATGCAGAATGAGATGACGTGCGACATGAACCTAAAAATCTTGGGACAAAATTTGGGGTATTACACCTACCAGCTAAAGAAACGCTTCTTTCATGATCTCAAGCAGTACTATTAGGATGACCCTCTCTTGTTTAAAAGAGGCGTCAATGGTATGTTCTGCCAATGCGTACCCAACAACGAGATTGAGAGCGTCATTACCCATTGTCACTCATCGCCCTATGGAGGGCATATGAGCATCTCTAGGTCTTCCGCTAAGATCCTTCAAGATGGCCTTTATTGGCCTACTATCTTTAGAGATGTGCACATCTTTAGCACTGAATGTAATATGTGCAAGTGCACTGGAAACATTTCTCAGAGACATGAGTTGTCTCAAAAAACTATCATGGAAGTTGAGATTCTTTATGTATGCGGTATAGATTTCATGAGACCATTTCCATCCTCAAATGAGAATAAATATATAATTGTTGATATGGACTATATGCCTAAGTGGATTAAGGTCGTAGCCTCTCCGGCTAATGATGCTAACATAGTAACTAATATGTTTAAGAATTTTATATTCCTAAGCTTTAGAACTCCTAGGTTAGTCATCAGCAGTGGTGCTCGCATTTCATTTCCAAATGGTTCAAAAACCTCTTACTTAAGTATAAAGTTAAACATAGAGTTGCGACTCCTTACCATCTGTAAATAAGCGGTCAGGTGGAAATCTCAAATCATGAGATTAAAAGGATTCTAGAGAAAACAATTTCCACATCAAGGAAGGATTGGTCGACTAAGCTGAGTGACATACTATGGGCCTATAGAACAGCCTATAAAACTCCTATAGGGACGACTCCCTTTAAGCTTGTTTATTGAAAATCTTGCCATCTCCCTGTAGAATTACAACATAAAGCCTATTGGGGCATTAAGGCTCTTAATATGGATCGTACAGCTGCTAGGGGTAGATGGATGCTTGACTTGCACAAGCTTGAGGAGTTGCGATTAGATGCTTATGAAAATGCCTTGATTAATAAAGAGAGAACTATAATATTGCATGATAAGCGCATCTCTATGAGGAAGCTTTGATGAGGGTGAGCTTGTGTTGTTGCTTAACTCTAGGATTAGATTATTCCTTGGGAAATTACGTTTGAGGTAACTAGAGTTAGTGAGCCAGATGTTGTAGAAGTGTGGAGCGAATCCACATGAAAGTTTGTTGTCAATGGTCAAAGATTAAAGCATTACCAACCTTCCGATACTGTTCTTGGTCAAGGTTGAACCTTGATGTTATGTCCTCCTTAAAGGGATGTTAAAACTGAGTCAAGCTACCAACATTTAAATGAAGTGTTGTGTGGGAGGAAACCCATGGATTCTGAGTTACTATTTTAATTTATTTTAATTTCCCTTCAATAAAAGGTAGACCCGGTTGAGAGAAACATGTAGTACATGAGCATTTTTAATGATAAAACACTCCCTTTGTGCTTGAAAGTTCCTTAAAGGCACTACGATTGCATTTCCCAATTAAAATAACAGAGGCGTGTTGTTTCAGTTGCGTGACCGGTTACCCATCATTCAGTTGACGGGTGTCATGTTGTTAAGACATCGTTTGGTTGATCTAAAATCCAAAAAAAAAATGATTCCAAATGAAACTAACCCCCCTGGGCGTCATCCACCAGACGCCCGTCAAGGTTGAAAGACAAGTCTATTACCAATGCAGAGTTGAACGTTTTTTGCTATTTTGTTTTTTGTTCCAAATCACTAAAAACCATTAATTCATTTAATCTCCTACCTTCCAACTTCTACACACTTCAAAATTCCCTCACCTATTTAAACTCATTCCCTTTTCCTTTCTTCCCAGACATGCTTTCTCCTACTGTCACCATCTTCTTTCTCACAAAATGCATAAATTCTATAAAAAACTCAACCATTCAACCACCATATCTCTCTCATTTCTCCACTATTTCACAAATCAAAACCAGTTCTGTCATCCTCATTCCATCCTCTTCCACATTCAACCTTAAAAACTTAGTTTCCTCACCCTTCAGAAATCACCATTTTTCAAACCTCCCTTATTTTCACCTCTTTTCCACTCAAAATGCCACCAAGGAGACCACTTGATTACATGGATATAGGTTTTAAAGATTGAACTGAACAGAGGGATCACTTCAACTACCTGTACCAGCGCATTGTCACTCCTATGAGGTATGCCGACGATGCTTGTCTTCGTAGTTTAGGTTTATTTGATAGTGTTCATTTCATGCTTACCAGGCTAGAGTGGGATCATTTTATTACTCTTATACATCCCAGATATGATAGTCTGACCTTAAAGTTCTTAAGTTCTTATTCTCATGTCACCATGTCGTACCTCTGAAAAAACATGATCCTTCGCGATGGGACGCGGAAAAAAATGTTCGAACAGAGTTTCTATCAAACTTTATTCATTCCAATGAAGGAATAGGAAAATATTTAGAAAACCCTTAAAGATAATAACATGGTCATTGCAACCAAATTCTAGGTTTGGGAGTCGATTACGCAAACGAAAGGTATTAGCACTCCTCACATCCGTTTTAATCAACAGGAACCTCTTGGTCCATTTTGTGATTGATTGTTAGCTAATGTTATTTGTTTTCTTCTAGGAGAATAATGCAAAAAGGAATAATAAAAGGGTTTCGATTTCTAAAAGGAAATGGGTGGTTTTTTATTAGGGCGCTCACCTCAGTTGTGAAACCTCATGCCTACGTATCTTCATTTGCAAGAAATGAAGAATCAGAGCATCTGTAGTTCGTGGAACTACAGGTTGTTGGTTTATTTTATTGAACGAATGTTTAGATCATATTCTAAGGGCAAAATGTTAGCTTGTATACTCTCGGTAGAGGCTTAAGCATTTAGTTTGTGGGCGCATTAGAAAGGACTAAACATCGCTTTTTTGAGGAAAAAAAGTTGTTTGATCGCATGGGGCAAGAAGTTGAGTTAATGTGTTAGATATTATTTTGGAGGACAATCACTTGGATGGCCAAGGAAGGCTCTTTGTATCCAAACAATTGAGAGAGAGAGAGAGAGAGAGAGAGAGAGAGAGAGAGAATCGAAGGCTCAATATTCTCTCTTTTTCAACCTTAATTATGAAAGGGTTTGATATGATTAAAGTGTTTTGAATGGATGACGAGTACTCAAATGGCCAAGGAAGGCTCCTCGTATCTAAGTATTCATGAGAGAAAATAGAAGGGTTTATGAAGGTGAGAAAAACACTTAGAAGGGGGGGTTGAATAAGGGTTTAGAAAAGATTATAGCAATAAAAACACAATGATTTTTATCCTGGTTCGTTGAACTCAACTAATCCAGTCCACCCTATCAAGAGTGATTTGCCTTTCTCCACAAGGACTTAATCCACTATATTCAAACATATTACAATGTCAAACACTAAGAACAACTGTCTTAGTCTTCTCAAGAACTACTGACCACAACTTGGTCTTCTTAAGGAACCTTTACAAATAAATGTAAACTAACAAGTGTGTTTGAGTTTGCTTCTAACAAGCTTTAATCACAATTGTGATTTTTTACACAAGTATTAAGAACGAAATATAAAACTATTCAGCTTTGAATGATTGTATGAGAGTTGAGAATAATTTCAATTGATTCAATTTTGTCAACTTTGAAGAGATGTAGAAGACGTCCTTTTATAGTGCTGAAAGTCCAATGCTTGAAGACTGTGCAAGTAGGGTAGCTGTAGCCTTTTGTCTTCACATGACTTTTCCTTTCTCACAAGTAGAATTTTCAGAGAAATGCCTTTTGCCTGAATCCTTGTGTCTATCACAAATAAGGAATAGTTCCGTTGGAGAGGACGTTGAGAATAGTACCAAGTCTATTCACGTGCTGACATCTTTTCAAACGTAGACAACATCAGATCCTCTGATGTGCTTCTTGTTCTTCAGATCAGATTCAATGAAATTAGAGTTGTAGCAATAGTGATTTAGCGTGAGTGATCTGATCAGAGCATACTTGTTTTTCAGAGCCTCTGTACTTGCAGTGTAAAGTACATTCAGAGTCTTCTGACACAATGCTTTAAACTCTTCATACAAGCTCTTCAGCTACGCTTCAGATGCTTATGCAGCTTCTACTTCAGAGTCTTCTGTAGCTTCTGCTTCAAAGTCTCTTTTAGCAGCGCTCAGAGTCTTCTGATGGCTTGTTTCTGATGCTTCAGAGCTTTGTGTAACTACTGTTCAGATGCATTTTTGCTTCCATAAGAATATTTAATTTAATATCTGAAACAAAAACACTTGAACAAAATTAGAGTATATATTTTCTTAATACAAAATTTCATTAGAGTTATCATCAAAACATGGAGATATAATTAAACACCAATCTATGTTCTAACAATCTCCCCCTTTTTGATGATGACAAAACATAGGAAATTTTGTTCAATAAAAAGGATAAATATATAAATCCCCCTGAAATGAATACTCTAATAGAAGAAAATACTTCCCTTTTTGCATGAGTAAACTATTCAGATTAAGAGCCTGGTTAAGAACTTCTAGTTAGAATCCTGGTTAGAATAAACTTTCCAGAATCAGAGCTTGGTAATAGCTTGATTTGCTTTCCAGAACCAGAGCCTGGTTTACTCTTACTGATTTTCTTTTCAGGAATAGCGCCTGGTTTATTTTTCATAATCAGAGCCTTGTTAACTTCTAGGTTACTTCTAGGATCAGAGCCTGGTAATCAGAACCTAGTTTGCCTTATCAGAGCCTGGTTAAACCTGGTTTGAGTAAAAGTCTGGTTTGGGGATTCTCAGGGTAACTTCAATGAATTTTGTCAGATGATACGTTATAGTTCTGAAAGACTAAAATTCAATGTTAGATATAATTTTTTATGTCTGAATTTCATTTTAGTAACTGTTTATATTTGAACAAACAAAATTTCTTTTTCTCCCCCTTTTTGTCATAATCAAAAAGAAAAATTTTTAAAGACAAATAAAAGGTTAATAGAAGAAAATAGTATAAAGCTGATAACATCAACAGATGTAAAACAAATAATCAAACAGACAGATTCATTCAGATATAATCAGAGTACATCAAGAACAAAACATGATTCAGAGAAAGCAGAAACAGAACAAAATAACACTTAAAGTGCATAAACATAAGAACTAAGATAAGCGTGATGCAAGAAGTTTAAGGATGTGGGGCATCTCAGAAGTAAATTCCTCTTGCTTAGCCATCCATTTTTGTATGTTGTCTGTCTTCTCATCTTGTTTTGCCATCCAAGACTTAATTTCAAATTGACCAGCTTCCAGCACAACAATCTTGTCTTCTAAGTCTGGATTCTCTTTCTTAACTTCAGAAGACGTAGAATGAGCAGATTCAGATGCAGGAGTAGGAGCAGAGTCAATGATCATTGTAGATGCATATTCTGGAGGCACAAATTCAGATGGTTGGTCAACAATCACCAGAGCTAATGGGTTGGTTTCCAGAGTGACTTCAGGAGCAGAATCTTTAAAAATCTCAGAAGTAGCAGTTTCTCTAGAAGTTGAAGGTGCATCCTCAAGAAGCAATGTTGGAGATATGTTCACATTCCAAAGCATATGTCTGACAACTTCAGCAAATCTGACCTTTGCATCATCAGAGCAAATGGTCTTCATATTAGAAGCTACAGAGTTGAATCTGGCAATGAACTTATTCCAACATTCTTCAGAAGCTTCTGGATTAATGCTTGAGAGACATTCCTCCTTTACAAAGTCCAAACTCATCCTTATTTCTTTCTTGAAATTAGCAAATAAGGCATCAACATCTAATCTGGATTTAGGTTTAAGGTATGCTTCCAGAGGTGATGGTTTGGGTTGATCAGGTGGGGTGGTATGGTAAAGGTTGGGATAATGAACAGAGGACGAGGATAAGAGGGTAATGAAGGGTGTTCAGATGATGAAGTGAAAGCTTTGAATCTGGATGAAGATGAATTGGGAAACAAGAACTATTTGAAATTTGATGCAGAGGGAATGACATCAAATGGTGTAGAAGTATAGGGGGTAAAAACAGAATTTTGAGAGTGTAGAGGTTCAGGTGGAATGATATCTGGTTGTTGTGTAAGGTAGGCTTGAAGTACAGATGGAAGGATAGTTGATGAAATAGGTTTGTGTAGAATGGTAGGTGCAACTGCTCTCTTCTGATGTAAAAGTTTTTGAGTTTTAGACCATAAGGAAGGGGATCAGAAGGATGAGGTTTGAATGAAGCAAAGGATACAAACTCAGAAGTTCTTGGTTCATAGCCACGGAGTGAAGGGAGTGAGTAAACTTCTGGTGGTAAGTCAGATTTAGATGAATCAGATGATTCAGATGAATGACAGGAGGTGGAAGAGATATCAACCAGAGTTGTCAAAGGTTGAATATCTAGGACTATAGAATCAGATATGAAAGGTTAAGATGGTTGAATAGATTCTGGTTCAGGATTAGAAGGAATGAATTGTTTTGGTTGTGGTTGTTGTTGTTCTGTTGGTTTTGGTTCTGCTGTTGTTGGTTCTGAAGGTTGTGAAGTTTGTGGT
The DNA here is from genome assembly GCA_963859935.3 of Lathyrus sativus. Classification (NCBI taxonomy): domain Eukaryota; kingdom Viridiplantae; phylum Streptophyta; class Magnoliopsida; order Fabales; family Fabaceae; genus Lathyrus; species Lathyrus sativus. The sequence continues at coordinate 152,637,690 of OZ012737.1, forward strand.
TCTGATGGGGGATTTACAGTTGATTGTGGTGCAGGTGTTTGATTGTCAGATGGGGAAAAATAGATGGTTGAGAAAGTATAGGTTCAGATTTATACTTTTCAGATGGAGTTGCTTGAGGTTGGGGTACAGAAGAAGCTGTAACAGAAGGTTTCTTAGGTTTAGAAACACGAGGAGGAGAAGGTGAAGGTGAGGGTAAAGGTTCATGGAGAGTTTGATCAAATGTTAATACCTCTTTGAAAGTTTCCAAAATAGAATCTAAACTTGCCTCTGGAGGATTAACCTTTTGCTTCTTGACCTTTTTGGGTTTCACAGCAGCAGCTTCACCAGTAGCCTTCCTCTTGGATTTAGAAGATCCTTCTTCAGCAACCTTTCTCTTCTTCTTGTGTCTGGCCTCATAAAGATCTGGAGCAGGTTCTCCTGCCTTCTGAACCAGATTTGCTAGCAGAGGAGTTCCATCCTTCAGACACTCTGCAATGTATTTCAGAATAATTTCCCTTGGTTCATTGGCGAAGAACATAGGAAAATTATCAACTGGAATCCTTCTTTGAGTGACCTCTTCAGAATTTATTTTCTTTGGAGCAGAAGTAACTTCTTCTACAACTTTCATCCTCTGAAGACTCTTCCCATTCAGAGGTTTTCCAATTACAGAAGCTAGCTCTTCCTTCAATCCAGCTTCTACCAAATGTCCAACCAGACCATTCTTAGTCAGAATGTATGAGATAAGTCTTCCCATTGGAATCCAGTTTCTTATCTTTTGATGTTTGGTTCTGACCTCTTCCCTTGACTGTTTAACGTGTGTCCACAGATGATTAAATAGAAGATACGGCATATCCACCTTTGTGCTCTGACTCACACAATACATGAAGTATAGCTGATCAGTGTTAACATAGTCTGGAGAATTTGAAGATTTTCTATGATGAATGCAACCCATGAAAATCTTAGCCCAGATCCTGTAAACTGGCTTCAAATCCTTTACCTTGTTAGAGACTTCTCCAGAATAGCAAACTTCTCTATACACATCAGTCATATCCACACGCCCAGCTGGAAGATTTGTGACTCCATCAGTTTCCTCATACCCTATGATTTTTCTTATCAAATCTTCAGTTATTATGATTTCTTTACCCAGAACATAAGAGACAATGAACTTAGGGCAAGTAGAAGCATATATCCAGAATTCCTTTACCAGACAAGGATAGACTGGTCCCATTAGCCTGTCAAAGAACTTGGTCCAACACTGTGCATCAACAATGGGACGAAGATCATACCCATTTTCAGCAAAAGATTCAAAGTTAACAATGGATTCATACAAGACATCCAACTTGTCAACAGGTGTGAGTAATGTCCTAATAGGTTCCTTAAAAGCGAAGACACCCAAGTTTGAAGAAGAAACAACAGCCATTGAAGATTGGAACTGAGCAGAAGTTGATGATGAAGTAGCCATTGATGTTTTTGAAGATTTAGGGTTAAAGAAATGTTTGGGTTTGAGAGAGAGATGAAAACAATGGAACAAGAAGAAATGCATACAAGGTGTTCGTGAGAGTGAAAAGTGTGAAATGTGTATAGTTATGGCATTTATAGAAGAAATCAGGGCACACAAGAGTCACACGTTCAGCACGCTTGCACTTAGCATTTAATGAAAAGAATATAATCATTTCAAGCAATTAATGATTTTGGCAATTGGGGGGAAAACGAGAAACTCAATATTCAAAAACAGTACCTCAAACGTCAATTCAATATTATGCACTCCACCTTTTCAGATTCAGAGTTACACGTGTTTGCTTGCATGTGCTTCTGAAACTTCTTTGAGAAATGAAACGTTAACCAACGTTCAGATCCTCTGAGGTTTGTTAGTTCAGATTTGCACACAAATGAATAAAAATAATAATCAATTAAATAAATAGATGTAATACTTCAGATTCAAAACATTTTGATTTAAGAAAATTTTCTTCTGATAAACATTTTATTATGGACAGAAATCCATACTTATATTTTTCAGAATAAATTTAAATCTATCTTCAGCAAGGGGTTTTGTAAATATATCAGCCCATTGATGATCTGTATCAACAAAGTTTAAACTGATAACTCCCTTCTGAACATAGTCTCTGATGAAATGATGTTTTATCTCTATATGTTTTGCCTTAGAGTGTAAAATAGGATTTTTAGACAAACATATAACAGAAGTATTATCACAGAAGATTGAAATATTACTCTCATGGATCTGATAGTCTTCTAGTTGACTCTTCATCCAGAAAAAAATAAACTAAGATTGTTTTGACAAAATCATCTTCAACAGATCCGTGATCTCAGAAGAGGACTGTTCTTGTTTTGACATCCACTTGGCCATGGTTTCATTCTTCTGATCTTGTTTGGACATCCACAGAGCCATGTCTTCAGACTTCTTATCTTGCTTAGCCATCCATGACTTAATCTCTGATTGACCAGCTTCCAGAACTATAATCTTATCTTCAAGATCTGGATACTCTTTCTTGATCTCATATGAAGAAGGTGGGACAAATTCTGAAGCATGAACAAAGTCAATTTCCATAGGGGCTTTGGAGTTAGGAGCAGCAGATCCAGAGGGATGTTCTATCAGAGTCATAGCCAAAGAGTTGTCTTCAGATGCATATTCAGCGTTTACTTATGTATCACAGACTTCAGATGATGAAGGAGCATCCTTAAGAAGCAATGGTGCAGATCTTTTAACAGTCCAGAACAAACTTCTAGCAGTTTCAGCAAATCTGAGCTTCGCATCATCAGAACATACGTTCTTCAGATTTGATGCTACAGTATTGAATTTGTTTATGAAACCATTCCAAATGGCATCAGATTCATTTGCATCCATTGTTGATGAACACTTCCTCTGTACAGAGCCTAAATACATCTCTATTTCTTTCAAAAAACTTGTAAATAAATGATCAACATTCAACCTAGGTTTTGGGTTTAGAAAAGTTTCCAATGTGATTTTCTTGGGTTACAGGTTCTCGTCTTTCCCTTGATTATGGTCCTGGTCTTCTTCAGAGATGGAAGTTAGCAGAAAGAGGATTGTTGTGTACAAGTTTCCGACACCTGAGTTGGGACCTTTATTTGGTCTAATTTCCATGGCTGATCCTGGTGTTCTTGCAGCTTTTAGAGAACAGTATGGTGGAATTCTGAAATTTGTCCGTAAGCTTACGACTTATGAGCATGGAGCTATTCATACCCTGTTGCAGTTTTATGATTCTCCACTGAGATGCTTCACATTTCTGGACTATGTATTGGTCCCGACTTTGGAGGAATTCGCTTATATCTTGGGTCTTCCGATTCTGAACAAAGTGCCTTTCTTCATCTCTGAAGAAGAGCCTAATCTCGAGAAGTTGTCTGCCGCTCTTTATTTGAGCACCTCTGACTTGGCAGATCGTGTTATTAGCATAAACGGAATTTTCGGCTTTCCTTTACCCTTCCTGGTCGACAAAGCCCAAGAGTATTCTGAAAAGGGTTGTTGGGTGGTTTTCAGTGCTATCTTGGCTCTGTGTGTCTATGGCATTGTGTTGCTCCCCAATGTACCGGACTTTGTGGATTTTGATACTTTTCATATCTTCGCTTCCAAGAACCCCGTACCTACTCTTCTAGGAGACTTGTATCATTCAGTGCATTACAAGAACGAGAAAAGAAGAGCAAATATGGTTTCTTGTTGCGCACCTTTGTTGCATAAGTGGTTTGTTGATCACCTTCCTCGCTCTGGAGCTTTTGTGGATTCCGCGAACTCATCTGAATGGTCGAAAAGGCTTATGGGTTTAACGGAGAAGAATATTGTCTGGTTCAATCGAGACTTGCTGGATCGTGAGCTTATCTTCAGTTGTGGTAGCTTTCCTAATGTACCCTTGATAGGGAGGAAAGGCGGTATCAATTATAATCCTTCTCTTGCTGTGAGACAACTTGGTTATGCTTTGAAAGGACCTCCGAAAGAAGAGGAAGTGCAGGAATCTCTGTACTTCACAGGTGTAGTTGATCCTTGTATCTCGACCAAGTTCTTGGACGCTTGGAGTAAGATTCACAAGAAAGGAAAGCTTTCTTTGGGCAAAGGAGATTGTAGAGCCTATGATCCATACTCAGATTGGATTCAGAAAAGGGTTGAAGAGGTATTGTTGTTGTTTCCTGTGGAAGCACCATTGTATCCTTTAGTCATTGAGCCGCCTACAACCGTTGATATCTTGAGATACACCAAGCTTTGGGCAGAGAAGGAAGAGCTACGCAAAGAGAACAAAGAGTTGAAGCAGGAAATCAGTCAGCTGAAGCATGATAAGGGTGAAGCTGTATATTTGGCCAAGACAAATGCAGAACTATTGACTAAGTTGAAGGAAGAACTTGCTGATCAGGTACAATCAAGAAAGAAAGTCGGTCTTGATCTGAAAAGCACTTGTGATGTTCTGAAAAGTAAGAAGGAGGATTTAGATAAAGCCTATTTGAAGATATCCAAATTCAATGAGCAATGGAATGCTACCTTGACTGACAACAAGAATAGGGAAGATCAGCTTCGTGTTCAGGTCGATAAGCTGAAAGCGCAATTCAAGGCTAAGGAGAGAGAGGCATTACTAGAAACGTTCCGCAGAAGTACGATCAAGCAGAAATACCAAGAGACTTTTTCAGCACTTGAAGAGTTCAAGATTCGGGCAGAGGTGAAGAAACCTAGGCTTGAGGATGCCTTCGACGAAGATGTTTGGGAGGACCATTGTCATTATCTCTGGGATGTCATACGCAAGAGGGATGTCCTTATCCGAGAGTTGATGGAGAGGCCAGACCATCCAGATACAAAGGAGATGCTTGAGGAGTCTCAGGAGTGGTGTAGAGATATGGCTAATAGGAGCTTTATCTTTTGTAGTTTCATTTGATGTTGTATCTTGATCATCACCCGAGATGTTGGATAAGATCGATACCTCTTTGTATGCGGATATTTCTCATTTTGGTTGTATTGTTTCAGCTTTACTTGATATATGAGAAGATTATTATGGTGTTCTTATCCATCTCTGTCGTTCTGGTTTGTTGAAATCGGAATCAAGGGGAAGATCTCCCTGTACATACATAGACATGTTTGCATTTTGCATCTTGCATTCTCATTTGCATCGCAGGTTGTTTCTTGGTGGCCTTGTGTTCTTATCTCTGCTTGGTTTTCTTCAGTTCAGGATTGAAGAGTTCAATTTCCACAGGTATTCTACTCGAGGGAATCAGTAGAAGGTGATGGATCAGGTTCAAGCAGAATTGAAGGAGGTCAGGGCACGCATGGCCCAATTCATGGAACTGATGCAGACTGTTGCTAGTGGACAGGAACAGTTGAGAACTCTAGTCCATCCGTTGATAGCACGGGTTGATGAAGACGGTGTTTTGCACGAAGGGGATGGTGTTGTTCATCCTCCGGTTGGTAGGTCTATTCCTCAGGGCATTCCTATTATTGTTGTACCTCCGGACGGAGGAACTGCTGGTGAGAACGGTAATATTGCTGGTAATGGCAGTGTGTGCACTATGCACCGGGTTGCTGGTCCTCATTGGGAGGATAATCAAGATGATATATTTTTTGTGAAAGATCTGGAGGGTGGTTTGCCAACTGAAGTTGACCGAAGTTTCAAACTGATTGAGGAGAAGATGAAATCGTTTGAAAATCAGAACTCTTTGGGCTTGGATATGTCTGATCATGGTTTGGTTTCTGGGGCTAGGATTCCCCCCAAATTTAAGGTGCCCGATTTTGATAAGTACAAAGGTACGACTTGTCCCAGAGTACACATTCGGGCATACTTCAGGAAAATGTCTGCGTATTCCAGTGATGAAAAGCTGTTGATGCATTTCTTCCAGGATAGTCTGGCAGGGGCATCATTGGAATGGTATATGGGGCTTGAGAGAACCCATATTCGTAGCTGGAAAGAATTGGCCGAGACTTTTGTATGTCATTATCAATATAATAGTGATCTGGCACCCAATCGGGTACAATTACAGAGTCTGTCGCAGAAGAATTCTGAGAGTTTCAAGGAATATGCCTAAAGGTGGCGGGATCTGGCTGCAAGAGTGCAACCTCCTTTGGTTGAACGGGAGTTGATAGACTTATTCATGGCTTCGTTACCTGGCGTGTATTTTGAGAAGTTGATAGGATGCATGTCTGCAGGGTTTTCTGATTTGGTGATCGTTGGTGAAAGGTTGGAGAGTGGAATCAAGTCTGGTAAGATTCTGAATGGTGGAGGATCCTCGTCGGGAGGAACGAAGAAGCCATATTCTGCAAACCCCAAGAGAAGGGAGGGGGATGAAAATGCTATCTCGCACAAGGGTAAGGGTAGAGCTCAGTCCCATTATCCTCAACAGGTCGCTACGGTAGATATCCCGGCCGCGGCTCATTAGTAAGGCAATATTCAACGACCTTATGCTGCCAGACAAAGAACGGCTAATAGACAGTTTGTGAATCCTCCGATGCCGTATTCTCAGTTGTTACAACTTCTATTGCAATTACAGTTGGTTCAGAAGATGACTCTGGCTCCTCTCACGGGTCCGCCGCCTGCTGGGTACAATGCGAACGCTCATTGTGATTTTCACTCGGGTGCTCCAGGGCACGATATTGAACATTGCAAAGCTTTCAAGCATAAGGTACAGGACTTGCTTGATTCCAAAGCTATCAATTTCACCAACGAGGGGCCTAATGTGACTCAGAACCCGATGCCGAATCATGGTGTGGCTGGAGCCAATGCCATTACTGAGGGAGAGAAGTTGAATCTGATAACTGAGGTTGAAGATTTGAAAACTCCATTGGGTTTTGTGAAGGCTTGTTTGTTGAAGAAGGGGGTATTTCCTGGTTGTTCTGCTAACTGCTCAGAATGTGAAGTGCAGCCTGAGGGTTGTGAACTTTTGAAGAAAGGTATTCAAAGAATGATTGATGAGGGTTGTTTGCAGTTTGATAAAGTCATGAAAAAGGATGTTGTGAAAGAAGTGAATAATGATGGAAACGAAGTCGCCACTATTTCCATTCCATACCGGACTATCAATATTTCAGCGCCTGCTAGGCTAGCTCCGGTTACCATTACTGTACCTGGACCCATGCCGTACGAGAGCACTAGAGCTATCCCATGGAATTATGGGGGAGAGGTGTCGCTACTGCGAAAATAAGGTGCCGGCAAAACAGAAGAGTCGCCCCCTTTCGTTATTTATCCCACAGAAAGGGAAAGGAAACGATCGGAAAAACCTGACGAAAAGGTATAAGACAAGGCCATCGCAACCAAGTCTGGGTTCGGGAGTCGATTAAGCAAGGGGAAGGTATTAGCACCCCTCACGTCCGTTGTACTCAACGGGATCCATGCTTGTTGTCTAGTCTATGGGTGAAAAACAATCTAATCTACGGCTTCTAAAGCTAAACAGAAAGAACTGACTCGATAGAGCATCAGGCTCTATGCCTACGTATTCCCTCGTGCAATGGGAAAGTCAGAGTCAACGTAGTTCGGGAAACTACGGGGGGATTTGCCCGCCAAGATGTCGCGTCTTGTGCCTACGTATTCTCATATCGTATGAGAAATCAGAGCAAAACGTAGTTCAGGCTAACTAAGGGACAAAAGGGTTGTTCTCGATCACACAGGGGTGAGAGAAAAGGTTGACGATACTAGCGTATGTATTTTAGCAGTTAGGTGTATGTTGCTCGACCATTAGAGACTTAGGCTTTACCTGTTTGCAGTAGAACGGACGTAGTATGTCGAGGTTTAAAGGTATGGGAACCTACGGGAACTAGGACTACGGTCTGGTCTCAATTGCGCTAGGGCAAGAGAAAGGGAAATTAGTCGGCAACGGGAAAGCCTCGATCGCACGGAAGAAAGAGAACAAAGAAGTTAGTTGTTAGTGTGCTCGCTAGGATATCGCATCCTATGCCTACATATCCTCATCTAGTACGAGAAATCAGAGCAGCTGTAGTTCAGCGCACTACAGGAAAGGGGGAAAAGTGAGCTCGCTAGGATTATCGCAATCCTATGCCTACGTACTCTCGTCTGGTACGAGAGATCAGAGCAAACGTAGTTCGGCGCATGCGGAAAATAAGTCTCGATTGCACAGGGGCAAGAGAAGGGATCTCAATCGCCAGGATGCGAGAGAAAAGGGTTTCGATCGCACGGGGGCCAGAACAAAGAGGAAGAAGGCCTAACACGCCCAAACGGGAAGGAACTCGGGACACACACCCAAGAACCTAAGGCGTAGGAGTGAATGCGTTGCATATCACCCAAAGGGTGCTACACTAAACACTCTAGACGATTAAGAGGAGACCGCTCAATTGTCATTTCGTACGTATTTAACACTATAGCTCACACCACTCGACGGTTGCATAAAGACTTGAACAAGAAAGATGTTATCGAACGAACCGGTTCCGTTGGCCCTCGACATTATGCGCAAGCTCCATTCCAATCTTCTCCTCTTTGGATCCTTGATGACGTTTCGAATCAGAACCAATGTAACGCTAAACCTTCATGGTTCGACTTATAAGAGAAATCAAACTCTAAGAGGTAGCGTATTGATATCCGTGTCATAGACAAGATAGAGAAATGATATTGAGAATCATTCTCCAATAGAATCATGTCACACGGACAGCACAGAAAAAAGTCCAAATGAAATCAGATGGAAAAGAAAATGAGGAGAGAAAAAAGTGGTCTCGGATCCTGCATTATCCATGAACAATTTGATTAATAACGGTTTACGGAAGTCTCGTCATCGACCTAAAAAACAAAAATGATGAGAAAAATCCAATGACAAATGGAAATAATATTCTACTTCTAAAAAAGAAATAAAACTCCTAATAGAATAAAATTCCTAAAGAAATATAAGGAAATTGCATATAGAAAATAAAATGAAAATTCTATATAAAACTCTATATATCCTAAAAGAATATAAAACTAGAATATAAAATCTATATAAGCATAATATTCTAAAGGAAAATAAACTATAATTTTCTAAGAAGAAAATAGTAAAGAATTACTAAAATCTATTACAAAGAAAAATAAAACCTTAATACAAACAGGGGGGACAGTAGCAAGCCAGGGGTTTAGTCCAGAAATCATTGGGCTTATTGGCTCAGCCCACAATCAGAAGAAAAAAAAAGAAACAGAGGGGTGCGAAAGGAAATGGGGGGTACGACCCAGAAAAAGATGAAGTTGGGCCAAGAGCCCATTAACTCAATCCCAGGAGTCTACACAGAATACCTTTCTTCTTCCTTCTTCGTTTGGCCAGACAACGAACCCTAAGCCCCTTCTTCTTCAACCTTACCGCCTCCGTCACCGCAGATCTCCGCAACTCCCAAACCCAAACGTCCACTTCCTTTTTCGTCCAGCAACCCTCCCGTTTATCATCACCGTTTCTGATTTCACGCTCTCCTCCTTCTTATTCAGAAATTTGTTGATCGAAGCTTCATTCATGGCGGATTAGCGAAGGTTGGCTCGATGGATGAACGTTGATGATTGACGAAAGGTCTTGATGCAGAGGTTGTTGCTTCGTCTGGAGCTTGAGTGGTTGGTTCATGAACGAAGATGAAATGTTGACGAAGCTCCTTGAAGAATGCGTATAAGAAGACCTTGGTGACATGGCAACGATGAACACGATGAAGGTGACAGAGATCTTCTGGAAAACGGTTGAAGATCGACGAATGTAGTTGAATCCGTGGTGAAATGGCGACGGATCTGAAATTGCATGTTGATGATGCAGGTGAAGATTCAAATGAATCTTGACGAGCGGTAAAGTTCTAGAAAAAACGAGGATGAACGTGAAGGTGAAGAACCTTGATGGTGCGACGAAGATCCATGTATCTTGACGAAATCTGGCGAACTTGACGGAAGAGCGCTATGAATACGGTTGAGGACGGTGGAGCTTCTTGAAGAAATCTGAAAACGAGGAAGAATTGGATGGAATTCTAGACAGTTGAAGATTTGTCTGCATGCGTATGAAGCTGACGAAGAACAAACGAGAGTTTGTTTGTAGTGGTGGTGTGTAGATCGTAGATCTGGATTTTTGATGGATCTGATGAACGGACGATGAAGGTTCATGAGATTTTCTGGATGAAGATCAAGACTTCGGTGAAGGTTGTATGAAGATGAAGGAGAAATCTGGAAAACGGTTACGGTATCGATGAGCGTTCTTGAGGATTCTTGGAGGAACGGATGAACACGGATGCATGTTCTTGAAAAGCGAGTTTGAAGAATTTATGGGAAAACGGTTACGAGTTCTTGAAGATCTGGATGGAGATCATGGTGAACTCCGATGCGGATCTTGAAGGGTGACTGGAAAAGTGATGAATCTTGATGCATTTTTCTGGTGAAATGCTTATGTTTCTGGAGAAGAAATGATGAACATGGATCTGGATGATGATTGTTGGTGATTTCTGGATGATGAACACTGATGAAATTCATATTGAATTTCTGGAAAAAGTCAAGAACGCAATGAACAAGATGCAGTCTCCGGCGAGGTGTGAGTTGTGTTTGCATGCGTGGCAAGGTGGTAGCACGTGGGAGAGAGGGATAGTGATGTGGCGTGCATGCATGATGGGGGTGGTGATGAGTGGGCTACGTGGCGTCCAGAGGAGAGAGAGAGGGAGATGCTTATACAGCGACAAGTGTTGCAGAACTGGATTATGGGCTTGAAATGTGGACATCTGGCCCACGAAAATGGACAAAAACTAGACTCAATTAACTGGCTCAATTAACTGCTAAGACTAATTAAAGACTAAAGATGAATTAAACATGGATTAACATGCATTAAAGCTGCAACAAAAAATGGTTAAGGCTGACACTAATTAATAGAAAAGAATCAATTAAAATCTTTATTAAAACTGATTATTAACTAAGCTAAACCTAATGATATTCTAATCACTTAATCCTAATTATCTAGATTAATAAAATCTAATAATACCTAAAGAATTAAATTTAAAAAGAATTTATTTCTAAAACAAATCAATTATTCTAAAAAGAAATAAAATCTATTAATTTCTAAAAGGAATTAAATCTAGAAAATAAAACCTATTATATTCTAAACAAATCAAATAATTTCTAGAAACCAATTAAAATCTATATTATTTAAAATCTACTAAAACTCAAAAGAAGTTCTAGAAATCAATATTCTACTAAACTCTAAAAATAGAAAAAGAAATAAAAGTCTATTAAACACTAATATCTAAAATAGAAAATAAAGGATAGAAGCTATCTAGCAACTATTTCTATGCTAAAATTTAACGAAATAAACTCTAGAAAATTGCTAATAATTCCATAAGGAGAAAACGATGGAAAAGCAGTTAAATCAGCAAATAAGAACGCGAGAAAGCACTAAGATAACCATATAGCCTGAAAACACCCGGAAGAGCACAACTCCCAAAATAAATCTCTGTATTCGAGCTGGTTAGGCATGCCTGAAGCGCGAGAAGAGTTGTAATCCCGATAAGATCAATCCGGATAAAAAATGCAATGTATGCAGTATGCGGATGCAAATGCAAAATGAAATGAAACACAAGCCAAATAATGAGAAACGGTTGGTCAAATTTTGGGGTGCAACAGTTGCCCCTATTCAAACGGCTTGGACCTGAAGGGTTGAAGAGCGAACGGATTTCAAACATTCAAAGGTAGAAGACGGTTGAATACTAAAGAACCCGGAAATTTGCCAACCACAGAAATAAACTGCAACTCTGATTGGGAAAAAATATCCGAAAGACTGAATACAGACAGTTGCACGGCAACACTGACTGCTCATCAGATACAGAACACCTGACCTCATCGTTAGTCATTTGTGTAACGCCACAGGCATCGAACCCACAGGCCGGATCAACATGCACTTGATCCTTCCCATTGTCTAAAGCTGGATCAACATGCACTTGATCCTTTCATTTCGTCAGAAAGAAAACAATACTTGATGACGAGAAAACGCATCGATTATATCGCTAGGTTTCATTGACGTTTTATCGCGCATTCACCGTTTTGACGCTCGATTTCTCGAGTTTTTCTTACTATTTTGCAGGTACATCGTTATGTGAGGCCGAATCATGAATTAAGAAGAAAGGAACGAAAGAAACCACAAGAAATGAAGCAAGACAGAAGCCTGCAAAAAGTCTGCATAATTTGTTACGGCCACGGTCGTTACAAGGGTGTCACGACCGTGACACCTTACTTTGGGCCATCACGACCGTGAGGAAGCAGTCACGACCGTGACACTTGAAATCATCAAATAACGAGCGTGAAGACCTTGTCACGCCCGTGACAAGGATAAAACTTGGTTTTGACTCAGACTACGTCAAGCCACCACTGAAGACCACTCCTCCTAGTAATTCTCCTCAAGGCAGCACGTGAGGACGACTTCTCCCATTTTTTGCTGCCACTTTCCAACATTTTCTCAACCACTTCAGCAAAGCCCAAGAAGCAAAAGACCAAGGCACCAGCCCATTGGAAGCTCTATAAATAGTACCAGCTCAGGAGAACTCAAGGACAGACTTCATTATCCAAATTTCCTGCGGAAGCTCTGCCGAATTACCTTACCACCAGAATTATTATTCCAGCATTATTTTAATTCCTGCCTTGTTTTATTTGTATCCAAACCAACCGTGTAACAATTTCCAACATTAGGGAATTGTTATACTTTTATTTGTTTCCAGCCTTCAGCATTCGTTTTAATTTTTATTTCCGCCTACTCCAAGCCTTCCGGTCTGTGGAAGAAGGAGTCTACTCAGATATTTGTTAATCAGGTTTTTCAATTATTGCAATTTAATTTATTTATAATGTCTATTTATTTTTCTGCTGCCATTAGTAAGTTATTATTTAACTCTGTGTCTGATTCTACCTCGATGAGTAGCTAAATACCTTAGGGCGGTATGTAGCTATAACCAACTTAACCGATAAAATATAACCATGGGCTAAAATAATTAATCACTTAACATTCTGGCTGATGCTTTTTAATTGAATTCGACCTTTTCGTTACGAGAGTAAGAAAAGGGTATTAGGTTGGGTCAAGACCACGAGAGTGTGAGATCTTAACCAGATAGCTAAAGTTAGGCATTTAAATTAAATACAGCGAGAGCGCTTTAAGATAAATTAGAATTATTTAGTTTCCAAAAATTACCTCTAAACACTTATGGGCTAGCGAGAGCAGGCATAGGGCTTTAGGGATAAGATCTGATTCAAGACCACGAGAGTGTGAGCTGAGGGTATTTAAACTAGTAATCTCTACCGAATAGATTAAGTGAACATCTTTATAAGCCTAGGTTAGATTGACCCACCTAAGTTAGTATAATTACATACCGACCGTCTTAGTATTATTTTATTAAAAACTTAAATTTAATTCCGCCTTCAATAGTCTTAGAAAACCAACAACAATCGTGACAACTATTCGCCTTAGCTAAACTAGAAGTTCATCTAGCACTAAGTAACGATAGAATCCCTGTGGATCGATAATCTTAAATATTACTTCGATAGGCTGTGCACTTGCAGTAAGATACCGCTAGACGCATAAGTAGACACGTCTTTAGCCCATCAATACTCACATCGTCTAAGGAAAGACGGGAAGTCACTGCTGAAAACAGGATCAACATGCACTTGATCCTTTCGTTTCGTCAGAAAGAAAACAATACTCATATCGTCTAAGGAAAGAATGAAAGAAGGCCACCACGCTCACATCATCTGAGGGTAAATAGGAACAGATATGATACTCACATCGTCTAAAGAAAGACGGGAAGACTCCAATACTCACATCGTCTAAAGAAAGACGGAAAGACTCCAATACTCACATCGTCTAAAGAAAGACGGGAAGAATCCAATACTCACATTGTCTGGAGAAAGACGGGAAGAAGAACTTGTCCGAAGAACCACATCGTCAATAGGAATCGACGTGAAGAAATATTAAATCAATGATTATGTCAACGAACTTCGCAACTATTCAGCAAACTTCTGAATTCTTTCGTCCATAAGAGTTGATGGAAAGAAAATATATTCAAAGGGCCACATCGTCAATAGGAATTGACAGTAAGAGAACCATCTTCAAATAGCCATATCGTCAATAGGAATCGACAACACGAACCAAACATTCTTCAAAGAGCCACGACATCAATAGGAATTGACAGCACGGAAACCTTCTTAGAACAATATCTCATCCAATAAACTGAAAGAAAACCATATCCGACACTCACATTGTCTAAGGATAGACGGAGAGTAAACCATATCTGAAGTTCGTCCTGAAATCTCGCATCGTCCAAGGATAGACGGAGAGAAAACCATATCCAAAATCCAAATCATTGAATGTTGAACAAACACGGAAGATCGTATTCACAACTCGCGTCGTCGAAGGATAGACGGTAAGAAGACTTGCTGGGGAGACACATCATTAATAGAGATTAACGGAAATAGAATCTGCTCGGAGATACACATCATTAATAAAGATTAACGGAAAGAAAATCTGTCGACATCAGAGGACTGATGGACAAAGGAACTCTGCTTGGGGCTGTCATCATCAGAGGACAAAACATAACCGTCGTATGATCTGAAACCCGAGAGAAAGTAAGCTGATGAGCTGTCTGAATAAAGCTGCGGGATAAATGCCCCTGTATCGATCGCAGGGTGATTCACGTTGCCACGGAAGGCTGATAACAAACTGGCTTATGCTTCGTATGCATATGTGTCGCTACTGCGAAAATCGGCGCCGGCTGACAGAAGAGTCGCCACCGTGCGTTATTTATCCCAACGGAGGGAAAGGAAACGCTCGAAGTAAACCTCGCAAAAAACGGGAAAAGGTATGGTCATTGCAACCAAAACCTGGGTTCGGGAGTCGGTTACGCAAGGGGAAGGTATTAGCACCCCTCACGTCCGTCGTACTCGACGGGATCCACGCTTGCTTGGGTTGTCTAAAGGATGCAAAACAATCTATCTACGGCTGCTAAATCTAAACGGAAGGGAATTGACTCGATAGAGCGTCGCACTCTATGCCTACGTATTCTCAAGAGAGAAAGTCAGAGTCAACGTAGTTCGGGAAACTACAGGGAAATTGGCTCGCCAAGACCTCGCGTCTTGTGCCTACGTACTTCCACACAGCATGGAAGATCAGAGCTTACGTAGTTCAGGCTAACTACGGCTAGGATGGGTGTTCTCACACAGCAGTGAGAAATTAAACTGGTTTTAAAGGTATGGGAACCTATGGGAAAAACTACGGTCTGGTCTCAAATGCACTCGGGCAAGAGAAAAGGGATAACATCAGTCGTCAGCGGGAAGGTCTCGATCGCACAGCAGCGAGAGAACTAAAGGTTTAGTGGTTAGTGTGCTCGCTAGGATATCGCATCCTATGCCTACATATTCTCGTCTGGTACGAGAAATCAGAGCAGCTGTAGTTCGGCTAACTTCGGGACCACAGCTCAAATCTCGTTTTATTGATATTCTGAAAAATGAGGGTTACAATGATTGAATACTGGAAAATAAACTTCTAAAAACCCTATCCTATTCATCATGAAAAATCAAATGGAAAATAGTCCCCTAACAAGTGGACCTTTGAAAAACTATTTCTAAAAGTGTAAAAAGTCCCCTAACAAATGGACTTCTAAAACTACCTCTAAAAGGTAAAATAAACTCTATGAAAAAAGTCCTAAAAGAATTGAAGTGGAGCTGAATATTTTTATCTCCTTTTTCCCAATATTTTCTCTTAATATTCTTTTATTTTTTTCCACATACTCTCTTCTTTTTCACACTTTCTTTTTCACTATTCTTTTTCATTTCTTTTCATATATCTTTTTTTCCAATATTCTTTCTCTATTTTTCATATTCTTTTTCAAACATATTTTTATCATATTCTTTTCTCTATTTTTTTCAATATTCTTTTCCTATTTTTCATATTCTTTTTCAAACATATTTTTATCATATTATTTTCTCTATTTAAAGCAACAAAACTATATAAAAAATAGAAAAGAAAATATAAAGGGAGGGGGGTGTGTAGTTATTACAGGGGATGAAACAGTAAAAATATAAAGGAGACTGGGCCCATCCCACTAAGTAGTTCAGAAAAAAAACAAGAAAAGGGGGGGTGAATTGAGAAACGGAGGGTGCATGTTGGTGTGAATCCAACAGGGCCCAGCCCACTCCAACAAACACACACGGGGGGAGGGGAAGAAAACGGGGGGTACAGGCAAGGAATGCCATTGGGCTCGGCCCACTAATCCACGGCAAAAAAAACACAGAAACAGAGGGTGTACGTCCAAAAACGGAGGTGTGAATCCGAAGAAAGATTGGGCTTGGCCCAATCCACACCCGGTCCTTTCTCCCTCTTCTCCTCAGAAACCCTAATTCACTCTCTCCCTCTACTGTTCCTAGCCGTTCCCACGAACTCTCTCTCTCGTTTCCTCCTCCGTCTCAAACTCTCAGTCTCAAATCTCTCTCTCGTTTCATCACCCCTCAAATCATCTTCCTTCAAAACCTACACAAACAGATGAACAGACATAATTCCTGGGAGGAGTTAGTTCGTTGAGGATCCTGAAGAAGCTCGAAGGAGATGAATACTCTCGCAACTGTTGAAGTCCGCTGATGATTTCTGGAATTTCGCTTTGAAGTCGATGTTCTTGCTGATGAACGATGTTGATCTTGGAAGGTTCTGGAAGTTTTCTTGAAGGTGATAAGCTTCTGAGGAACGTTCTGGGGAAATGATTGATGAACCCTATGAAGGTTCTGACGAATACGATGAACACGGTTGAATCTCGAACGCGATGAATCTTCTGGAGAATCGGCGAAGAACGCGTGAAGTTCTTGGACTTGATGAGCTTGATGAACATTAGGGAATGATGATGAATGTGTCGAACGCGCTTTGAAGGTTGGTGAAACCTGGAGATTGGTGATCTTTCTGGAAATGATTAAGGCGCCGCAGATGAGGATCTTCAAAGATCTTCGCAGATCTTGAAGATAACGATGAACATCGTGAGTAGCTCTTGAAGGAAATATGAAGAAAACCTGGAGAAACGAGTGCGGGTTCTTGATCTGGAAACCAACTGATGAACGAAGGTGCGAATCTGGAGATTTGTTGGAAATGTTGAAGATTGTTGTTGATTTGCGATGAAAGCGTTCTTGGAATTGACGAATCTTGTATGGATCTGGTGAAATATTGGGTGAATCGTTGGTGATGATAATGATGATCGGAGAGAGATGAACAAGGTTGAAGGATAATAATGATCGGAGAAAGATGAACAAGGTTGAAGAATCTGGAAAAATGATGAGGATCGTATGAATTTTCCGGTGGAGTTTGAGTTTTCCGGTGACTGTTGTGGTGGTCGGAAGAAGTTGGAGGTTGGTTAGGGTGACCGGAAACTGGAGGTTGTGGTGGCCGGAATCTGGTGGGGCGGTGGTTGCATGGCCGCCGGCCATGCAACCGGTGGAGCTCAGGCGAGGGTTAGGGAGAGGACAAGTGGCAGTGGAGGTGGAGAGAGAGCGTGCATGATGGCCACGTGTGGGTGGTGAATGGTAGTGGAGTTGTGAGGTGTCAGAGTTCTGGTTGAAGTGAAAAATGAGGTGGGGCCTCTGAAACTGAACGCGTGGCAGCTTATATAGGGGACATGTGGCATTGCAATTTTTCTGGACAAAAAAATGGCTGAAATGATTTGAGATTGGACTGGGATTTTGGGCCCCCAAATCCTGAACTGGGCCCACGAAAAATCAAAATGGACTAAAATCTGACCCAAAATTCTGCATTAAAAATGGATTAAACCTAATTAAAAACTAATTAAAGCCTTAAACCTAATTAACTAATTAATACTCAATTAACTAATCTGAAAACTCAATTAACTCTAATTAAAGTCTAAACAAAAGATTAAAATCCTAATTAATCTCTATTAAGTCCTAATTAACCCTAATAAGGAGAATTAATATCTAATTAAATTCTAAAAATACTATTAACTAACAAAAATGAAAAAACTCTAATCACTTCTATTTAAAATTCTATTAAATTTCTATAGAAAAAAAACTATATTAAAACTATAAAACTAATATCTATTAATATCTATAAAAAAAAAACTATTAACCTATATTAAACCTAATAAAAGAAATTAATATCTAACAAAAGATTAAATCTATATTAAAAATAAACTCTATTAAATCTATATCTAAAAACTATTAAATCCTATAATATCTATTAACTATTATTCTACTAATCTATTAAAATTCTATTTAAAACTAATAAAAGAAAAATCTATTATATTCTATTAAAACTATTAAAATTCTATTTAAATTCTAAAAAATCTATAAAGCCTATTTAAAATCTACAAAAGGCTATTAAATCCTTAAAAATGCAAACAAAGGCAAATAACCAACATAAAAGAGAGCGCGAGACCAGATCGAAGCAAAATAGTAACCCGGACACCAAAAATCTCAAAAATCACTGCGTACTGAAAACAACCAGGAAGCGTGCGACTTCTCAAAATAAAATCCGATTATCCAAACCGGTCTGAAACCTGAAAAGCGACAGCAGGGCTGTAATCCCGATAAAATCACCATGATTGAAGAAATGCATTATATGCAGTATGCAAATGCGAATGCGAATGCGTCGAAGCATAAACCGAAAGTGGCACCGGTTGGTCAAATTTTAGGGTGCAACAGCTGCCCCTATTCAAGCGACTTGGACCTGAAGGGTTGAAGAGCGCGCAGCCTTCAAACATTCAGAGGTACGAGACGGTTGAATACCAATAAACCCGAAAATTTGCCAACCGTGAGAATATACTGTAAAACTGCTTGGGAAATAAAGTCCAGAAAACCGATTCCAGTCGTCACAGCAACAAACTGATCAATCATCTGGTAAAGAACTCCTGATTTTAACTCCCGTTACCCGCGTGACACCACAGATAACAAATCCGAGGGTTGCAACAAAACACCTGATCTTCTCACATCGCTTACTGATAGACAGGAAGAGAAATATACTCACAACGTCTAAAGAAAGACGGAAAGACACCCATCCCGAAGGAAAAATTCAATACTCACATCGTCTAAGGATAGACGGAAAGACACCCAAAATCCATGCTCACATCGTCTAAGGATAGACGGAAAGACACCCATACTCCATACTCACATCGTCTAAGGATAGACGGAAAGACACCCATCCCGAAGGAAAAATTCAATACTCACATCGTCTAAGGATAGACGGAAAGACACCCATACTCCATACTCACATCGTCTAAGGATAGACGGAAAGACACCCATACTCCATACTCACATCGTCTAAGGATGGACGGAAAGACACTCATCCCGAAGGAAAAATTCAATACTCACATCGTCTAAGGATAGACGGAAAGACACCTAAAATCCATACTCACATCGTCTAAGGATAGACGGAAAGACACCCAATCGAAGAAAAAATTCAATACTCACATCGTCTAAGGATAGACGGAAAGACACCCTGAATCCATACTCACATCGTCTAAGGATAGACGGAAAGACACCCATCCCGAAGAAAAAATTCAATACTCACATCGTCTAAGGATAGACGGAAAGACACCCATCCCGAAGAAAAAATTCAATACTCACATCGTCTAAGGATAGACGGAAAGACACCCTGAATCCATACTCACATCGTCTAAGGATAGACGGAAAGACACCCAAAATCCATACTCACATCGTCTAATGATAGACGGAAAGACACCCAAATCGATGCTCACATCGTCTAAGGATAGACGGAAAGACACCCAAAACCCATACTCACATCGTCTAAGGATAGACGGAAAGACACCCAGAATCCATACTCACATCGTCTAAGGATAGACGGAAAGACACCCATCCCGAAGGAAAAATTCAATACTCACATCGCCTAAGGATAGACGGAAAGACACCCAAAATCCATACTCACATCGTCTAAGGATAGACGGAAAGACACCCTGATCCATACTCACATCGTCTAAGGATAGACGGAAAGACACCCATAATCCATACTCACATCGTCTAAGGATAGACGGAAAGACACCCAAAATCCATACTCACATCGTCTAAGGATAGACGGAAAGACACCCAAAATCCATACTCACATCGTCTAAGGATAGACGGAAAGACACCCATAATCCATACTCACATCGTCTAAGGATAGACGGAAAGACACCCAAAATCCATACTCACATCGTCTAAGGATAGACGGAAAGACACCCAAAAATCCACCTCGATACCATCCATCAAATTTCAGAATCCTTTTGTCTACGGGATTTGATGGAAAGAACAATATCCTTAAAGGGGCCACATCATCAGTAAGTACCGACGGGAAGAAAACCACCTATTGGAGGAACACATCGTCAATATGAATTGACGGGAAGAAAAGTCTGTCGATACCAGATGACTGATTGATCAAAGCATAACTGTTGTATGATCTGAAATACGAATAAACTGCCGAATTTCCTGAACACTGCTGCTGGATGAATGCCCCTGAACTGATCACAGAGTAATTCACGTGCCATATGAGGCTGATAGAAAACCTGGCTTATGCTTTGTATGCATATGCATATGTTTGAATCTTTCTAGGGCGTAATGCTCCATTCAGGATGGAAATGCTACGCATTTTGAAAATGAAATGCAAGTATGATGCAAATATGATGCGATATGCTAATACAGATTCAGGCTGCTGGAGAAAGTCGGGTACAGAAAACCACTTCAGCAAAATAAATGCTGAAGACGAAGCCAACTCTGCTGGGGATGAACCGGATATCACAGAATTATTCCAGCAAAATAAATGTTGGAAGAGTGGAATCAACTCCGCTGGGGAATAGCAGATGTGCCAAGTATGATTGGACTCCTCTGGGGATAGCTTACCCGTGCCAATGAAAAATTGGGCTTTTGCTGGGGAAAAATAGACGGAGTCTTCCTGCGTACTGATGAAGATTAGATTTGGAAACTGATGCGCCAACACGGATGGGCCTCACAGTGATCGCCAACATGGATTCGGGCTTTTAGGCTATCTGTGATGGGTCAGGTACAACTGACGCTGGAAAACATTCTGTCTGAACACACAGTTTTCTGGTTGAAGAGTCAAGGGATAGTAACACGACTTCCCAACATTCGTCTCGCACTCGAAAATTGGCTGAATCTGCTCGGATAGCTCTGAATAACTCTGATGATACGGAGAAGAACAATCCCTTCGCTTCTGATATGCCCCAGCCTGCGGGACCTCTGTGGTGACGCTCCTCAAAAGGAAATCTGAAAATCTGTACCCTGATGGTCTGATATGAAATGCCCCAGCATTCTGAACTCCGGAGAGATACTTCACATCAAATGCTTCTCGAATAAAGAATAACTTCCGCGCTCTTAAGATGGTCTGCCCCTGACTGCAATGACTTTGCCCCTGATTATCTGATTCAGAGTAGTGCCCCTGCCTACGAGATATTTACCGAATCTCAACCTGATTGCCCTAGGATAACTGACTTCGAAAGGCTGACCTGACTGGGGATCACTGGATGTAGCTTGCCCTGGCTTGCGGAGCATTAGGGCGCTCTGTATTCTATCCTGATCATACCTTCCATTGTAGAAAACTTTCCCGCTGTCAAGCGATTACTCGCAAGTAAAACAAGTTGTTATGCATAAAAGACATATTAATGCAACGCATATGATAGCTTTGACATCCAATCTGTTCACTGGGAAAAGGAAAAACATTTTATGGCAGATAATGCACAAAACATTTACCAAGAATATCCGCATCAGTACCAACATGGTAAGAGGAACTCTTTTAGGAGTCAGTTTCGACGCAATCTTCACCGAAGCATGCTTTCGAAACAAACCTGCTTCAATTAGGACTTTTGAAGGTTATAACATGGTCAGGTTCACGGTTTTGAAGGAAAGGATAAAGGCTCAAAGTTTATTTTAACCCACCCATTCTCCTTAATGTTCTCCCATCCTACGTTCAGCTAATTCGACCTTAGCGCTCACCTCTCAGAGGCTGAAAGATAGGAGTGATAGTTCGAGAAACCATGAGCTTTTGGAGTGACAGTTACTCACTCTTCGTCTTTGACACTTAGGGTCACACGACTCGTATTCGTCCGAGGATTTCTTTTGTCATCCTTTCATCTTTTTTCTTGTCATATCCCTAACTTTTGCCTGGACTGACTCTTTTTGAGTTTCTTTTGATTTTTTAAGTCCAGCGGGATGCCCTCATTTTTGCCTAAGTCATTTATTTTGAAGTTTTGACTTAGCGGGCTTTTGATTCTCTTTGCTTTCTCTTTTTCCGAACAAGTCGTGTGACACTGGTTGCCTGACTCATTGGAGAATAATGTGACTGTCTCACTCTTGATTTAACCATTGTGGTTTTTTAGGCACGACCTCTAGAGGTGTGATTGATCCTCGAACGGACACTCCTTTTGCAACTTGAACGCTCGGCCAAATTAGCTAACACCTACCCTACCCCAGGTTAAAGATGGAGGGTTTTTCATTTTCAGAAAGAACTCCTCCTACTAGGCTCAAAGGGGTTGACAAGGGATTATCTTCCTTATATCACCGGTGTTTAGGGATTTGAAACAATGCCTGTACATCATCAGCAGGTTTTATTTCAAAAGCATACAATATCGGAAGTTGCATGTCGTTCATTTTCGTCATCCTCCTCAGATCCTTCTTAACCGAACATTGGACATTTGTAAAAACAATTAGTGAACACGAATGGATTTAATCAAAACATGCATATTTATTTCATTATCATCAACTGAATGAAAACAACAAGTTTTACGAACAAGATTGCAATTTAAACAGGAAAGAAACTACAAACGTAAAGAAATGACAAGATGAACAAAGAAAAATGCCAGCTTCCGAGAACCGGGCTTTCACATCTGTCCTGCTGTTGAACCAGCCATCTTCACAATCAGTTATTAGAGGAAACTCGATGTTGTCCTGATCTGCTTTCAGCGACCCAACCAAATCATAGAGCCCCTCCTCCTCATTCAGATGATTTTGGGCCCTTCCTGCCCGAAGTTGATAGCTGCAGTATCAAGTAGGTCCTGCACCTTGTGCTTGAAGGCCAGACAATCTTCAATGTTGTGCCCCGGTGCTCCTGAATGGAAATCACAATGCTCATTGATATCATACCCTGCTGGAGGCGTCCCTGTCAGCGGGGATAACTTCCTCTTCTCAACCAACTGTAATCGTAGCAACACCTGAAGAAGTTCGGCATATGGCATTGGAGGCACACTAAATACTCTCACCGGCCTCTGATTTTGAGCTCTTCGCTGACTGGGATGATGTTGCCTTTGCTGCTGTTAAGATCGTTGTTGTCGTCGCTGGTACCGGGTTGACTGTTGAACAACCTTCGTAGCAAATACGACATCGGTTTCTTGACTTCCACCGTACTGATTAAGGCACTCCTTATGTTTAGCCATTTTCTTTCTCAGATCTGCCCCAGGAATAGGCAACAGTTGTGGGCATGGAGATTCTGACGCCATGGAGTCCAGGATACGTTTCTGACCTACTGCAGCTTTAGAAGCATCCATCATCTTAGCCTCAACTGGGATAGGAGCAATACGTACAGCTACACCGCTTGGCGTGAATTCAATATCTTTCGAGTCAATCAGGTCTTGAACATTGTGCTTAAAAGCATGACAACCCTCGATGTCGTGTCTGAGTGCCCCCGAATGAAATTCACATTGTTTACTGGCATCGTACCCATAAAGCGGTATCGTTCCCTTGGGCGGTTCCATTGTTCTTTTTTCAACCATTTTGAACCTCAATAAAGTCTGCAAAAGCTCAGCATACGTTGAAGGTGGCGCCTCAAATACCCTCTTCGGCCTCCCCTCCTGAATCCTTTGTTGAGCCGGATGTACCCTTTGTTGTTGTTGTTCAGGTTCCACAGGCCCAGGTGGCACGAGCTTTTTCACTACGGCTTCGGATAGTTGATCATCCTCTTTCCTAAGTACATTCTTGACTACTTCCATGATCAAGCTCATTTGGGTCTTCAGCTGACTATTTTCCTCTTTGAGGATCTTCTGCTCCAGACGCATCTCTTGCATGTCTCTCATCATCTGCCCCAGCTGGCTTCGGACTTCAATCAATTCAACCTGATTCTGTTCCATATCTCTGAAGGAACTCCTACAATAAACTGGACGATGAGGAAATAAGACCCACGGGTCTGATGTACCTGTTAAACGATAATGCAATGCAGAAAGCAAACACATATTCGAGACAAGACAAAGAGAAACTCAAGCTATAAGCACCCAGACGAACACCTCCCACACATGTACAACCAACAAAAGCAGCACGTAAGCACGAATGAGTACGAATACAATGACCCCAGCCAACAATCCTGGTGATGGTCAGCAAACAATAATGCACAAAAGCTAAACGGTTAGGCAGAGAAAACAGATGCGACACCCGGCACAGAAACCTCTAGAAACTTCTCCCATATTCAACTGAATTCTCCGTTTGACATTCTTCAGAACACAAACTTCCCGTGGAGTCTTCCATGATATTAACTGACGAACCCACACAACTGGATGACGGAGAATCGTTAATCTGAACAAAACCCTGGGGCGCGATGAAAATCCGGTTAGAGTCTAACAGATCCTGAACCTGGCTTCTAAGCACCTTACAATCATTTATTGAATGTCCCTGTGCCCCAACATGGTACTCACAGCGGGCGCTGGCATCAAAACCTGGAGGATATGGTGGAATCATTGGATTAGTCTCTTTCGGCACTATCAATCCACTTCTGACCAGATCGGGCAACAACTGACTGTAAGACACCGGTAGCTGAGTAAACTGCCTTTCAGGTTTCCTTGGTCTCTGTTGGGCGTGCTGACGCGATCGACGACAGGATGACCGTTGACTTGAAGTGTCTGAAAACTGATCCTGAGATGCTAGAGATTTTGAGACGACGTCATTTCTTTCTTCCCACTCTTCTTGAGAACTGACAACTGACTCATTCTTATCAACTGGGATATAAGGAGCATTTCGAAGCTTTCCACTCTTGAGTCCTCTCTCAACGAGCTCCCCCATTCTCATCAGGCCCACAAAGCTTGTACAACCGAACAATTTGTCATAATAACGGCCTCTCAGCGTACCCAAGAAGAGGTCAACCATTTCTCTTTCCTGAAGCGGTGGTTGAACACTAGCAGCCAATTGTTTCCATCTTTGCACATACCCTCTGAATGATTCATTCTCCGCCCGAGATAATTCTTGCAGATGTACGAGACTAGGAGCCATATCCAGGTTGTGATCGTACTGCTTCAGGAAAGCTCTGGCTAAATCCACCCATGATCGAATCTGATTACTCTCTAACTGCATATACCACCTCAAAGATGCCCCAGTCAGACTATACTGAAAGCAATGGATCATCAGCTTGTCATCTCGCACAAACGAAGTCATTCTTCGACAGAACATCATCAAATGTTGCTTCGGACAGCTATCTCCCTCGTACTTTTCAAATTTCGGCACTTTGAACTTATAAGGCAACACCAGGTCAGGGACCAAACACATGTCTGCAGCATTCAGGTTAACAGCATCTTTCGCCTTCAAAGCTTTAACTCTTTCTTCCAATACTCGGAGCCTTCTATCACCTTCAAGAGCTCTTGAGTTTACAGTCCTGGCTACCGGGATATCTCTGCGTGGATTCCTCTCAAGGAAAACAGCACCTTGATTGTTAACAGGAGGAGGACGTTCATTTCGGGCAACAAACTGCTCATGTCGATCTCGGTTCTCAACAGTAGGCTGTACAACTTGGTCTGCAGTAACGTTGTTCGCTTGCGGGAAGTCTTCCATAGAATCATACAGAGGGCTGGACGTCATAGTAAACCCTGTCAAGGTGTTAGGAGACTGGAAATTGCCTTCAGACATAGCTATCAATTACCTGCAACTGACTACACTACTTGATTCTCAAATCTGCTCAAGTCTGTTCCAACCCCCTGGTCGTCTTCTGACAATCAACAGTTGCTCAATCCAAACTCCGAGTACTCACCTTCAGGAAACAAAGGCTGGATCAAAACTCTGGCTAACTGGAGAAATGCCATGCAATATGATGCAAAGATGCTTATGCAAATGCAATGCAATGCAACAAACACGGGATCACAACCCCCACAACACGCTCTAAATGTTGCTGCACAGCTGACGGAGTACGTTCTCTCTAAAAGAGAACGCCAAGATAGCTGGTAGGCTGGAAGTCAAGGTTCTCGCAAACCCCCCCCCCCCCACTCATGGGTATGGACCTAAGGCACGACATCCTATGCGGTCATCAGCGTCACAGACTTTCATGAGGAATGATACGATTCCCAGAAGGAGTGGCATCGTCATCTCATGAAGAGGCCTCACTTAGCTGACTTCCAATTGATCGGTCCCCAGAGTCAACAATCCTCATGTCTGGACTCCCCTCAGATCCTCAGGATCGGAAAGAAGCACCTCGGAGAGAACCTCGTCTGAGCGTGAATTTCGTGGGGAACTCTTGCCTGCTCAGCAAACAGGTTCGCCAACTAATCTCCACAACTACGTTTAAATGCATACTCAAGCAGCCCAGGTCCGGCTATCACTCAAAATATCACCCTCCCCAGCACAACGGCAACAGATAATAGCGATGAAAAAATAAACACCCAAAAGACAAGCAAACAAGCGCTAGGATTGACTCTCTTAGGGGACGTTGGATCCCACATGCATAAGGAACTATCGCAGTCCTTAGCAGCCAGGGGATGTTGGATCCCCAGCAGAGTCGCCAGCTGTCGCTACTGCGAAAATCGGCGCCGGCTGACAGAAGAGTCGCCACCGTGCGTTATTTATCCCAACGGAGGGAAAGGAAACGCTCGAAGTAAACCTCGCAAAAAACGGGAAAAAGTATGGTCATCGCAACCAAAACCTGGGTTCGGGAGTCGGTTACGCAAGGGGAAGGTATTAGCACCCCTCACGTCCTTCGTACTCGACGGGATCCACGCTTGCTTGGGTTGTCTAAAGGATGCAAAACAATCTATCTACGGCTGCTAAATCTAAACGGAAGGGAATTGACTCGATAGAGCGTCGCACTCTATGCCTACGTATTCTCAAGAGAGAAAGTCAGAGTCAACGTAGTTCGGGAAACTACAGGGAAATTGGCTCGCCAAGACCTCG
The DNA here is from genome assembly GCA_963859935.3 of Lathyrus sativus. Taxonomy (NCBI): domain Eukaryota; kingdom Viridiplantae; phylum Streptophyta; class Magnoliopsida; order Fabales; family Fabaceae; genus Lathyrus; species Lathyrus sativus. Next base: position 152,664,695 of record OZ012737.1, read on the forward strand.
CGTCTTGTGCCTACGTACTTCCACACAGCATGGAAGATCAGAGCTTACGTAGTTTAGGCTAACTACGGCTAGGCTGGGTGTTCTCACACAGCAGTGAGAAATTAAACTGGTTTTAAAGGTATGGGAACCTATGGGAAAAACTACGGTCTGGTCTCAAATGCACTCGGGCAAGAGAAAAGGGATAACATCAGTCGTCAGCGGGAAGGTCTCGATCGCACAGCAGCGAGAGAACTAAAGGTTTAGTGGTTAGTGTGCTCGCTAGGATATCTCATCCTATGCCTACATATTCTCGTCTGGTACGAGAAATCAGAGCAGCTGTAGTTCGGCTAACTTCAGGACCATAGCTCAAATCTCGTTTTATTGATATTCTGAAAAATGAGGGTTACAATGATTGAATACTGGAAAATAAACTTCTAAAAACCCTATCCTATTCATCATGAAAAATCAAATGGAAAATAGTCCCCTAACAAGTGAACCTTTGAAAAACTATTTCTAAAAGTGTAAAAAGTCCCCTAACAAATGGACTTCTAAAACTACCTCTAAAAGGTAAAATAAACTCTATGAAAAAAGTCCTAAAAGAATTGAAGTGGAGCTGAATATTTTTATCTCCTTTTTCCCAATATTTTCTCTTAGTATTCTTTTATTTTTTTTTCCACATACTCTCTTCTTTTTCACACTTTCTTTTTCACTATTCTTTTTCATTTCTTTTCATATATCTTTTTTTCCAATATTCTTTCTCTATTTTTCATATTCTATTTCAAACATATTTTTATCATATTCTTTTCTCTATTTTTTTCAATATTCTTTTCCTATTTTTCATATTCTTTTTCAAACATATTTTTATCATATTCTTTTCTCTATGTAAAGCAACAAAACTATATAAAAAATAGAAAAGAAAATATAAAGGGAGGGGGGTGTGTAGTTATTACAGGGGATGCAGCAGTAAAAATATAAAGGAGACTGGGCCCAACCCACTAAGTAGTTCAGAAAAAAACAAGAAAAGGGGGGGGGGGGGGGGGGGTGAATTGAGAAACGGAGGGTGCATGTTGGTAAGAATCCAACAGGGCCCAGCCCACTCCAACAAACACACACGGGGGGAGGGGAAGAAAACGGGGGGTACAGGCAAGGAATGCCATTGGGCTCGACCCACTAATCCACGGCAAAAAAAACACAGAAACAGAGGGTGTACGTCCAAAAACGGAGGTGTGAATCCGAAGAAAGATTGGGCCTGGCCCAATCCACACCCGGTCCTTTCTCCCTCTTCTCCTCAGAAACCCTAATTCACTCTCTCCCTCTACTGTTCCCAGCCGTTCCCACGAACTCTCTCTCTCGTTTCCTCCTCCGTCTCAAACTCTCAGTCTTAAATCTCTCTCTCGTTTCATCACCCCTCAAATCATCTTCCTTCAAAACCTGCACAAACAGATGAACAGACATAATTCCTGGGAGGAGTTAGTTCGTTGAGGATCCTGAAGAAGCTCGAAGGAGATGAAGACTCTCGCAACTGTTGAAGTTCGCTGATGATTTCTGGAATTTCGCTTTGAAGTCGATGTTCTTGCTGATGAACGATGTTGATCTTGGAAGGTTCTGGAAGTTTTCTTGAAGGTGATAAGCTTCTGAGGAACGTTCTGGGGAAATGATTGATGAACCCTATGAAGGTTCTGACGAATACGATGAACACGGTTGAATCTCGAACGCGATGAATCTTCTGGAGAATCAGCGAAGAACGCGTGAAGTTCTTGGACTTGATGAGCTTGATGAACATTAGGGAATGATGATGAATGTGTCGAACGCGCTTTGAAGGTTGGTGAAACCTGGAGATTTGTGATCTTTCTGGAAATGATTAAGGCGCCGCAGATGAGGATCTTCAAAGATCTTCGCAGATCTTGAAGATAAAGATGAACATCGTGAGTAGCTCTTGAAGGAAATATGAAGAAAACCTGGAGAAACGAGTGCGTGTTCTTGATCTGGAAACCGACTGATGAACGAAGGTGCGGATCTGGAGATTTGTTGGAAATGTTGAAGATTGTTGTTGATTTGCGATGAAAGCGTTCTTGGAATTGACGAATCTTGTATGGATCTGGTGAAATATTGGGTGAATCATTGGTGATGATAATGATGATCGGAGAAAGATGAACAAGGTTGAAGGATAATGATGATCGGAGAAAGATGAACAAGGTTGAAGAATCTGGAAAAATGATGAGGATCGTATGAATTTTCCGGTGGAGTTTGAGTTTTTCGGTGACTGTTGTGGTGGTCGGAAGAAGTTGGAGGTTGGTTAGGGTGACCGGAAACTGGAGGTTGCGGTGGCCGGAATCTGGTGGGGCGGTGGTTGCATGGCCGCCGGCCATGCAACCGGTGGAGCTCAGGCGAGGGTTAGGGAGAGGACAAGTGGCAGTGGAGGTGGAGAGAGAGCGTGCATGATGGCCACGTGTGGGTGGTGAATGGTAGTGGAGTTGTGAGGTGTCAGAGTTCTGGTTGAAGTGAAAAATGAGGTGGGGCCTCTGAAACTGAACGCGTGGCAGCTTATATAGGGGACATGTGGCATTGTAATTTTTCTGGACAAAAAAATGGTTGAAATGATTTGAGATTGGACTGGGATTTTGGGCCCCCAAATCCTGAACTGGGCCCACGAAAAATCAAAATGGACTAAAATCTGACCCAAAATTCTGCATTAAAAATGGATTAAACCTAATTAAAAACTAATTAAAGCCTTAAACCTAATTAACTAATTAATACTCAATTAACTAATCTGAAAACTCAATTAACTCTAATTAAAGTCTAAACAAAAGATTAAAATCCTAATTAATCTCTATTAAGTCCTAATTAACCCTAATAAGGAGAATTAATATCTAATTAAATTCTAAAAAAACTATTAACTAACAAAAATGAAAAAACTCTAATCACTTCTATTTAAAATTCTATTAAATTTCTATAGAAAAAAAACTATATTTAAACTATAAAACTAATATCTATTAATATCTATAGAAAAAAACTATTAACCTATATTAAACCTAATAAAAGAAATTAATATCTAACAAAAGATTAAATCTATATTAAAAATAAACTCTATTAAATCTATATCTAAAAACTATTAAATCCTATAATATCTATTAACTATTATTCTACTAATCTATTAAAATTCTATTTAAAACTAATAAAAGAAAAATCTATTATATTCTATTAAAACTATTAAAATTCTATTTAAATTCTAAAAAATCTATAAAGCCTATTTAAAATCTACAAAAGGCTATTAAATCCTAAAAAATGCAAACAAAGGCGAATAACCAACATAAAAGAGAGCGCAAGACCAGATCAAAGCAAAACAGTAACCCGGGCACCAAAAATCTCAAAAATCACTGCGTACTGAAAACACCCAGGAAGCACGCGACTTCTTAAAATAAAATCCGATTATCCAAACCGGTCTGAAACCCGAAAAGCGACAGCAGGGCTGTAATCCCGATAAAATCACCATGATTGAAGAAATGCATTATATGCAGTATGCAAATGCGAATGCGAATGCGTCGAAGCATAAACCGAAAGTGGCACCGGTTGGTCAAATTTTAGGGTGCAACAATATGTGTATGTTTGAATGGCGTAATGCTCCATACGAAATGGAAATGCTACGCATTTGAGGATGAAATGCAAATATGATGCAAATATGATGATATATGCAAAGATGCAAATGCAGGCTCGGGCTGCCGGAGAAAAGCTGTACACAGAAGGGTCGTTCCAACAAAATAAATGCTGGAAAGGTGAAGCCAATTCCGCTGGGGATAACCGGGTATCACAGAATTATTCCAGAAAAATAAATGCTAGAAAGGTGAAACCGACTCTGCTGGGGATTCGGGAGAACTATCAAGTAACTCTGCTCTGGGGATTCAGGAATCATCCTGGACGGATAAACTCTGCTGAGAAATTCAAGAATCATCCTGATAGGGAGAAGGAATCATCCTGCTGTCGAGAGGAAATCACACCAATCTCAATTGGACTTAACCTGGGAAACGAACCTCAGACGACTTTCCACTGGGAAACAAAGCTCTACGAGAACATGCACTTGCTCAACTGGGTATACGAACCACAAACTGCGGAGGAAACGATGTCAATCACAGAAATGAACTGCACGGCCTTCGCAGATAGAATCTTCTGGGAGATATGGACTCTGATAGGGAAGTATAGCAACCGATATTCGATAATCTCTCTGCTGGGGAAGATCAATAATGGCTTGAACAACTTCCAAGGATTCGGCTCTCTTGGAGGACTGTGAACTCGGCTGAGGATAGGCAACCAGACGCTGGAATAACTCCTATCCGCCGGGGGGGAATACCACTCTGTGGGGCATTTTAACTCTGTTGGAGACTTCAGTCTGAATTATCGAGAGCTAAACACTTACGGGTAGTCTTCTAAGAGAAAACTGCATGTTGACCCACTGTCGGGAACGAGTATACACCTCTGCGCATGACTTAGCTGGGGAAATGATGATCCTGCCTAGGATACATCTTGGCATACTGCCGGGAGGGTTTCGGCCCTGCAACAATGATCTCTGGGGCTTTTATCCTGAATAGAGAAAGCTTACCACGAAACGAACTCGAGATGGCTTGCCCCAGAATTTTACAACTTCTGACAAACTCTGCGGATATGGAGAGGAATGATTCCTCCGCTTTCAACTTTTGCCTCAGTCTGTGGGATCTTCATAACATCCTCTCAAAAGGAAACTTGAGATCTCTGGCCTCTGGTGGTTTGATATGAACGGCCTCAGCACTTTGGAATCCTCGAAGAGGTGCTTCATATTAATTGCCCCATGGGCAAGAAATAGCTTCTGCGCTCTTAGGGTGGTCTGCCCCTGTCTTGCAACGACTTTGCCCTTGGTTGGCTAATCTGTGGGGAAATAACTCTGATTGTCCTCGAGAGATCTATCAAATCTCGACCTGACTGCTTCAGATTAACTGACTTCTGGATGGCTGACTCCCATGCTATGATCGTTTGACATAGCTTGCCCCGATACACCGGAATTTAGGCATTCTGCATTCTATTCTGGTCAGACTTTCCATTGTGGAAACTTTCCTGCTGTCAAGCGCTTACTCGTAAGTAAAACAAACTGTTCTACATAAAATACATATCAAATGCAATGCATATGACAATTTTGAAATTCCAATCTATTCACTGGAAAAAATTGTGACATAAAATGTATGAATCATTCATTAACATGTCAACATTAGTACAACGCTGTAAGGGGAATCCTTTTGGGGAGTCAGTTTCGATGCGATCTTAACCGAAGTATGCTTTCAAAATAAACCTGCTTCAATTAGGACTTTTCAGGTTGTAACGTGGTCAGGTTCACGGTTTAAGAAAGAAAGGACATAGGCTCAAAATTCATTTTAACCCACCCATTCTCCGTGATGTTCTCCAATCCTATATTCACCTAAATCGACCTTAGCGCTCACCTTTCAAAGGTTATATGACAGGAGTGACGGTTCAGGAAACCACAAGTTTTCGGAGTGACAGTCACTCGCTTTTCGTCTTTGGCGTTCGGAGCCACACGATTTCGTTCTTGTTCGAGGATTTTTCTTTTGTAATCCTTTTTTGATTTTCGTTTTTTCATTCCCTAACTTTTTCCTGGACTAACTCTTTTGAGTTTCTTCGATTTTGAAGTCCAGCGGGGTACCCTAATTTTTTCCTAAGTCGCTTGTTCGCAAGATTCGACTTAGCGAGCTTTCTTCTTTTTTTCTTTTCTTTCTTTCCCCTTTTTTTTGAACAAATCATGTGGCACTGGCTTGTCTGACTTGTTAAAGGGATTGTGACTGTTTCAATCCTGATCGGTCAGGTTTAACCATCATGGTTTTTTTTAGGTACGACCTATAATAGTGTGATTGATCCTCGAACGGACACTCGTTTTGTAATTTGAACGCTTGGTCAAATTAACTGACACCTACCCTGCCCCGGGTTAAGATTGAGGTATTTTCATTTTCATAAAGAAACTCCTACTACACGGCTCAAAGGGGTTAACAAGGGATTATCTTCCTTATATCTCTGGTGTTTATGGGTTTGAAACAATGCCTGTACATCATCAACAGGTTTTTTATTCAAAAACACAGCATCGGAAGCTTACGCATCGTTGGATTTCGCCATCCTCCCCGGATTCCACTTAAACAAGCGTTTGACATCAGTTAAAACATTGAGTGAACACGAATGGATTAAATTAAAACATGCATATTCATTTCATTATCAATATCAATTGCAAACAATACAAGTTTTACAAATGCAATTTGGGCTTTAATAGAAAAGAAACTACAAATGCAAAGAAATGACATGATAAAACAAAAATTGCCAGCTTCTGGGAACCGGGCTTTTCGAACTTGATTTGCTGCTGAGCCAGCCATCCTCAGAATTGCTCGTCGAAGTCATCCTGATACTCTTCTGAACATCTGCTCTCAGTGAACTCTCCCTTAACATGAACTGATACACCCACTTGGCTGGATGAAGGAAGGTCGTTAATCTGAACACCATGAGGCGTGATTGAGATCCTGTTAGAATCCACCAGAGTCTGAACCTGGCTTCTAAGAACCTTACAGTCTTCAGTTGAGTGCCCCTGCGCCCCAGCATGGTACTCACAGCAGGCATTGACATCAAATCCTGGCGGGTACGGAGGAATTTCTGGATTAATCTTCTTCAGAACAACCAATCCACCTTCGATCAAATCCGGCAATAATTGACTATACGATATCGGTAGCTGAGTAAAATGCCTTTGTGGCTTCCTCGTTCTTCGTCTAGCGTGCTGACGCGATTGATGACGGTAAGATTGCTGACTCTGAAGGGGAACAGATACCTGACACACAGACCCAATGGGTTGCTTACTTTTTACACTCGAAGTATCAGAAAACTGAATCTGAGGTACAGGAGATTCCGGGATAACAACACTTTCTTTCTCCCATTCTTCTTGAGAATTGACAACTGATTCATCTTTATAAACTGAAGTATCTGAGATGTCTCAAATTTTTCCGCTCTTGATTCCGCTCTCAACATGTTCTCCTGTTATCACTAAGTCAGCAAAGTTCGATGCTCTACCACTGATCAGCTTATCAAAGTAATGGCCTTTCAAGGTACCCATAAATATGTCAACCAACTCTCTGTCTTGAAGCAGAGGTTGAACGCGAGCTGCGAATTCTCTCCATCTCTCCGCATATCCTCTAAAGGATTCGTTGTCCTCTTGAGATAGTTCTTGGAATTGCACGCGACTAGGAGCCATGTTAAGGTTGTAGTTGTACTGCTTTACGAAAACATTGGCTAAGTCTGACCATGATCGAATACAACCACTTTCCAACTGCATATACCAATCCAACGATGCTCCACTCAAACTATCTTGGAAGCAGTGAATCATGAGCTGATCATTGTGGACATGTGAAGTCATTTTTCTGCAGAACATTATCAAATGTAGTTTCGGACAACTATCCCCTTTGTACTTCTCAAAATTTGGCATCTTAAATTTCGGAGGCATCACCAGACCTGGCACCAGACACATACTCGCAGCATTCAGATCAAGAGCATCCTGACTCATCAAGGCATCAAGCTTTTCTTCCAACAACTGACATTTTCCCATAAATTCAACAGTCTATGGGTCTTCAGCATTAACCTTTGGAACAATCCTCTGAGGATCTGGCACAGAGAATGTGAAACTATGATAGTCTGTGTCTTGGAGAGAAGAAGAATCTCTATCTCTGGCAATGGGATGCTCTTCAACAGGAGCCGGCACAGGATGAGCTTGGGCATCATTTTTCACTGGCTTCCATGAGCTGACTCAACTGATTCTTCATCAATTCAAACTCTTCCCTGGTAACAACCAAGTTCTGCTCTTCTGAGTTCATGATCCTGAAGCTGATTCAAGTCCAATGCGAATGTCGGGAAATCAACTGCGGTTTGGACAAAAGACGGGTAAGCTCTCTGTTTCGGCCGAGGATGGACATGCAAACATGAGATGCACATGAAATGCAATGCAAGATGCAACAACATGGGATCACATCCCCCACAAAGCTCTGAATACTGTTGCGCTGCTGAATGGATAAGTTCGCTCTGAAGAGATAACCAAAATATCGGGTAGGTTGGAAGCCAAGTTTCTTGCAAAAACCCTCCCACTCACGGGTATGGTCCTAAACTGACAAGGTACGACATCCTATGTGTTTCCCAGCGTCACATACTTTCACGAAATGATGATACGTTCACCATTTCTGGTTTGGCATCATCACTCCCTGAAGAGGCCTCACTTAGCTGAGTCACAAATGATCATTCCCCAGAGTCGACAACTCTCCATACCAACAACCCCTCAAGCCCAAAGGGCTGGAAAAGAAGTCAACCAAGAGAATCTCGTCTGAGCGTGGATTTTGCAGGACACTAGTACATGCAAAGCATGCACGCGCCCACTACTTTCCACAACTAATGCTAGGTATACACTCAAGCCTGGGTCTGGCTTATCATTCATCAGGGCCCCCCTCCCACAACAGCACAGCAAATAATCATATTATGCTGAAAATAAAATATGGAAAGTAAAGTGCGATAAATAAACGCAAACCCAACAAGTAAACAAACAAGTGTTAGGATTGACTCGCATAGGGGACGTTGGATCCCCAGCAGAGTCGCCAGATGTCGCTACTGCGAAAATAAGGTGCCGGAAAAACAGAAGAGTCGCCACCTTTCGTTATTTATCCCACAGAAAGGGAAAGGAAATGATCATAAAAACCTGACGAAAAGGTATAAGTCAAGGTCATCGCAACCAAGTCTGGGTTCGGGAGTCGATTATGCAAGGGGAAGGTATTAGCACCCCTCACGTCCGTTGTAATCAACGGGATCCATGCTTGTTGTCTAGTTTATGGGTGAAAAACAATATAATCTATGGCTTCTAAAGCTAAACGGAAAGAACTGACTCGATAGAGCATCATGCTATATGCCTACGTATTCCCTCGTGCAATGGGAAAGTCAGAGTCAACGTAGTTCGGGAAACTACGGGGGGATTTTCTCTCCAAGACGTCGCGTCTTGTGCCTACGTATTCTTATATCATTTGAGAAATCAGAGCAAAACGTAGTTCAGGCTAACTACGGGACAAAAGGGGTGTTCTCGATCACACAGAGGTGAGAGAAAAGGTTGACGATACTAGCGTACGTATTCTAGTAGTTAGGTGTATGCTGCTCGACCATTGGAGACTTAGGCTTTACCTGTTTGCGGTAGAACGGACGTAGTATGTCGAGGTTTAAAGGTATGGGAACCTATGGGAACTAGGACTACGGTCTGGTCTCAATTGCGCTAGGGCGAGAGAAAGGGAAATTAGTCGGCAACGGGAAAGCCTCGATCGCACAGAATCAAGAGAACAAAGAAGTTAGTTGTTAGTATGCTCGCTAGGATATCGCATCATATGCCTACATATCCTCGTCTGGTACGAGAAATCAGAGAAGCTGTAGTTCAGCGCACTACAGGAAAGGGGAAAAAGTGAGCTCGCTGGGATTATCGCAATCCTATGCCTACGTACTCTCGTCTGGTATGAGAGATCAGAGCAAACGTAGTTCGGCGCATGCAGAAAACAAGTCTCGATTGCACAGGGGCAAGAGAAGGGATCTCAATCGCCAGGATGCGAGAGAAAAGGGTTTCGATCGCACGGGGGCGAGAACAAAGAGGAAGCAGGCCTAACACGCCCAAACGGGAAGGAACTCGGGACACACACGCAAGAACCTAAGGCGTAGGAGCGAATGCGTCGCATATCACCCAAAGGGTGCTACACTAAACACTCTAGACGATTGAGAGGAGACCGCTTAATTGTCATTTCCTACGTATCTAACGCTACAGCTCACACCACTTGACGGTTGCATAAAGACTTGAACAAGAAAGATGTTATCAAACGAAGCGGTTCTGTTGGCCCTCGACATTATGCGCAAGCTCCATTCCAATATTCTCCTCTCTAGATCCTTGATGATGACGTTTTGAATCAGAACCAATGTAACGCTAAACCGTCATGGTTCGACTTATAAGAGAAATCAAACTCTAAGAGGTAATGTATTGATATTCGTGTCAAAGACAAGATAGAGAAATGATATTGAGAATCATTCTCCAATTGAATCATGTCACACGGACAACACAGAAAAAAGTCCAAATGAAATCAGATAGAAAAGAAAATGAGGAGAGAAAAAGTGGTCTCGGATCCTGCATTATCCATGAACAATTCGATTAATAACGGTTTACAGAAGTCTCGTCATCGACCTACAAAACAAAAATGATGAGAAAAATCCAATGAAAAATGGAAATAATATTCTACTTCTAAAAAACAAATAAAACTCCTAATAGAATAAAATTCCTAAAGAAATATAAGGAAATTGCATATAGAAAATAAAATGAAAATTCTATATAAAAGTATATATATCCTAAAAGAATATAAAACTAGAATATAAAATCTATATAAGCATAATATTCTAAAGGAAAATAAACTATAATTTCCTAAGAAGAAAATAGTAAAGAATTACTAAAATCTATTACAAAGAAAAATAAAACCATAATACAAACAGGGGGGACAGTAGCAAGCCAGGGGTTTTGTCCAGAAACCATTGGGCTTATTGGCTCAGCCCACAATCAGAAGAAAAAAAAAAGAAACAGGGGGGTGTGAAAGGAAATGGGGGGTACGACCCAGAAAAAGATGAAGTTGGGCCAAGAGCCCATTAACTCAATCCCAGGAGTCTACACGGAACACCTTTCTTCTTCCTTCTTTGTTTGGCCAGACAATGAACCCTAAGCCTCTTCTTCTTCAACCTTGTCGCCTCCGCCGTCGCCGATCTCCGCAACTCCCAAACCCAAACGTCAACTTCCTTTTTCGTCCAGCAACCCTCTCGTTTATCATCACCATTTTTGATTTCATGCTCTCCTCCTTCTTATTCATAAACTTGTTGATCGAAGCTTCATTCATGGAAGATTAGCGAAGGTTGGCTCGATGGATGAACGTTGATGATTGACGGAAGGTCTTGATGCAGAGGTTGTTGCTTCGTCTGGAGCTTGAGTGGTTGGTTCATGAACGAAGATGAAATGTTAACGAAGCTCCTTGAAGAACGAGTTGAAGATAAGAAGACCTTGGTGACATGGCAATGATGAACACGATGAAGGTGACGGAGATCTTTTGGAAAACGGTTAAAGATCGATGAATGTAGTTGAATCTGTGGTGAAATGGCGACGGATCTGAAATTGCATGTTGATGATGAAGGTGAAGATTCGAATGAATCTTGATGAGCGGTGAAGTTCTGGAAAAAAACGAGGATGAACGTGAAGGTGAAGAACCTTAAAGGTGCGACGAAGATCCATGTATCTTGACGAAATCTGGCGAACTTGACGGAAGAGCGCTATGAATACGGTTGAGGACGGTGGAGCTTCTTGAAGAAATATGAAAACGAGGAAGAATCGGATGGTATTCTGGACAGTTGAAGATCTGTCTGCATGCGTATGAAGCTGACGAAGAACAAACAAGAGTTTGTTCGTAGCGGTGGTGTGTAGATCGTAGATCTGGATTTTTGATGGATCTGATGAACGGACGATGAAGGTTCATGATATTTTCTGGATGAAGATCAATACTTCGGTGAAGGTTGTATGAAAAAGAAGGAGAAATCTGGAAAACGGTTACGGTATCGATGAGCGTTCTTGAGGATTCTTGGTGGAACGGATGAACACGGATGCATGTTCTTGAAAAACGAGTTTGAAGAATTTATGGGAAAACGGTTACGAGTTCTTGAAGATCTGGATGGAGATCATGGTGAACTCCGATGCGGATCTTGAAGGGTGACTGGAAAAGTGATGAATCTTGATGCGTTTTTCTGGTGAAATGCTTATGTTTATGGAGAAGAAATGATGAACATGGATCTGGATGATGATTGTTGGTGATTTCTGGATGATGAACACTGATGAAATTCGTATTGAATTTCTGGAAAAAGTCAAGAACGCGATGAAAAAGATGCAATTTCCGGCGAGAGTAGGCCGTTTCCGGTGAAGTTCCGGTGGGTTTGTGCATCGTAAGATTTCTCCGGCGAGGTGTGAGTTGTGTTTGCATGCGTGGCGAGGTGGCAGCATGTGGGAAAGAGGGATAGTGATGTGGCGTGCATGCATGATGAGGGTGGTGATGAGTGGGCTACGTGGCGTCCAGAGGAGAGAGAGAGAGAGAGAGAGAGAGAGAGAGAGAGAGAGAGAGAGAGAGAGAGAGAGAGAGAGAGAGAGAGAGAGAGAGGGAGATGCTTATATAGCGACAAGTGTCACAAAACTGGATTATAGGCTTGAAATGTGGACATCTGGCCCACAAAAATGGACAAAAACTGGACTCAATTAACTGACTCAATTAACTGCTAAGACTAATTAAAGACTAAAGATGAATTAAACATGGATTAACATGCATTAAAGCTGCAACAAAAAATGGTTAAGGCTGACACTAATTAATAGAAAAGAATCAATTAAAATCTTTATTAAAACTGATTATTAACTAAGCTAAACCTAATGATATTCTAATCACTTAATCCTAATTATCTAGATTAATAAAATCTAATAATACCTAGAGAATTAAATTTAAAAAGAATTTAAAATCTATTAATTTCTAAAACAAGTCAATTATTCTAAAAAGAAATAAAATCTATTAATTTCTAAAAGGAATTAAATCTAGAAAATAAAACCTATTATATTCTAAACAAATCAAATAATTTCTAGAAACCAATTAAAATCTATATTATTTAAAATCTAATAAAACTCAAAAGAAGTTCTAGAAATCAATATTCTACTAAACTCTAAAAATAGAAAAAGAAATAAAAGTCTATTAAACTCTAATATCTAAAATAGAAAATAAAGGATAGAAGCTATCTAGCAACTATTTCTATGCTAAAATTTAACGAAATAAACTCTAGAAAATTGCTAATAATTCCATAAGGAGAAAACGATGGAAAAGCAGTTAAATCGGCGAATAAGAACGCGAGAAAGCACTAAGATAACCATATAGCCTAAAAACACCCGGAAGAGCACAACTCCCAAAATAAATCTCTGTATTCGAGCTGGTTAGGCATGCCTGAAGCGCGAGAAGAGCTGTAATCCCAATAAGATCAATCCGGCTAAAAAATGCAATGTATGCAGTATGCAGATGCAAATGCAAAATGAAATGAAACATAAGCCAAATAATGAGAAACAGTTGGTCAAATTTTGGGGTGCAACAAGAGTTGTTTTGTAACGGGCAGAAGAAAGAGTGGATAGAATCTGCAAGCGGAAGTTCGTCGGTTGAGAACATAGTCGGCGCCGGAGGTATCACCAGAAGTGGTGGGGTCTTCTCTCCACCAGAGGTTATTGCTGATAAAAATGACAGGGGTAAGCGTAAGGCTGTGAATGAAGAGAATGTTCAACCCCAGGTTGTTACTGATGATCTTTCAAAGGATGCGAAAGAATTTATGAGATTAATTCGGAAGAGTGACTATAAAATTGTGGATCACTTGAATCAAACTCCGTCGAAAATTTTTATCCTGTCATTGTATATGAGTTCGGAGGCGCATCGCAATGCTCAACTAAAAGTTTTGAATGAAGCGTATGTACCCCTGGAGATTTCTATTAATCAGTTGGAGGGGGTAGTTGTAACGCCCATTTTAATTATCTCGTTTTTCTGTGTTATTTTATTTTCGGCTTGTTTTGTGGGGTGTTTGAGTGCGATTGTGTGTAGCCCTTAAGTTGGAGTTTAATTAATAATTTTGGACTTTGGAATTAATAATAGTATTTAGTGATAATAATTAATTAATAATGGTAATATTATTATTATTATTATTATTATTATTATTATTATTATTATTATTATTATTATTATTATTATTATTAATTTTATTATTGTTAAGTGAGAAAGAAAAGGAATTAATTGGAATAAGGGAGTGTTTGGGGAGAGAAAGAAATATTGGAAAGAAAGAAGGAAGAGAAACGCGTTCAAGAGAAGATGAAAGTTGGAGAAGAAGAGCAAGGTCAGTTTGGAACAAGAGTGAGAAGGAGAATCAAGAGGAAGCTGGAAATTGTCAGTTGCAACAAGAGCTTCAGCATCTGATCAAGTTATCGAGGTAAGGGGGGAGAATCGGGTTGAAATTCGGTAGTTGCATGAATTCTAAGTAGAAGAGGATTTCCCTAACCCCATAGGTTCTGATGATTATGTTTGATTGTGTTGTTGAATTTCTGGTTTGTGATAGCATGATGAGCTGGTTGCATGTGATGTAGAGTGATTGTTTGGTGATTTGGGGATTTCGGGTAATTGCTATGTTTATGCCGAAATTGATTTAATTGAGTAGAACTAAAGTTGTATCTGGTAAAATCATGAATGGATTTTATAGTTGAGCCGTATAATATTGGTCTGATATTGTGAGAGCCAGTTTGCGCATAATTGGTTGAGTTCAGAGAGTTTTGCCGACTCTGAGCAGTGGAATTTTTGAGAAATCGCAGACATTTGCCAGCACTTTCTCTAGGCGAGCGAATAGCGAGCATTCGCTGATGCTTCGCTATGCGAACTGGGTAGCGAGTGCTTCCAATAGCCACTGTCTGCCTTCGCTAGGGAGTTCGCTGGGCGAGTGAGCCAGCGAGCATGACAGTAGTTTGTGTTTTTGGTGTTGTTCTGTTCTGTTATGTTCTCTGGTGTTATTGGACCCTTGTTGTTCATGACTGAATATAAGAATGATAATGAACTGTGGAGATGTGTATGTGTGGTGTGGAACATGATTCCCTTGATATTCGTTTAATTAGAATAATTCAATGGGTGTATGTTAGTATACATGGACGTGGTAATGTGTGGAATATGTATATGATGCATAGTGAGGCGATCGGGAGGATCGTGTGTACTTAGTGTCGATTGGGGTTTCGTTGTTATTTAACTTGATTGATAATTAATTGGTGTGTATATATAAATACATGTGTATGATGTATGGGGTTATGATCAGTAGGATCGTGTGCATTTAGTGTGCATGATGTTGTGTGTTGTGCATTGGGGTTATGCATAGCATCGGTAGTGATAATGTGCTCCTGTGTGGAGGGTGATGGCCTAGTGCCCATCGGTACTGATAATGTGCTCCTGTGTGGAGGGTGATGGCCTGGTTCCCATCGGTGATTGTGAGGGATAGATCATGTCTCAGGGGAGCGTAAATGATCTATCCTGTTTATGATGTGTTCCTGTGGGGAGGGTGATGGCCTAGTGTCTATCGGTGATGATGATGTGTTCCTTCAGGAAGGGTTGATGGCCAGGTGCCCATCGTTGTTGTTGAGTCGGTACCGCATATTATGGTGTTGTGTTGCATATGTTTGCATGGTTATGTGTGTTGTACTGGTGTTGGACTGTAGGTCCGGGTGAATGTATATTGAATGATGTTTGTTGTTTACTGCCTTTTATTCATGTACATTATTACCGTTATATTTTGATCGTGATTTCTCACCCCTTGCTTTTGTTGTGGTTTGTGCTTCTTCGGAAGTACAGATAATCCAGGTGTGTAGCTAGCTTGGATTGTGGTTAGTCGTGTCGTAGGGATGCTCTGATACGTAACACTGGGGCTTTTTGGGAGTTAATTGTTTATCTGATGATTTTGTGTGCCCCTGTAGCGTATCATGTTTTGACGAGTTCTTTTAGTGAATATATATGTGATGACGAATTTTCCGCTGTTTATTATTGTTGATATCATTTAATGAAAATGTTTTGTTTGGTTTATTCTGTGACATCCCGTGTGTGGTGTGAAACTTTGATAATTGTTTATTTTAATTGCATTTATTTTATTTTGGGGAATGGGGTGTTACAAGTTGGTATCAGAGCAGGTCGGTCCGTCCGGCTAAGTTGTCTAATGTTGTTTGTTCCCTTGTATGCGACATGTGTGTGGAAACACTGTCGGTACATGTTTGTTGTCTAACCTTTGTCTGCAAAAGTGGGAATGATTCAAGTGGGGGAGAAGCTTGTGCTTCTCCCGGGTGCTGCAAGTGTGGAGTGGTAGCTGGGTGTGTGGTTGAATGCGCTTATAGTTTGGTAAAGATGGTTCATACCCCATTATGATTTTCGGCTGTCTATTGACAAATTGAGGAACTGATCACCCTTAATCTCTTGTTGATAACAGTTAGAATTGTGTTGGATGGAATGAACGTGTCTTGCAAGCTTAGATGGCGTGAGTAGTGAATGGTCTGGAGTTCAGCTAGGTGCTTAAAAATTGTTTTGACGAGTTGGCTCAGAACAGTGTTAAGGTGTTTAAATTTTGATGGGAATTTTGAGTTATAATTAAAGTAGGGAAGTTGGCGAATTGCCAATTATTTGTGGTTGTCTGGAGGTTATACTGACAAGACAGTGATATACAGCCAGGACGTGAAATGGAGTTGTGATCAACTTAGTTGCAGAAGCTAGTCCGAGAATGAAAGCTCCATGCTATATGTCTGTTGGGATGGTCGAGGAATTAAACTGATTAAGTAGTGATTGGGACTTGTGCCTGGTGTGTGCTAAGGCAACAAAGTGTGAGGCCGAGTATATTAAGGGTGGATAGTGACTTCTGATGATTATTAAAGAAATTAAGATGTGGAATGCAAGATTGGTATAATTAGGCCTTTAAATATCCCATGAGTTAAAGATGTGTTGAATGACCTTTTAAGTGTGAAATTGTTGTCGTATGTTAAATTCCGAGATCGCAGCTTTTTACGGAATCGAAATCGGACACTCGGAAGTTAGGTAACGGTCGAAATTAGGATTTCGGACTGTCATGTTCGCAAGGTCCTTCGCCTAGCGAGCATGCTGGCGAACGACTCCACGCTCGCTGTTGTGTTCGCCTAGCGAAGATGTCCTAGGCAGGAGAATGTTGTTTCGGTATTTTTGTCGTAACGGGAGAACCGTAACTCGGAATGATGCACGGTTCGAAGCGTTAGAAATCTATTTTAGTACTCTATGTGATGGTGAAGTAGTGGCATGGAATTAAGTTATTTATTTATGGAATATGTTTGGATGTTGTGGTAAGTGCGGAAGGTGCGGTTCGTGTTTCCGCCATAACTCGCAAATTGAATGTCCGTTTGGCATGGGATTTTCCATACTTAGTTGAGCATGTCAGTAGTTGTGTTAACCGATGGTATTTTGATATATTCAAAGAGTATAGAGGATTGTGTTGAGCATCGGGAACTTGAGTTATCGGTGTTGGAGAAGAAGCGGTGATATGCCTCTGTGAAGAAAGTTCAAAGAGTTCGTGTGTTGGTTTTGCCGTATCCGATGGAACTATTTGTTGTGTTTTGTGATGCTTTGTTGATATGATTGGGGGATATCTTAAAGTGTAACATCAGCGGGTGTTAGTCATGCTTCGAGGCAACTTAAAGTACGTAAGAGGAATTATCTGGCAGGTGGTTTAGAGTGGGTTGCTGTCGTGTGTTGTACCGGAGTTTGGAGGCCTTAATTGTTTAGTGGATATATGAGATGCTTGGTGAACTTAAAAGCTTAAGGTATTTGTTTGATTTGAAAGAGTTGGATATGAGACAAAGGAAATAATTGGGACCTCTGGAGGAGTATGGTTTTCGGTTGAATTTTCATTCGGGCGAGACAACGTGGTAGCTGATGTATCGATTTGGAGAATTTTTGGGTATATACCGATGATGATGGTAAAGGAGGTAGCACTGATTAAGAAAATTTGAGATATGAGTTTGGTTCGTAAAGGGACTTCTTATGGAATTAAGCTTCATATGTTGAGGCTGACTATGAGTAATCTTGATGAGAGTCGAGGAGTTGGAATTCTAATTTGAGCTAGTAGGCTGATTGAATTTAATGAATTGAGTCGAAGGTCTGATTTTCGGATTGATGGAAATGGTGCCATGAGATGTTGTGATAGAGATGTGCTCCAGTATTGTGAGTTGGATAAGAGTACCCTGAGGGAAGGATATTAAGGTGGGTTAAGTACCCATCCAGGTGCTATGAAGATGTGACCGAATGTGGGATGTTGCTTTGGTGGTCGTAGGTGGAGGGAGAGAGAGTTGAGATTGTGTATGCTGATTAGACTTGTGGGAAGTCGAAGTTGGAACAGTGGGAACTGTTGGGCCTGATGCAACTGTTGAATATTTCCGAGTGGAGTAGAAGAGTGGTTCCATGGAATTATGTGTCGGGTTTTCTAGAGAATTTAAAAAGGGGATATAATTTGGTTTGAGTAGTTGAGAATGGATTGAAAAGATTAACTCATTTTTACCAATGGAGATGAATCATTCTATGCTGAAGGTAGCTAAGATGTATAGTGAGGAAGTTGTGAAGTAGTGTGAAGTGCCGTCGAATATTGTATCAGATGTGAAATTTGAGTTTGCGATGAAATTTTGGGAGAGTGGCGGAAACTTGGAGGGCCATATTAAAGTTGAACTCTGTTTAGCATCATGGACGGATGGACACATAGAGAGAGTTATCCCGTATGTAGAGGATTTGGTGAGAGCTTGTGTGTTGGATCATGATGGATCGGGGGGGCAGTTAATTGTCGTTGATTGAGTTACCTACAATAACAGTTATCCTTCTAGTATCGGAATGACATCATATGAGGTTTTGTATGGTAGTAGGAGATGTGGGACTCCTTTGTGCTGATGCGTGTCCGGCAAGAGTGTTGTACTCGAACCAGAAATTGTGCAAGAGGCGACTGAAAAGATCAAAAGGATCCAAGAAAAGACGCATATTGAGAGTTATGACGGTAACTAGGGTTGGTCGAGCTTTGAAGTCTCAGAAGCACACATTATGCTTTGTTTATCCGAATCAGAGTGGCGCAGCGGAAGCATGAGGAAAATAACATGTTAGACTGTTTTTTCGCGGGCATTTGTGAAAGCTGCAGGGTGAGTTCATGTGTCTAAGCTGAGGAGGTACTTTGATTGAATTGGGTGGGGTGCAAGTGAGAAATAATGTGATTATTGAGGCACTTCTAGTGCGAATTGTTGAACAAGGATCAACTCCGAGGGAAGGAGATATCCTTGGTGAATGTGGCTTGGGGAGGTGCTGCAGGAGGCAATGTGACCTGGGAGTTGGAAAGCAGGATGCGGGATGCGTATCCAGAATTGTTTCCATCAGGTATTTTCGAGGACGAAAATAATTAAAGTGAGGGAGAGTTGTAACGCCCATTTTAATTATCTCGTTTTTCAGTGTTATTTTATTTTCGGCTTGTTTTGTGGGGTGTTTGAGTGCGATTGTGTGTAGCCCTTAAGTTGGAGTTTAATTAATAATTTTGGACTTTGGAATTAATAATAGTATTTAGTGATAATAATTAATTAATAATGGTAATGTTATTATTATTATTATTATTATTATTATTATTATTATTATTATTATTATTATTATTAATTTTATTATTGTTAAGTGAGAAAGAAAAGGAATTAATTGGAATAAGGGAGTGTTTGGGGAGAGAAAGAAATATTGGAAAGAAAGAAGGAAGAGAAACGCGTTCCAGAGAAGATGAAAGTTGGAGAAGAAGAGCAAGGTCAGTTTGGAACAAGAGTGAGAAGGAGAATCAAGAGGAAGCTGGAAATCGTCAGTTGCAACAAGAGCTTCAGCATCTGATCAAGTTATCGAGGTAAGGGGGGAGAATCGTGTTGAAATTCGGTAGTTGCATGAATTCTAGGTAGAAGGGGATTTCCCTTACCCCATAGGCTCTGATGATTATGTTTGATTATGTTGTTGAATTTCTGGTTTGTGATAGCATGATGAGCTGGTTGCATGTGATATAGAGTGATTGTTTGGTGATTTGGGGATTTCGGGTAATTGCTATGTTTATGCCGAAATTGATTTAATTGAGTAGAACTAAAGTTGTATCGGGTAAAATCATGAATGGATTTTGTAGTTGAGCCATATAATATTGGTCTGATATTATGAGATCCGGTTTGTGCGTAATTGGTTGAGTTCGGAGAGTTTTGCCGACTCTGAGCAGTGGAATTTTTGAGAAATCGCAGACATTCGCCAGCACTTTCGCTAGGCGAGCGAATAGTGAGCATTTGCTGATGCTTCGCTAGGCGAACTGGGTAGCGAGTGCTTCCAGTAGCCACTGTCTGCCTTCGCTAGTGAGTTCGCTGGACGAGCGAGTAGCGAGCCTTCGCTAATGCTTCGCTAGGCGAGTGAGCTAGCGAGCATGACAGTAGTTCGTGTTTTTGGTGTTGTTCTGTTCTGTTGTCTGGTGTTATTGGACCCTTGTTGGTCATGACTAAATATGAGATTGATAGTGAACTGTGGAGATGTGTATGTGTGGTGTGGAACATTATTTCCTTGATATTCGTTTAATTAGAATAATTCAATGGGTGTATGTTAGTATACATGGAGGTGGTGATGTGTGGAATATGTATATGATGCATAGTGAGGCGATCGGGAGGATCGTGTGTACTCAGTGTCGATTGGGGTTTCACTGTTATTTAACTTGATTGATAATTAATTGGTGTGTATATATAAATACATGTGTATGATGTATGGGGTTATGATCAGTAGGATCATGTGCACTTAGTGTGCTTGATATTGTGTGTTGTGTATTGGGGCTATGCATAGCATCGGTAGTGATAATGTGCTCTTGTGTGGAGGGTGATGGCCTAGTGCCCATCGGCAGTGATAATGTGCTCCTGTGTGGAGGGTGATGGCCTGGTGCCCATCGGTGATTGTGAGGGACATATCATGTCTCAGGGGAGCGTAAATGATCTATCATGTTAATAATGTGCTCCTGTGGGGAGGGTGATGGCCTAGTGCCCATCGCTGATGATGATGTGTTCCTTCGGGAAGGGTTGATGGCCAGGTGCCCATCGTTGTTGTTGAGTCGGTACTGCATATCATGGTGTTGTGTTGCATATGTTTGCATGGTTATGTGTGTTGTGCTGGTGTTGGACTGTAGGTCCGGGAGAATGTATATTGAATGATGTTTGTTGTTTACTGCCTTTTATTCATGTACATTATTACCTTTATATTTTGATCGTGATTTATCACCCCTTGCTTTTGTTGTGGTTTGTGCTTCTTCGGAAGTACAGATAATTCAGGTGTGTAGCTAGCTTGGATTGTGGCGAGTCGTGTCGTAGGGATGCTCTGATACGTAACACCGGGGATTTTTGGAAGTTTATTGTTTATCTGATGATTTTGTGTGCCCCTGTAGCGTATCATGTTTTGACGAGTTCTTTTAGTGAATATACGTCTAGTGTATTTTGGGCAGTTGGCCGAGGTTGATGTATATGACATCTATATGATGGTTATATGTATATATATGTGATGACGAATTTTTCTCTGTTTATTATTGTTGATATCATTTAATGAAAATGTTTTGTTTGGTTTATTCTGTGACATCCCGTGTGTGGTGTGAAACTCTGATAAATTTTTATTTTAATTGCATTTATTTTATTTTGGGGAACGGGGTGTTACAGTAGTCGCTCTCGTGAATGCCGGTAATGGTCTCGGCTTTACTGATTTGGATCTGACTCCTGCTCGGAGGAACCATAATCGTGCTTTGCACATATCGTTGGAGTGTAGAGGATCTCTGATGTCACATGTCTTGGTGGATACGGGATCATCCCTCAATGTGCTTCCGAAGAAGGCATTGATAAAGTTGGACATTCAGGGTTTGTTGTGCACGCCAAGTGATTTGGTCGTGAGGGCTTTTGATGGATCTAAGAGATTAGTATTTGGAGAAATCACGCTGCCTATTCAGATAGGGCCGGAAATCTTTGATGCAACTTTCTATATTATGAATATCCATCCAGTATATAGTTGTTTGCTTGGCCGACCTTGGATACATGCTGTCAGGGCAGTTACCTCAACGTTGCATCAAAAGCTGAAATATATGGTGGAAGGAAAGATAGTCACCGTGTGCGGTGAAGAGGACATTATGGTTAGCCATTTGTCATCCTTCAAGTATGTAGAAGTGGATGGTGAGATCCACGAAACACTCTGTCAGGCATTTGAAACAGTTCAGATTCAGGGGAAGTCTCCTGTAGAAGCCAAAGGCCCAGAGGTTTTAATGTCATCACTTAAGGAAGCCCGTGATGTCGTAGAATCCGGCTCGTCTCATAAGTGGGGTCAAGTTCTTGATGTTCCTGTCAAGCAGGACAAGTTCGGCCTGGGATACAAACCCTCCAGTTCTTCTGAGATTCCGAGATACATGGGACCAGTGCAGTTCACTAGCAGTGGGGTGATATTTGACAGGATCAATGGTGTTGAAGACGATGAAGGTGACAGTGACTATGACATGGATGCGTGGATCCGTCCATGTACTCCTGGCCAGAAGCTGTGCAACTGGACTACCGAAGAAGTCATTTATGTTACTGCTGCAGAGTAATGTTCATTGTTTTGATTATGTTCAGTCCTGCGTTCTGCCCAAGACGTAGTGACCCATTCGTGGGGCCTTCTTGTTATTTACAGTTTATCATTAATAAAAGACGTTTCGCATTCAAATATTGTGATCCCTGTTTTTCTTGTTTTTGTTTTGCATTTATACTTAACAGAAAAATGGCAATGTGTTTTGTTTGTTGCATCGCATAATAAACATAACATCCTCATGCAGGTATTTTCTATCAGATGCCATCGATTCAGGTTCAGCTATGACTTCGTATGACTTTGATAATCCCATCTATCAAGCTAAAGATGAGACTGACGAAGAATGTGAACTACCCGAAGAGTTAGCCAGACTTCTCAAGCAGGAGGAAAGGGTTATTGTGCCTCATCAGGGGATATTGAGATTATCAATCTGGGTACCGAGGATGATAAGAAAGAGGTTAAAGTGGGGGCTGCATTGGAAGACAGTGTCAAGAGAAGATTGGTTGAAATGCTCCGTGGGTATAAGGATATCTTCGCTTGGTCTTACCAAGACATGCCTGGGATGGATACATATATTGTGGTACACCGGTTACCTCTCAGAGAAGAATGCTCGTCAGTCAAGCAGAAGTTGAGACGGACAAGGCCTGACATGGCAGTCAAGATCAAAGAAGAAGTTTAGAAGCAGCTGAATGTTGGGTTTCTTGCTGTCACGAATTGCCCTCCATGGGTCGCTAATATTGTTCTTGTGCCTAAGAAGGATGGAAAGGTCAGGATGTGCGTGGATTATCAAGATCTGAATAAAGCTAGTCTGAAAGACGATTTCCCGCTCCCCCATATCGATGTGTTGGTTGATAACACCGCTCAGTATTCTGTGTTTTCATTCATGGATGGCTTCTCTAGGTATAACCAAATCAAGATGGCCCCAGAGGACATGGAGAAAACTACTTTCATCACACCATGGGGGACTTTTTGCTACAAATTAATGCCCTTTGGATTGAAAAATGCAGAGGGAACTTATCAGCGAGCGATGGTCACTTTGTTTCATGATATGATTCATCATGAGGTTGAAGTTTATGTTGATGACATGATTGCAAAGTCGCAGACGGAGGAGGGACATCTGGTCGATCTTCTGAAATTGTTTGAAAGGTTGAGAAAGTTCAAGCAGAGGCTGAATCCTAACAAGTGCACCTTCGGGGTGAGATCTGGAAAGTTATTGGGTTTCATTGTCAGTGAAAAGGGTATTGAGGTAGATCCTGCCAAAATAAAAGCTATACAAGAAATGCCTGTATCGAGAACGGAAAAAGAGGTCAGTGGTTTCCTGGGGAAATTAAACTACATTACAAGGTTTATATCTCATCTTACAGCCACTTGTGAACCAATATTCAAATTGCTGAGAAAAGATCAAACGGACAGGTGGAATGAAAATTGCCAGAAGGCATTCGAAGGAATAAAAGAATATTTACAGGAACCTCCAATCTCATGCCTCCAGTTGCAGGGAGACCACTGATCATGTATCTCACAGTTCTTGAGAATTCGATGGGATGTGTGCTCGGTCAACAAGACGAGTCAGGTAAAAAAGAGCATGCCATCTACTACCTGAGTAAGAAATTCACTGATTGTGAGTCGAGATACTCGATGCTGGAAAAAAAACATGTTGTGCACTCGCTTGGACCGCAAAGCGTTTGAGACAATACATGATAAACCACACTACCCTATTGATTTCGAAGATGGACCCGATCAAGTATGTCTTTGAAAAATAAGCACTCTCCGAAAGGATTGCCCGTTGGCAAATAGTGTTAACAGAGTATGATATTCAGTACGTTTCCCAGAAATCCATCAAGGGAAGCGTTCTGTCGGAATATCTAGCGGAACAGTCGATTGAGGATTATCAGCCGATGAAGTTTGACTTCCCAGATGAAGACGTCATGTTTTTTAGGATGAAAGGTTGTGATGAGCCTTTACCTGACGAGGGTCCTGAGAGAGAATCTCAGTGGAAATTGGTTTTCGACGGAGCGATTAATTCGTATGGTAATGGAATCGGCGCGATCATTACTACTCCTCGTGATTCTCATATACCGTTCACCGCCTGATTGACATTCGCTTGCACCAATAATGAAGCCGAGTATGAAGCTTGCAATATGGGTTTAGAAGAAGCCGTTGATATGAGGATTAAGAATTTGGATGTATACGGTGACTCAGTGTTAGTCGTTAACCAAATCAAAGGAGAATGGGAAACTCGTCAGGCCAACCTGGTGCCTTATAGAGATTATGCAAGGAGAATACTGCCTTTCTTTGATAAAGTTGATTTCCATCATATGCCGAGGGCTGAGAATCAAATGGTGGATGCCTTGGCCATGCTAGCTTTGATGTACAAAGTGAATTTCTGGAATGAAACTCCTGCTATCACCATCATGCGTCTGGATAGACCTGCTTTTGTGTTTGCCGTTGAAAAAGCATCCGATGGAAAGCCTTGGTATTTTGATATCAAGCATTTTCTCAAGACTTGGGAGTACCCATTTGGGGCATCCAGTAAGGATAAGAAGACTCTGAGGAGGTTAGCTGGAAATTTTTATCTGAATAAGGACGATGTGCTCTATAGGAGAAATTTTGACATGGTTTTGCTGTGATGTGTCGATGAGCTTGAAGCAAACTAGTTGATGGAGGAAGTCCACGAGGGTTCTTTCAGTACTCATGCCAATGGACATGCAATGGCTATAAAACTTTTGAGAGCTGGGTATTATTGGGTGACTATGGAATCCGATTGTTTCAAATACGCCAGAAAATGCCATAAATGCCAGATTTATGCGGATAAGGTGCATGTGCCACCAGCTCCTCTGAATGTGTTGACGTCTCCTTATCCTTCCGCCATGTGGGAAATCGATGTGATTGGAAAGATTGAGCCAACTGCTTCTAATGGACATCGCTTCATTCTGGTCGCGATTGATTACTTTACGAAGTGGGTAGAAGCAGCGTCCTTTGCCAGTGTCACGAAATAGGTGGTCGCCCGATTCATAAAGAAGGACATCATTTGTCGTTATGGTATTCCGGAGAGAATCATTACTAATAATGGTTCAAATTTGAATAACAAAATGATGAAGGAACTATGTCAGAGTTTCAAGATCGAACATCACAATTTATCTCCATATCGTCCGAAGATGAATGGTGTTGTTGAGGCAGCCAATAAGAATATCAAGAAGATTGTGCAGAAGATGGTTATGACCTACAAAGACTGGCATGAGATGTTGCCTTTTGCTCTTCACGGCTATTGTACTTCGGTGCGTACATCAACCGGGGCAACTCCTTTCTCACTGGTGTATGGTACGGAAGCGGTCCTGCCATTAGAAGTTGAGATTCCTTCTTTAAGGGTATTGTCGGATGTAAAGCTTGACGAAGCTGAGTGGGTGCGAACCAGGTTGAATCAGCTGAGCCTGATTGACGAGAAGAGATTAGCAGCCATTGCGCATGGTCGAGTGTACCGGAGTAGGATGAAGAAAGCCTTTGATCAGAAAGTGCATCCTTGGTGCTTCCAGACGGGAGATTTGGTGTTGAAAAGGATCCTTCCTCCTTAGACAGATAAAAGGGGAAAATGGACTCCTAACTATGAAGGTCCGTATGTGGTAAGAAACATTTTCTCTGGCGGAGCCTTATTACTATCTACCATGGATGGTGAAGATTTTTTGTCTCCTGTGAACGCAGACGTGGTTAAAAAATACTTTGCTTGAGAGAGACCCGCTGGACACAGAAAAGAAAATTCCAGACAAAAATGGGGCATCCCGGCGAACCATAAAAAGAAAAGGTTTGGGCTAAAATTAGGGGTAAAAATGAAAAGAATGAACCCGTAAAGTTGAAAACCTGAAAAGGCAACTTTGGCAAAAATGGGTATCCCGGTGGATTGAAAACCCGAAAGGGCGGTCCAGGCAAAAGTTAGGGATTTAAAAAGCAAATGATCACGGTCTGCGTTCGATCTGTAAGCTTGTGAGCAGTTATCCCGAAGGAAAGGAATCAATCCAGTCAGTCTTGTCAGAAGGTGAAGCATGGGGAACATCAAAGACATACAGGTCATAGCTGAATCGACACATGGTGGTTGTCTGTTTCCACATTGTCGACATTTGTATATTGTATTTGTTTTCTTGTTTTTGAGCAATTACCTTTTTTCAGGAATTGCATCTGAATTGTAATTCGCCTATTTATAGGCCTTCATCAATAAAGTATTCACTTCAGTCAAAGAGCTTTCTTTTTCTTGTTCGTTTTACTGTTTTGTTTGCGAAATGTCTGTTATTTTGGTAAACATTGCAGGTAAAAGCAAAAGGTTGTACAGAGCATGACGAAAATGATGACTTTACTTGCGCAGCAAGTATCATGGATGGTAAATGAGGTAATCATTTTCCTTGTAGAACATTTCTGGTGTTTTTCTTTGTTGCAGGTCAACAGGGTTATCTCAACCGAGTGAGATTCCTTTATCCTCAGCAGTGCAAGGTCGCAGCAAGTGGCAATTGTTGTTAGCTGGGTATTCTCAGCAGGCTAAGTGTGATACTTCCAGCATAATGGATTTGTTCCCCGCAGGTTAAGTGCAGTCAGGCATGAACAACAAAGAGGCTTGCTTCCCCATAGCAAAGATTTCGCTTCCCTAGTGAAGTGGTCACCTTCTCTTCGGCAGAGTTGTGTCATCTCCCCGATAGCAGAGTCTGATTGTCAAGTTGGAAATGTTGTATCTCCAGCATAACAAAGCTTGTCTTCGTGAGAAAGTGAGTCCCCAACCGGGTGGAGTTTGTTCCCAGCAAAGTAAGATAGAAGTGTTTCCCTCAGTGACAGGGTGGTTTGTAAACCAATTTTTCTTCTCTAGCGAAGGCAACGTCGGTGACGCCCTTTCCCAACGGAGTTGATGTTCAGGATTTTCTCCAGCAGAGTGCGGTGTTGATTCCTTCGACAGAGTAAGTGGTAGAACAGGAGAGTGGGATTTCCCTAGTGGATTCAAGTCCCCGTAGAGTGGGAATATCTGATATTCCTCGGCAAGACAGGTTGATACATGATGTAATCCCAAGTAGAGTGGATTTTCTCCCCGAGCAGGATGGAGTTTTCAGGAATTCCAGTCAGGGCTGATTCCCCGAGCAAAGTAAAGTTCATCTCGGCTGATGGTCGTATTTCTCCCGCAGGGTCGGCTTCCTCAGCATAAGGGATGTGATTTGAGCAGAGGGTTGCTTGTGTTCCCGCCAAGCTGTTCAATTCCCCAGAAGAGCTGTTTTTCAGCAAGATATGATTTGATCCTCGGCGGAGCGGATTTTTATTCTTGAAGGAGCAATACGCCAGGTGTTGTTCCAGGAGGCCGTGCAGGGCTGTTTTCCTAGTAAGTCCAGTTTGCTGGCGTGTGCCAACTCTCCCCGGCCAAGTTGGTTTCTCTTCTCCCTAGCATTTATTTTGCTAGGGTGGTTCTGCTGCATTTGCATTTTTTGCATTAGCATCCTCCCAAATGCGTAGCATTTCCATTTCGTATGGAGCATTACGCCATTTTCAAACATACGCATGTGAAACATAAGCTAGGTTATTATCTTTGTGTTTCAAGTGTTTTCCCCAAAGAGTTAATCTTTTCGCCCTTGGTATCCAGACCTTGGTAACTTCTGTTAGCCCGCGTGGTATCTAGACCCCGGCTTACGTTATTTCCCTGCAGTATCATCGGATTTCAGCTGATTATGTTGTTTTGGGACTCATTTGGTGTTCAGACCATGATGCGTGTTTGTGATGTGTGGCTCTGTCCGTCGAGTACCCAGACTCCGGTTAGTCCCCAGTTATTGATGTTTTTCTCTTTCCGTTGAGTGCCCAGACTCCGGTAAAGACAGTTGTGGAGTTCAGACCATGGTAGTGTCAGACATGTGTTCTTTGTTCGTTGAGTATGCAGACTCTGATCGAGGTCATCGAGCATTCAGGCTCTGGCAAATTTCATTGTTTTGTTTTGTCCGTGCAGTATTCAGACTCTGGCCAGTAAGATGGTATTTTAAACTCACATGGTATCCAGACCATGGCAGCTCCCATTAGCCCGCGTGGTATCTAGACCCCGACGCGTGTTATTTCTCCCCAGCAGTGTTGTCAGACATTGATGGGTGATATATTGGCAAACTCGAACGATATTTAGGCCATAGTGAATGTTTCTTCGTCCGTTGAACGTCCAGGCTCCGGTCAGTCTTTGTTGAGCAATCAGGCTCCGGTTATTTTGTTGAGTGTTCAGGCTCCGGTTTTTTTGTTGAGCAATCAGGCTCCGGTCATTCCGTAGAGTGTTCAGGCTCTGGTCATTTTTGTTGAGTATTCAAGCTCCGGTTTCTTCGTCGAGCGTCCAGGCTCCGGTCAATCTTCGTTGAGCAGTCAGGCTCTGGTTTTTACGTCGAGCGCTCAGGCTCCGGTTTATCAGCGGTTATCTTCATTGAGCAATCAGGCTCCGATCCTTTTGTTGAGTAATCAGACTCTGGTCGTTCAATTTCGTTGAGCATCCAGGCTCCGGCTATTTCGTTGAGTATCCAGACTCCGGTCAGTTCCGTCGAGTATTCAGGCTCCGGTAAATCTCCAATTTGGGTTGCATTGCTTTCTCCGTCGAGTATTCAGACTCCGGTCAACTTCCGTCGAGTGTTCAGGCTCCGGTAAATTCCCAGTGAAGTCGCCAATTTCGTGAAGTATCCAGGCTCCGGTTGTCGTGTCAAGCATCTAGGCTCCGATTTTTGCTCGTTGAGTACCCAGGCTCCGGCTATTGCGTCGAGCATCCAGACTCCGGTTCCTTTATTCGTCGAGTATTCAGACTCAGGTCAATACGTTGAGTGTTCAGACTCCGGAAAATTCGTTGGTTCATTTTGTTCGTTGAATATCCAGATTCCGACAATGTGAGGTGTTACTCTTCAGCCGATATGGTGTCCAGACCATGGCACAATTTGTGATGGATGTGTTCATCGTGTTATGAATTTCCCCACATAGTTACTTGGTTAAGTTTCTCTTTGTCCCCGAGCAGAGTTATTTGTTTAAATTTCTCTTGTTTCCCCGCTAGAGTTGCTTGGTTAAGTTTCTCTTCCTAAGCGAAATGTATAGAGGTTTTATCAGTTCAGCTACTTCCAGAGATTTTCATCCCCAATCAGAGTGGGCAGGTGGAAAACTTCTGGGTTCTTTGGTATCTAATCGTCTTTTACCTTGATTGTTTGAAAGTCGATGCTCGCATCCTTCCAGGTTCTAGTCGATTGAATAGGGGCAGCTGTAGCACCCTAAAATTTGCCTTTTGTTTTAACGGTAACTGCATTTTGTTTCTTTGCTTTTTGCATTGCATAGCATTCGTTCTCGAGGCATGGGATCAAGGCGTTCCTGTGGTTCAGTTTCATTTCGGAGTAAAAGATTGAACAACAAACAGCGATGCATCAGAGACTCGGGCATTTATTTTGCCTAGTGGTCAGGGGAACGATTTTATTTTGCAGGTTAATTTTAGATCAGGATCAGCACTCAGGCTCATAACAAGCATTTTCACAGTGATAACATTCAAAAATGAGGTTCATAAGCTAAACAGCGCTCAAAACAGTTGAAACAGGGCAAATGGACATATTTCCCTCCAAAAGGCGCCAGAATTCAAAATTTAAAGGTGTTAATCAGTTAACCTATATGGTTAACCGATTAACCAAAGGAAAATCAGCCCAGATTTGAAATTTTAACAGTGTTAACCGGTTAACGCATATGGTTAACCGGTTAACCATAGCAGATTTTGCCCTGTACGTGATTTTGCAAGCAAATTGCACTTGGGGTCCAATTTTGATCGCCTTGGAATTCAAATTTGCACTTGGGAAGGATCTAGAACATCTTTAAATTTCAGATTTCCCTCCAAAAACCCATTTCACATTCCAAACATTGATTTCCAATCCAAATTCCCAAACCTAGCTTTGGATCCACACCAAGAGAGTATTTAAGTGATTTACTCCAAACCAAACCATCAAAATTTCTCATTTCTCACATTCATTTTTCAGAATTGATCAGAATTCTCTCAACTTCTCCATTTCCAAAACCCACACGCAAAGCTCTTTTTCATGGGAATTCTTGATTCTTCATTATAGAATCAATGGATTCTTGAGCATAAACCTTCATTTACCATCATCATTGGATCAATTTTCATCATCAATTTTCGTGCAAGCTTGGATCTGAATTTGGAGTTGGATCTAGAAGTGATTATTTGAGGCTTTTTGACTCAAATTTGGTAGATCTTCATTCGTACAACAACAATTATTGTGGATCTTGAAGTTTTCTGAATTTCTAGCATTTAATCTGCTCAAATTCAGTTGATCAACATTTACCGAAGCAAATCTCCGCTCCGAAGGTTGGAATTCTCGATCCGATTTAATTTTTGAGCTTATCATGTTAATCTTCATATTCGATTGAATTTTGGTTGATTTCGATCCGTTCGATTTGTGATATTGTTGTGTAATTGTGTATCCATGTTGTTGGATCTCTGTTTTCTGTTGTTATTTTTGTGCTTAATTGATAAGTTGATCTGTTGGAACCTTGGATAAGCTGTTTTTATGTTGGAAGTGATTATCTGCTACTGTTTTTAGCTTCTGGTGCAGTGTTAATCGGTTAACTTATATGGTTAACCGGTTAACCATTTCAAACTTTCTAAATTTTTCCAAACGTTAACAGTGTTAATCGGTTAACTCATATGGTTAACCGATTAACCTGTTCAAAATTTTAGATTTTCCAAACATTTTAAGGTGTTAACCGATTAACCCCAGAGGTTAACCGATTAACACTGTGCCAGAATGTCATATTTGCTGTTTTGCTTGCTTGTTTGCATACCGTTTCGATTCGAATCATCATAGATCAGTGTGATGCATTAGGATTGAAATGTTTTGGATATTTGGCACTATTTGTGGTTGGTTAATCATGATTTTGTTGACATGTGTGTTCATTTTTCACTTGGTAGCATGCTCGAGTATGTGGTTCGAAGTGAGCATTTGTTTGCATGTTTATTTGCTTTCATCTCTTGTTTTTCTCCACATGTTTGCATCATTTTGCATCGCTGTTGAGGTCGAGACGCGCTTGTGGCGGATGCTGCCCCACACATTTTTTTCCTCCCTCCCACCATTCTAAATATGCATTTTCATATTTGCATTTTCTACTTGTGATTGATCTTTCCTTTGTTCTTCTTGTGCTTTTTGCCATGATCCTCATAGGATTCCTAGTCCCTCAGTTTAGGATGGGAGTAGGAGAGACATTAGGTGTTCAATCCAAGCATGCTAACATTAGGGTAGATGTTCCCCTTTTCATCCTAACTCTAGGACCACTTTGCATGACAACGTTAGGGCCGAGTTTCCCTTAGACCTTCTGTGCGTCTATCTTCTCATCTCAAAACAATTCTAATTCATCTAATAAAGGCGATAAACATTGCGCGCTACGAGCCTTAAGCTACATGGGGAATGATGAGTGAGGGGTCTCCTCTCGCTTATCTAGAATGTTTAGTATACGTCCCGTTTGGGGGAGATATATGACACATTCGCCTCCATGTCATAGTCTTTAGTGCAACGTGAATCACAAACCGAATTAATTCACTTCACTAAAAAACACAAAACAAAATTCAAACCTTTTTTCCCTT
This sequence comes from Lathyrus sativus, assembly GCA_963859935.3. Classification (NCBI taxonomy): domain Eukaryota; kingdom Viridiplantae; phylum Streptophyta; class Magnoliopsida; order Fabales; family Fabaceae; genus Lathyrus; species Lathyrus sativus. The sequence continues at coordinate 152,696,543 of OZ012737.1, forward strand.
GGGATTAATCGGAAACCTTTTTCAGAAAAGAGTTTTGTTAAGCTTCGGTTCTACCGCAAACACACTTTATCCCTAACTGCTGGAACGGAGGTTTAACTTTACTCGATTAAAACACTTAATTAACCTGTGGTTTCGTGTCAGCCCGAACTACGTTTTCTCTGATCTTTCATACCATATGAAAGTACGTAGGCACAAGACGCGATGTCTTGGCGAGCAACCTTCCCCCCTTCTCTCCCGTAGTTAGCCGAACTACGTTGACTATGACTTTTCCATTGCACGAGGGAATACGTAGGCACAGAGCGACGATGCTCTACCGAGTCTCTTTTCTTTTCTTTTGTCCTGCAAGCCTGTAGCATAGATAGTTAAACACACCCTTAGATAGACAACAAGCGTGGATCCCGTCGAGTACGACGGACGTGAGGGGTGCTAATACCTTCCCCTCGCGTAACCGACTCCCGAATCCAGGACTTGGTTGTGATGACCTCTTCTTTTCTCCTTTTTCTTCAGATTTTTCCGATCGTTTCTTTTCCCTTTCTTTGGGATAAATAACGAAAGGTGGCGACTCTTCTGTTTCCCGCCGGGTGTTTTTCGCAGTTGCGACAGTATTCAAGCAATGATATTTTGTTATTGTCTTGTAGGGCATTAAAAAGCTTTTCGGCGCTTCTGACCATGCTTAAATCGAATTTACGGTGCTCAAATTATGATAAAAGTAAGAAAAATTATTTCTCCAAACTGTCATGTTCACAGTGTGAACACAAAGCAAAAGAAAGGTGAGGCAGTTTACTATTTTGACAGTAGCAATTGTGGTCAGTGTTCGCAGTGCGAGGTCAAGGCGAGGAAGTTCGCAGTGTAAGCTTTGATATTTCCAATAAGGAGGTTTAAGTATTTGACAGCCAGACCATGTGCAATAAAGCAGTTTTTGTAGTGCGAACTATGAGCTCGCAGTGAAAACCTGGCAGTTTCAAACTTGTATATATTCATTACTTCATAGATATTTTGGATATCTTTTGGGGCTTTTTACACCCAATTGATCAGAAAACATTCTTTAGTAGTTTTAGCTTAGAAACAACATAAGGATAATGCATCTTGATGATCCGGAGTCGATCCACTTCAATCGGAGTTGAGAAACTGTGAGATGTTTGTTTTTCTTCCTTCTTCTCTTTGTATTTTTCATTTGTTGGGGTTGTTGTATGTAATTTTACTTTGATTGTATGTGTATTTATGGATCTTTGTTATAAAATCTCTTTTACAACTCTTAATCGATGTCATCTTTGCTTTACTATCTATCTTAATGGGTTTGGATCGCTATAGACATATACTTTTTGAACTCCACCTAAGATGAATGTCTATTGTCTATTGGAAATGGTCTAATATTCACATGTACGTCAGATCTTAATGCTCAGTGTTGTTTAGTTGTGTAAGACATCACCGATGAGAGAATGTGGTTAATCTCTCAATGTTTGTGTTAGATATAACCTCTTGTTATGCATTTGATCCATAGATTTTTTAGTACATGATGGGTAGAACGAAATACAACTCCTGGCAATTTTTCTCATGTCTTAAGAATGTATTTATTTTCTTGTCATAGGTTTTTCCTTTTTCATTTTGCTCACTCTAAAACCATTTAAACCCAAGCTTAGAGACGTAGATATTGTTGAACGACATTCTTTCCCTTGCACCGATCCATGTGGAGACGACATAAATCCCAGAGGAAATTCTTCCAAAAATAATATTTGCTTGTCGCTTTATCGCTTCCAACAGGAAACACTTGAAATAATCTTAAATAAGTGACACTTCTAACTTGAACCGACAATCATCCTTGAAAACACATTTCAGCATCTTGAACTCTTCATTATAATCAAGCCAGAAGTGTGTTTAAACCTTAAATCAATTTTTGATGAATGACACCAAAGTAATTAATCCAACTTGAAATGATCTTGAACTGAAAAGCAAGCTTGAATTCTCCTTGAATTAATGACAAGAACATGAACCACATGATAAGGACTTACAAATGACTTTAAATATCGTCTAAATGTCATGGCTTTTGATGGCTCTGCAACTTGACTTTATCAGATAACTTGAATTGGTACAAACCCTGGTTTGGAAATGAATTAATGATCTTCAGACATGAGACACTAGTCCATGACAAATCTAACTTGAGAATAAAGCAATCTCTTTATTTTAACCAAGATTATACCAAACTTCCACTTGAACTGCACCATTACTACACACACTTAACCTGATTACCTTGCCTGAACCTCGATTCATCCTTACAACACTTGGACTTAGGCAATAAGAAAAAATGAAAGCAACCTCATATTTTTTTTTGGATTTTTGAATAATAGTTATTAAACAGAAATGCAAATGAGGGCAATATTATACATGTAGGACAAATTTGGGGTATGACACACTGGTCCCGATAGCCAAGGCTCGAGAGGGACGGTTTAGTTTCGTATGCTTAACCAAGACTACTCTTTTGATTATAACCATATTGCTAATTTATTCCACTTACCATATACTGAAGGTATCCCTTGCGTGGTCCCCCACACGGGACCATGGATTCTTGAGTTTGGCCCTCAATAGTAGAGACTCACGGGGGATTATGTCGTTGATATGGAAAGGAAGAAATATTCCCATATCCATAATCCGGCTCTCTATTACATTTTTCAGATCCTTACGCACAACATTTTTGGGAGAGAGAATAATGGTAGTGTCAACTTGAAAAAGAGATGTTTCTTATTTTCCGTGTGTTTCAAAACACACCGGTTCACACGAGTGCATTTATGCTGGCTTACATGTGTTCGGTCTCGAATTCTAAAAGAGGAGTCATCGCCATTGGAGGATTAATTACCTCTATAATTTAAGCCTTACACTTAGAGGCAGAGTTGGCGACGTTAGTTCTCGTCCCGAGTAATACCTTCTTAGAATTGCATGCTTGTTAATGTTGCACCCCAAAATTTGACCAACATTTATTTATCCATCAAGTGTTTGAAAGTTGATACCTTCATCAGGAAGTTCAAGAGATCCTCAGAGGAATTGGTTGAAACCAAGGTTGTGTGCCTCATAGCTTGAGAGTTGTGGGAGCTCCTCAGATGATTCTGAGACTATGAGAATGAACTTGATGCTTTGAGAAAGCCTATGAGATGTCTTGAAAGCCATCAGGAAGCCCAGAGAGGTCATTATGCAAGAATTCAGAAGATTCAACCATGAATGGTAGAATTAGGGTTTTGACTGGGTCAACCCTAGGTCAACTGGAGATTTGGAGAAGGTTGAGACCTAATCCAAGGGCCATGAGATCATGGGATGATGTATTGAGATACTATAAGGATGATTCCTAGACCAACTCATCATGATTGAGGAATTTGAGAAGTTTTAAGTCAGGGTTTCCAAGGATTGTCAGTGAAAAAACCCTAGTTTGATCCCTATCTTCCAGGCAGCTTTAGCTTAAGATGTGATTGATATCTCATCTTCCCCACAAAATGAATGTTGTAGATATTGTTCTTAGCTTTAATTTGAGTGGTAGAATTCCTTGATAGGATGTGCAGAGCTCAAGTTATGGTTTTGACAAATTACAGGTCAGCTGAGGTGTGTGAATCTGGGTCCTTGAAAGTCACCCAACTTGCAGACAACTTTTTCCCTAGTAGGATGATTCCTATGATTTCTTGGTCAACATGAATGTTGAAGAGCATCTTCTTAGATTTCTAGAGAGTACTATAAGTCCTTGATAGGATTTGTAGAACTCAACTTATGGTTTGAACAAGACAGGGGTATTTTGGTTATTTGGTGATTATAGGTCATTTTAAGCAAAGGCCATATCTCCTATTTCCAAGCCTCAAATGAAAAACTCAAAACATCAAAGTTGTTCAAAATGGGATTTTAAGCCTAGAAAAGTGGTCATGATTTGTTGGAAAAGCTTGTAGCAAGGATTTACAAGATTGGGTAAAAATGACCTAAAAATGACTTATAACTTAAATGGATCCAAGTTGGAAATTGGTTTGGGAGATCCACAAATCCAAAATAGGTCATCCAATATGTCATTTTGAATCCAAACATCATTTTAAAAACAATGGTTCAAGTAGATTTTTGATTTGAAGCTTAAAAATGGAGGTTGCTTTGTAATCTTGTTTCTTGCATATTAAGGAACTTTGAGAAACTTGGCATAAGGCAAGGCAAGGCTTGTTTTTTCACACATTCCCTTCCAATATCTCACAAGGGGAGATTTTAAAGCAAAGTTAAGAGGTTTAAGGCATGATATGAGATGATACCACATATCACTTCATGAGAAATTCTAAAGCTTTCTAGCTCATTCTAGAAGCTCCTAGATGATTCCATTGGTTGTTATTTAAAGGGTGAATCACCATGAAGAAAAAGGTTGGTGAAAGTTGTTGAATCCATTGGTGAAGAGTGAGAGGAGAAAGAGATATCCAAGGTTTCCTTCAAGTGCAAGTCAAGCTCGAATTCATCATTGCAAGTTTCTTCCATCAGAATTCTTGCAAACAGAAAGATATCCACCATTGGAGGAGCATCTGGAGGAGATTGCAAGTCTTGAATCAAGCCCTAACATCACTCACCATCACCATTTGACAGGTTGGTAAATTGCTTCATAGCTCCATATTTAGGTGCTTTCTGCCAGAATTCTAGGTGAAAAGATAACATGCTAGGTTAGTTGATGATTGTCTGAGGATTTGAGAGGGATCCATGGAGTTTCGTGGCAGGGTGCCATTTCTTGCAAGTTCAAGAACAAGCTGTGTACGAAAGTTTAGTGATCATGATATAGTGCAGATTGGTTAGGGTAATGTGTGGAACAAGTTTATGCCATTAGATTTAAGTTTAGCCAGAGTTGATCACAGAGAAAAGTGTTGAAACCCTAATGTTCATGCGTTCTGTTAGAGTGGTACAAGAGGTTTCAGTGAAAATTATTGGTACCATTGTGTTCTTGGCAATCAGTAGGTCATCTTTGCTTTTGGAAGTTTCGAATTTCATCAAGTAATCATGGAGAACAACCAGGTTGAAGATTCGTGTATGAACTCTGTTGAACCTGAAACCCTAGTGACATTTGGAGAAGACGATCCCTCCACCGTTAGATCGTCTCAGATGTTTGACTCTTTCATTCCATCGCACGGCCAGGATTTAATTTCAAAACAGAGGGAAAGATTCAAAGCAATACGCAGCGTTTAACTTAAATGAAGATTTTGGGCCTCAGCAGAATTCGATACTCACACCCCACCCAGGAGCCCAATCCAAAAATGAACTAAAATTGGTTGCTATTCGTACCGTCGCTTTTTTCAATTTTCCCTTTAATTTTTCTTTTATTTTCTGATAGTAATTGGGCCCAGGCGCGCCATGCTAGGCGCACCCCCCTTCCTGGGCCCATCATAGTAATTGAACTGGGCGTATTCAGTTTGACACCCCCCATCCCCTTTAATTCATTTTCTTTTATTTTTAATTTCCTTTATTTTTTTGCATTTTATAAAAATCATAGAAAATTCAAAAATGGATATTTTTTAATGCTTGTTTTTTCTACATGTTCATAATTGTGTCTAGAAAAATATCAATAAATAAAATTGGCATTTTATTTCCTTTTAATATTTTTAGTATATTTTCCATGTAAATAGCTTTTTTAGAAGTTTAGGTTTATACTCAATTTTGTAGAATTTGTTTTAGGACCTTCCCTTAGGATTTTTGAGCCATTCTTTTTGGCATAGTTAGATATTGAATCATAGTTTCCCATAGGATTTAATTCATGATTTGTAGATTAAAATTTGATTAGTTTAATTAGGTTAGCATTAGAGTAACCAAAATTAGGGTTTTATTCAACATAAGTAGACTTAACAATTTTGTTTTGGGTTTCTAGGTCAAGATTAGAGTATGGGGAATATATGGGTTAAGGGTAAGTATGTATAGAATCCCCTAGAATTTTACCAGAATATTATATAGTATTTTAGTATTTTTAATTGATTTTTGAATGTATGGTTAGTATGTGTGGTGCTTAAGGGCATAGTTTGTATTGTTTTGCTTTCTTTTCTTCTCCTTTGAGTGTGTGAGCCTTGAAGATTGAGTTGAAGACCTTGTGGATCATCATTGAAGACTTTGAAGACCTTGAAGAGGAGCTTAGTTTTAGCTTTTGTTTGTTCTGGTTATAGGATCATAAGTACATAGGTAGAGCTTTAGATAGAATAATTCCATTCAATAAACAAGGAGTGTCTTGCTCATCTCCTTCCTTCTCTATGATATAAAGTCCCTTAAGGGCATTCACCTCTCTCCTTTGGAGGGATTAGTGACCTTGCCCTATGAGGTAGAACTTTGAGAGAGCCTTTCCTTTTGATGTTAAGTCCTTAATGGCATCCTTTGGAAGTCAGTGAGCACTCTAACATCCTCACCTCATCTTGTTGATTGAATCTGGTTTGTTGGAGCATTTGGGTTGTTGAAGATAAAGAAAGCAATGAAGAGTATTGAAGATTTGCATTGAAGTTGTTTGCTTTGAAGAAGAAGATGATAGAAGATTTGATTGAAGATCTAAAAGCCATTGAAGATAGAAGCTGAAGCTTTGAAGAGGATGATTCCTTGGAGATTGTTGAAGTCTGAAGACTTTGTGAAGATCAAGTTGGCACTTGGGTTAGAAGCTGAAGCTTTGAAGAGGATGAATCCCTGAAGACTGCCATCCCAGCTGAGGCTTTCTTCTGTTTTTCTTTTCTGTATTGTGTGTTTTGTTTGATTTGTCTGTTGCATTAGAATAAGTCCATCTAGAATAAGTTCAGTCTAGGAGCATGATTGCATTAGAGGTTGAGTTGCTCCCTCTGCTTATATTGTTATTGCGTGGCTTTGCTTGCGGGTATTCGGTAGAGCCCAGCTCCCTTGCCCATGTGGTGTGTTTGCCTGATGGCATTTCATTTCTTTTATTTGTATGATTGCAGTTTATTGCTTGATAGCATGTTGTTTATTTTTCAGTGTGATTACTGTTATTTCATGACTGGCTTGAGGTTGAGATGAGCTTGTGGAGGCTGAAGCCCCACACACATTTCCTCCCTCACTTGCATTGCATGCATTTTACTGTTAAGCTGATGCTTTGTCTGTTTTGGTGTATCATTGACATGATCCCTTAGGACTCTCACTTCCTTTGATAAGGATTTGATGATAGAACCTTAGGTTGAAACCTATGCATGACAACTTCTAGGAGTTCCCTGTTCAAATCTCAACCATAGGATGAATCCATGGCATGATAACAGTAGGACTTGATAGTCTCCCTCCTAGTTGGGCCTGTTCTCTTCCCATCTCAAAACAGTTTAAGATACAGTAATCATGAATGATTTCTTTCGTACGTTACGAGCCTTAAGCTATCTGAGAAAGGATTGTGGGAGAGTTCCTTTTCCATAGTCTGGATGTTTAGTATGGTACCCTTTGGGTGACATGCGACGCATTCACTCTCAGGTCATAGTCTCTAGTGCGGTTGAAATCGCAAACACAATAAAAAACGCTTCTTTCAGGAAATAAACTGTAGTTCCCCGAACTACGTGAGCTCTGATCTCTCATGCCTGTTGAGAGTACGTAGGCATAGGATGCGATATCCTAGCGAGCAACCTTTCCCCCGTAACCCTTCGTAGGCCGAACTACGTTGACTCTGATTTCTCGTTCTCTGATGAGAATACGTAGGCATAAAGTGCGACGCTTTGCCGAGTCATTTTTCTTTTCTTTTTCAGCCAGCCTTGATAGGTAGATAGATTATAACCAACCCGTCCAAGTAAACAAACAAGCGTGGATCCCGTCGAGTACGACGGACGTGAGGGGTGCTAATACCTTCCCCTTGCGTAACCGACTCCCGAACCCAGACAATGGTTGCGATGACCTTGTCTTACCCTTTTCCGTCAGGTTTTTCCGATCGTTTCCTTTCCCGCTCTGAGGGATAAATAACGAAAGGTGGCGACTCTTCTGTCATGCCGGCACCTTATTTTCGCGCAAGCGACAGCTGGGGACTCCAACGGTTCCCTGTATGAGTCAATCCTACCGTTTGCATGTTTACTTGTTGGGTTGCGTTTATTTATCGCATTTTTACTTCTCGCACTTTATTTCCCGCATTTTATTTCCAGTTTGATATGATTATCTGTGCTGTTGTGGGATGGGAGTTCTGATGAGTGAGAAGCCAGACCCAGGCTTGAGTGCACTATAGACTTAGAGTGGAAATTAGTGGGCGCGTGCTTGCTTTGCAGGCACTAGTGTCTCATGAAATCCACGCTCAGATGAGGTTCATCCGGTTGGCTTCACTTTCAACCCTTTGGGTTGAGACGGTTGCTGGTTTGGTGGATTGTCGACTCTGGGGACCGATCATTTGTTATTCAGCTAAGTGAGGCCTCTTCAAGACTTGATGATGCCACTCCTTCTGGGAATCGTATCGTCAGTTTTGAAAGTCTGTGACGCTGATGAACGCATAGGATGCCGTACCTTGAGTCAGTTTAGGTCCATACCTGTGAGCGGGATTGGGTTTATTGCAGGAAACTTTGACCTTCAGACTACCTGGTTTTCTTGTTAGTGAATCAGTTATGTTGGTACCAGAGTTCTCAGTTGCAGTTTGTCTGTTCCTGATAGAGCAGGTTTTGATCAGAGGATCTCATCATCAGGTGTATGTCTGTTCTTGATAGAGCAGGTTTGATCAGAGTATTGTCATCAGTGGTCTGTTCTTGATAGAGCAGATTTTGAGTGGGGTCTGAAGATCTCATCAGCAGATGTTGTTTGTTCTTGATAGAGCAGATTTTGAGTGGGGTCTGAAGATATCATCAGCAGCTGTATGTTTGTTCTTGATAGGGCAGATTTTTGATTTGGGGTCTGAAGACTTTATCAGCAGATATTTCTTGATCATACATCCGAGGTCCTTATTATCAGCCATTTGTTCTCAACAGAGCAGAATTTTGATCCTGTGTATATGGTCCTATCAAATGGTCGTTCTTAGCAGATCAGATTAGTGGTCTTACACCGGGGTTTCCTTCTCATCAGTGATTGTTGATATAGAATCTCCACAACATCTATCCGGATATATTATTGCATGCCTGCATTTTGCATTAGTTTGCATGTTCATTTGCATTCCATTAACGTGTGTCTGTGTTGCAGGTACCGTTTCCCCGATCCAGGATTTCTCGCCTCCTACTGTGCTATTATGGCCTCTCTCAGGAAGACTGTTGCGTACAAGTTCCCGACCCCTGATGTGTCAAAGTTGACTGGTTTGATAGCTCTAGCAGGTGATTCTGTGAAGGATAGGTTCAGGAAGTCTTATGGCAGGTTGCTCAGTCTGGTTTGCAAACCTTCTACGTCCGAGTTGAATGGGTTACATGCTCTTCTGCAGTTCTATGACCCTCCTCTGAGGTGTTTCACTTTTCAGGACTTCGTTCTCGCGCCGACACTGGAAGAGTATGCTGATTTGCTGGGTGTGCCTATCAAAAGGCAGATGCCTTTTGTCCACATGGATGCTGAGCCTGATCTGGCTGGTTTAGCTTCTTCACTCCATTTGGGCGCCTCTGAGTTAGTAGTGACGAGTTGGAACAAGGTTCCTGGGTTCTCCTTGCAATTTCTGATAGCTAAGGCTCAGCAGTGTGCTAAGGACAAATGTTGGGACGCATTCAATGTCATCCTTGCTTTATGCATATATGGCATTATCCTGTTCCCCAACATGCCTGATTTCGTAGACTTTGATGCATTTCACATCTTCGCTTCAGGGAATCCAGTCCCTACTCTGATCGGAGACGTTTATCACTCAGTGCATTACAAGAATGAGAACCGGAGAGGGAAGAATGTCTCATGCTGCGTACCATTGCTGTATAAATGGTTTGATAGTCATTTGCCCAAGAGGGGTTCTTTCGTCTTGTCTGCAGCCACAGCTGAGTGGCCTGAGCGTCTGATGAGGTTGTCGGCAGAAGATATTGATTGGTTCGTTGACAGAGACAGGCTAGGTACCGAGGTGATCTTCAGTTGTAGTGGGTTTCCTAATGTACCTCTGATAGGTAGGAAGGGTTGCATCAACTACAATCCGTCATTGCTAGTTCGTCAGTTCGCATATGCTTTGAGGACTCCACCGAAGGAGGAAGAAGTACAGGAATCTCTGTACCTCACAGGTACTCTAGAGGGGGATTTGTTGTCCAAGCTTCAGCGTACGTGGAATAGTATCAGCAAGAGGGGAAAGCCTTTGTTGGGAAAGAGCAACAGTCAAGCCTACCCTCCTTATTCAGCTTGGATCAGAGCCAGAGCCAACGCTATAGGGATGCCATTTCCTCATGTCAGACCAGAGAGTCCTCCACCAGTCGAAGAGCCTACCGCTGTGTCCATTCATCAGCACAACCAGGTATTAGCCGAGCGGGATGAACTGAAGCGGGCAAACGCAGAATTAGAGAAGGAGTTAGTTCAGCTTCGAAGTGAAAGGAATGAAGTCGTGCATGCTCTCAAAAAGCAAACAGAGTCGGTGAGCCAACTGGGTGCAGACTTGGCAAAGCAGATTGCTGATCGAGAACGTTTGGGTCAAGACTTCAGGGCTGTTAATGATGTACTAGCTACGAAGAAGCAGCATTTGGAGGAGGCATATCGGAGGATATCTAAGTTCGACCAGCATTGGAAGACCTCCCTGGCCACCAGGAAGGAGCGAGAGGACAAGCTGATGCTGCAGATCTCTAAGCTGGAAGCCGAAGTAAAAGACAGTGAGCGGAGGTTTGATGAAGAGACCGCCCGCAGATACGCTGCCGAAGGCCGACTCAACAAAGCCCTTGCTAACCTGAAGGAGCATAAGCTGATGTTTGAGTCTAAGAAGCGGAAACTGGAGGATTGCTTTGGCGAGGGAGCTTGGGAAAGTTCAGTTCAGGGGCTTCAGCATACCATTGTGCAGAGGGAACTACTCGTCGAGGGTTGCTCACTTTGCCAGATCATCCAGAGACGAAGGAGTTATTAGCAGAGTATCGCGCCCGTGCCCGTACTTGACTAGTTGTATTCCTGTTGTTTTGATCTTTGTTGTATGCTGACCATCACCAGACTTATTGGCTGAGGTCATGCTGTTGATTTGTTTTGTACTCGCTGATACTGTGTATTGCCTTGACAGGCCTTTCCATATATATATGAGATTGATGTTTCCATGATTGGGCTCGGATTTCTTCTTCTTATTATTGTCAGCACTGGCACTAAGGCACTAGGATCGGGGGAAATCTCCCAAGCACACAGACACACGCATGCATCTGCATGAAGCATTCGCATGGCGTACATTTTGTTGCTTTTCCTAACCTTTAATGTTGACAGGTTTTTCAGGTTCACAGGTTCCGAGCTGTTTCCGGTCTCCAGGATTGATCAAAGACCCATTCACCGTTACTCAACTCGCGCTAATCAGACTAGGATCATGGATCAGGTGCAGTCAGATGTTCAAGAGCTCCGTGAACGGATGGATCGTTTTATGGAACTGATGCAGGTGGTCGCTAATGGTCAGGACCAGCTTCGTACTTTGGTTCAACCTTTGATCTCCAGGGTTGACAGTAATGGCATACTGCACGGCGGGGCTGTGCCTACTCCTCCTCCAGTGGATGCTCCACAGAATGTTGTTCCTGTTGCCGGGGGCAACGGCAGTGCTAACGACAATCTGATGACTAATATCGGACTCAATGCGACAGGCGTCGGCAATGGCAGTCTGGGAGCCAATGTTAACATAGGGCCGGTCAACGGCAATGCTGGTGTCGGAAATCTGTTGGTGCCTCAACCGTGGCTTGAGGACCATCAAGATGACGTGTTTTCTCAATGAGGCGTGGAAGCAGAGTTGAATGCTGAAGCTCGACTCAGGTTCAAAGCGCTGGAAGACAAGATGAGAGACATTGAAAATCAGAATACATTGGCGTTGATATGTCCAATCTCGGGTTAATTGCTGATTTCAAGGTGCCTCATGAGTTCAAGGTGCCTGTCTTTGAGAAGTATAAGGGTACTACTTGCCCCCGGGTCCACCTTCGATCTTATTACAGAAAGATGTCCGCCTATTCTGACGATGAGAAGTTGCTGATGCACTTCTTCTAAGATAGTCTTTCTGGTCCATCCCTCGAGTGGTATATGGGCTTGGAGCCCGCTACCGTACGCACCTGGAAGGATCTCGCTGAAGCGTTCGTCCTTCACTATCAGTACAATAGCGACTTGGCGCCCAACCGAGTTCAGCTTCAGAACCTTTCACAGCGGAATAATGAAAGCTTTAAAGAGTACGCCCAGCGGTGGCGTGAATTGGCTGCTCGGGTCCAATCGCCGATGGTTGAGCGTGAGCTAGTGCAAATGTTCGTGGCTACCCTTCCTAGAATCTACTATGAAAAGCTGGTCAGTGGCATGTCTGGGACATTCTCGGCTCTCATCACTATGGGCGAGCATGTCGAAAACGGTATAAAAATCGGAAAAATTCAAGGTGAATCATCCTCAGCTGGAGGAGGTGGTAAGAAACCTTACGCTGGCAAGCGTCGAGAAGGAGATGCCAATGCTGTCACCAATGCTCGGAGAAAGGGCAAGGGCCCTCAGCAGCAGATTGCTAGCATAAATATCCCAGTGGCTCCGCAGCAGCAGCAGCAGCAGCAGCAGAATCAGCAGGGGTATAGGAAATATCAGAATCGGGCTCCTTTGGCAAATCGTCATTTTGAAGCTCCACCTATGTCGTATGCGCAGCTCCTGCAAACTTTGCTTCAGCTCCAATTAGTTCAAAAGAGGACGTTGGCTCCCTTAACAGGGGCACCACCACCAGGATATGACGCAAATGAAACTTGCGATTTCCATACTGGGGCACCAGGCCATACGATTGAGAACTGTAAAGCTTTTAAGCACAAGGTGCAGGACCTGGTAGACGCCAAGGTTATTAATTTTTCTGATAATGTGCCCAATGTTACCAAAAACCCTATGCCTCATCATAGGGGAGGCGGAGTGAACGCCGTTATCAAAGAGGAGGGCGCAGATATGTTGACTGATGTCAACGACTTGAAGACGCCGCTTAGTTTTGTCAAGGCTAAGTTGCTGAAGAAGGGCTTCTTCCCTGGATGCGGAGAGTTATGTATGGCTTGTGCTACACTTCCTGATGGGTGTGAGCAGCTGGTCGAAGGTATCCAAAGTCTGATGTCTGAGGGTATTTTGCAGTTCAGCCGGAGAATTGATAGTGTATCAGGGGAGGTTGTGTTGCAACAGGCAGATGAAGTCGCCACCATCACCATTCCTCGTCAACCTATTACTATTTCGGCACCCCGACCGCCTACAATTACTATTACCAGGGCCGGGCCAATCCCATTCGAGAACACTAACGTCGTTCCGTGGCATTACGGCGCCGAAGTCTATTGCAATGGTCAGAAGATAGAGCTAGAGCCGTACGGATCGACTATGCAGAATCTTGCCGGTGTCAGTGGTATTACTCGAAGCGGAAGAGTGTTTGCGCCGACAGAGGTTGTGGCAGAGAAAGTGGTCAGAGCTGACGCTGCTGATAAGGGTAAAGGCAAAGCCGTCAAAGAGGTCCCTTGTGGGGCAGAGAAGGATTTGCTAGTTAAATATGTCGAAGAGTTCATGCGATTAATCAAGAAGAGCGACTACAAGATTGTAGATCATCTTCATCAGACTCCGTCAAAGATCTCTATTCTCAATCTGTTGCTGTGTTCTGAAGCGCACCGCAACGCATTACTGAAGTTATTGAACGTTGCCTACGTGCCGCAGGAGATATCAGTAAATCAGCTAGAAGAGGTGGTAGCCCATGTTAACGCTGGCAATGGGCTGGGATTCACAGATTTAGAGCTGACTCCTAAAGGGAGAGATTACAACAGCGCCTTGCACGTCTCAATAGAGTGCAGAGGCACAATCATGTCGCATGTCCTGGTGGACACGGGTTCGTCGCTTAATGTGCTTCCAAAGAAGGCATTAATGAAGTTGAACACTCGTGGATTGCTTTGCACGCCCAGTGATCTGGTAGTGAAAGCCTTTGACGGAACTAAGCGCCACGTTTTCGGAGAGTTGACCCTGCCGATTCAAGTTGGTCCGGAGATGTTCGATACGGTTTTTTATATCATGGATATCATGCCTGCCTACAGTTGCCTCTTAGGTCGGCCATGGATCCATGCTGCTGGTGCCGTGACGTCCACGCTGCATCAAAAGCTCAAATATGTTGTCGGGGGAAGCATAGTAACCGTCTGTGGTGAGGAGGACATCATGGTGAGCCACTTGTCATCCTTTAAATATGTTGAAATGGACGGCGAAATCCATGAAACTCTTTGCCAAGCATTTGAAACCGTTAAGGTGAAAGAGGTAGCTCCTGTCGTCATAGAGAAGCAAGAGATGAATCTCTCCTCGTTCAAAGAAGCTCGGGCCGTCGTCGAAGCCGGTTCCACCCCAGGCTGGGGGCATGTTTTGGAGATACCGATCAAGCAGGATAAGTTCGGATTGGGGTATTCTCCTGGAGCTGAAGCTTCATCTTCTTCGTCTGGCAGTTCGTCTCGTGGGAAGGGGCCGATCCTATTCACCAAGGGCGAAGTGATTTTCGAAAGCATCAATGTAGCGTCTGAGGACAGCGGGGATAGCGATTGTGATCTGGACACCTGGATTCAGCCAAGCAAGCCGGGCGAGCGCCTCAACAATTGGACCATCAAGGAGATTATCCAGCTGACAAGTGAAGAGTACTGATTTGCTTTTTACAATCTTTGTACAACCCTATGTCCTGCCCGGGGCATAGTGGTTTTATTGTCAGGGCCTTGTTGGATTATGTACATGCATTTTGTTAATAAATCAAAGGCGTTTTCTTCGTACTCAAATATTGCGTTCCCTGTTATTTCTGTTTTATGTTTATTTTGAAAAACAGCAAAATGGCAACGAGGTTTGTGCTAACCTGCATATTCTTGCTTTAAACTTAACCCTTGTTATTGCAGGATCCATATAACAGATGACATCGACTCTGGACCCTCTACGGCTCACTACGACTTCGATTGCCCGATCTATCAAGCCGAGGATGAGATTGATGAAGACGAAGACCTCCCGGAAGAGTTGGCCCGCTTGTTGAGACAAGAGGAAAAGGTTATTCTGCCTCACGAGGAAGATATTGAGATAGTAAATCTGGGCTCTGAAGAGCTCGTCAGAAATGTCAGAGTAGGGGCTGCGCTGCAGAATGATGTCAAGCATAGAGTGGTCGAGATGCTTCGAGAGTATAGTGACGTCTTTGCTTGGTCATACGAAGATATGCCCGGACTTGACACGGATATTGTGGTTCATCGCTTGCCGTTGCGAGAAGATTGCCCTCCAGTCAAGTAGAAGCTTAGGAGGACAAGACCAGATATGGCTGTAAAAATCAAAGAAGAAGTCCAGAAGCAGTTGGACGCAGGATTTCTAGCCGTTACCACTTACCCTCCGTGGGTCGCCAATATAGTGCCCGTACCGAAGAAAGACGGTAAGGTACGCATGTGCGTCGATTATCGGGATTTGAATAGGGCGAGCCCTAAGGATGATTTCCCGTTGCCTCATATCGATGTGTTGGTCGACAACACAGCCCAGTTCTCCGTGTTTTCGTTCATGGATGGCTTCTCCGGTTACAATCAGATTAAGATGGCACCGGAGGACATGGAGAAAACAAAGTTTATCACCCCCTGGGGAACATTTTGCTATAAGGTAATGCCCTTCGGTCTGAAGAACGCAGGGGCCACTTACCAGCGAGCAATGGTAACTTTGTTTCATGATATGATTCATCATGAGATCGAGGTCTATGTTGATGACATGATTGCAAAGTCCCAAACGGAGGAAGAGCATCTGGTCAACTTATTGAAGCTTTTTGAGAGGCTTAGGAAGTTCAGGCTGAGGCTGAATCCTAACAAGTGCAATTTCGGAGTGCGGTCCGGAAAGTTATTGGGGTTTATCGTTAGTGAACGAGGTATCGAAGTCGATCCTACGAAGATAAAAGCTATTCAAGAAATGCCAGCGCCGAAAACAGAAAAAGAAGTTCATGGTTTCCTGGGCCGAATAAACTACATTGCAAGGTTTATCTCTCAGCTCACGGCCACTTGTGAACCGATGTTCAAGCTTTTAAAGAAAGATCAGGCGATTACTTGGAATGAGGATTGCCAGAAGGCATTCGACAAAATAAAGCAGTATCTTCAAGAACCTCCAATCTTGATACCCCCAGTGGTTGGACGACCATTAATCATGTACCTGACGGTTCTGGAGAATAGTATGGGGTGCGTTCTTGGTCAGCACGACGAGACGGGCAGAAAGGAGCATGCCATTTATTATTTGAGTAAAAAGTTCACTGAGTGTGAATCTCGATACTCGATGCTGGAGAAGACGTGTTGTGCATTAGCTTGGGCTGCCAAACGTCTACGACAGTACATGCTCAATCACACCACTATGCTAATTTCGAAGATGGATCCGATCAAGTACGTCTTCGAGAAGCAGGCTCTTTCGGGCAGGATTGCCAGATGGAAAATGGTGTTAACGGAATATGATATTCAGTACGTCTCCCAGAAAGCCATTAAGGAAAGCGTATTGTCTGATTACCTTGCCGAACAGCCGATCAAAGACTACCAGCCAATGAAGTTTGAATTCCCTGATGAGGATATTATGTTTCTCAAAGCGAAGGATTGCGATGAGCCATTGCCCGGTGAGGGGCCAGATAGGACGTCTCAGTGGAAGTTGATATTCGACGGAGCGGTTAATTCCTATGGAAGTGGCATCGGGGCTATCATCACGACTCCTCACGGATCCCACATCCCGTTTACTGCGAGACTGACGTTTCCAGTTACCAACAATGAAGCGGAGTATGAAGCATGTATTATGGGTCTAGAAGAGGCAATCGATTTGAGAATCAAGAATCTAGACGTGTATGGCGACTCAGCGCTTATAATCAATCAAATTAAAGGGGAGTGGGAAACTCGTCAAGCGAATTTGGTGTCGTACATGAATTATGCCAGGAGGCTGCTTCCGTTCTTCGATCGAGTGGAACTCCATCATGTACCCAGGGCTGAAAATCAAATGGCTGATGCCTTAGCCACGTTGGCTTCAATGTATAAAGTCAATCTTTGGAATGAAGCTCCAAGCATTGTTCTTTCGCGTCTTGACAGACCGGCATTTGTCTTTGCAATCGAGGATGCCGCCGACGGCAAGCCATGGTTCCACGACATCCAGACCTTCCTTATGACTAAGGAGTATCCTACGGGTGCGTCAACCCAGGATAAGAAGACTCTGAGGAGGCTGTCTGGAAACTTTTATCTCAATCCTGACGGAGTGTTGTATAACAGAAACCACGATCTCGTGCTACTCAGATGTGTAGATGAGAAAGAAGCAAGTATGCTCATGGAAGAAGTCCATGAAGGCACATTTGGTACGCACGCCGGAGGGCATGCCATGACGAGAAAGATCCTGAGAGCAGGATATTACTGGCTGACTATGGAGTCGGATTGCTTCAGATTCGCGAAGAAATGTCATAAATGCCAGATTTATGCTGATAAAGTTCATGTGCCGCCGTGCCCGTTGAATGTCATGTCCTCCCCGTGGCCGTTCTCCATGTGGGGCATCGACATGATAGGCAAGATCGAGCCCACCGCATCTAATGGTCATCGTTTCATTCTGGTAGCTATCGACTACTTCACCAAATGGGTGGAGGCAGCCTCGTACGCTAATGTGACCAAGCAGGTGGTAGCTAAATTCATAAAGAGGGACATCATCTGTCGTTATGGAGTTCCCGAGCGGATCATTACTGATAATGGTTCGAATTTGAATAACAAGATGATGAAGGAGCTGTGCCAGAACTTCAAGATTGAACACCATAACTCATCTCCTTACCGGCCGAAGATGAATGGCGCTGTCGAAGCCGCCAACAAGAACATAAAGAAGATCGTTCAGAAGATGGTTGTGACCTACAAAGATTGGCACGAGATGCTGCCGTTTGCCCTGCACGGTTATCGTACGACGGTGCGTACGTCGACCGGGGCAACTCCTTTCTCCTTGGTGTACGGTATGGAAGTTGTCCTACCGTTAGAAGTGGAGATCCCCTCTTTGCGAGTTTTGGTTGATGTGAAACTCGACGAGGCAGAATGGATCACGAATCGTTTGAACCAACTCAGCCTGATGGACGAGAAGAGGTTAGCATCAATTGCATTTGGTCGCCTGTACCAAAGCCAAATGAAGAAAGCTTATGATAAGAAGGTGCGTCCTAGAAGCTTTCAGACGGGTGATCTCGTCCTGAAGAGGATTCTTCCGCCACACTCCGATCACTGGGGCAAGTGGACTCCGAATTACAAAGGGCCGTATGTCGTCAGCAAGGTCTTCTCCGGAGGAGCTTTGTTGTTATCCATAATGGATGGTGAAGATTTTGCATCCCCGGTGAACGCGGACGCAGTTAAAAAATACTTTGCTTGAAAGAGACCCGCTGGACAAAAAAGAAAGAGTCCAGGCAAAAAGGGGCATCCTGGCGAACCAAAAACAGAATAAAAGGTTCGGGCAAAAATTAGGGATATATTGAAAAGATGTACACCCGCGAAGTCGAAAACCTACACTGGGCGGCTTCGGTAAAAAAGGGTATCCCGGTGAACTGAAAACCCGTGAAGGGCGGTTCACGCAAAAGTTAGGGATTTGAATAAGCAAATGACTGCGTTCCGCGTGTGAACTTTCATTGTTTAGTGGTTTGGAGGACCTGAGGGCCGTTTATCTGAATCAATCTCTTCCGAAGTTGAAGCGCCGGAGAAGTATCAAAGTCGAGTGGGTCTTAGAGGGATCAACTCATGGTGTTCGTCTACGCCTCGTTGCCGACATTTGTATATACTGATGTATATTTATGTTTTATTTTTGCGCGGCTTCCTCATTCCAGGAGTTTGCCTCTGTTGTAAAACATTCGTACCCATTCAGGGGTTCACCATCAATAAAATGCATATTATTCAGCAATTCTGCTTTCCTGTTTAGCATTTATCTGTTTTGTTTGCGAATGACAACGCCGATGTTTTGATAAAATGCGCATACATAAACTTACGGGCCTAGGCCCATTGATTGTTGAAATAATTAATTACCTGAATATTATCACGAGATAATAACCTTGATGGGCCCCTTTGAGGAGGGTATCTTGTCTGTTTGTTTGTGTTGTTGCAGGTGTAGCACCTTCTAGACGATGCGCCGCGCGCATCCCCGAAGCAGGGCGAGTCCTCCTTCTCCAGCAGAGTTCAGTGGTCTCTCCTCCGCAGAATCTGGACGCAAGATAGTGAGCATTGATATGTCTCCCCACGCAGAGATGATTCTCTTCCCCAAGCAGACGCATCCTGAAGGAACGTCACCTCATCAGCTGAGTCGCGCGCCGAAGCTCGTATTCGTTCCCCAGCACCGGGTCACAAGTGCAGATTTCATAGAAATGTTCGGGTGCCGAAGCTCGTGTTTTCCCCAGTAAAGTCGCTGAAGCAGGTGTCTTCCCCAGCACCGGGTCACAAGTGCAGGATTCGCAGGAAGCTATTCTTACGCCGAAGTATGCAGTAACTGATGGTGCCAGACTGGAGTCTCCAGCGGAATTGAGATTCCCCACCAGAGTCGTATTCTCTCCCGAAGTCGGATGATTCCCTCTTCCCCCAGTAGAGTGTTGGAACGGCTGATGTTGCATTCCTCTGCAGAGTTGTGCTCTCCCCCGAAGTCGGATGATTCCTTCTTCCCCAGCGGAATTGAAATTCCTCATCAGAGTCGTACTCTCCAGTGAAGTAGAATGATTTCTCTCTCCCCGGCCGAGTTTGCAGAACCCCAAGAGAGCCGAATCCTTGGAAGCAGGTGTGACCGTGAGTGGTTTTCCCTAGCAGGGCATTGAACAGCTGATGCTGTATTTCCCCAAGAGTCGCACTCTCTCCAGCGAAGCAGAATGATTTCTCCTTCCTCAGCCGAGTTTGCAGATGTCCAAGAGAGCCGAGTCCTTGGATGTTGATCAGATCATGATTGGTTTTTCCCCAGGGGAGTGTGGAGCAGCTGAAGTTGTCTCCCCACAGAGTTGTTATCCCCCAGAAGAGTAGTCGAGAAGGCCCCGCAGTTTATTCTCACGATTGACATCGCAGTCCTTCAGCAGGTCCAAGTTCTCGTAGAGCTTCGTTCCCCTGCAGCAGATCAACTGAAGTTGTTTTCCCTGCAGCAGTCAACTGAAGATCATTTCCCCAGACAGAGTCCAATTGCTATTGGCGTGTCCACGTTCTCCTCAGCAGGATGATTCCTTTATCTGAGTAGTTCTCCCCCCTTGACAGGAGGATCTCCCCCTCGGCATTTATTTTACTGACGGGATCGCATCATTGTGCATGATTGCATAGCATTTTAGCATAAACGCATAGCATTTCCACCGTGTGGGGCATGGCGCAGAAGCATATGTGTCATAAGCATGATCTAGGTCATTATCATTCCTGTTTTACAGGTGTACCACCGAAAGACCAGTTGCTCGGGATGATTCCTGATATTCTCCCCAACGAGGTCGCTTTCTTAAGATGATTCTTAAGACCCCAGTGTAATCCCCACAGTCGCTCGCTCAAGATGATTTTTGAGATCCCCAGCGAAGTCTTCAGTTCAAGACGATTCTTGAACTCCTCAGCAGGGCCGTTTGCTTAAGGTGATTCTTAAGACCTCAGCGCAATTTCCCGAGTTGTTTGCTTAGTATGATTCTTGAGCTCCCCAGTAGGTTCA
The DNA here is from genome assembly GCA_963859935.3 of Lathyrus sativus. NCBI lineage: Eukaryota > Viridiplantae > Streptophyta > Magnoliopsida > Fabales > Fabaceae > Lathyrus > Lathyrus sativus. Next base: position 152,717,168 of record OZ012737.1, read on the forward strand.
AGATGATTCTTGAAGGTGCCCGACGGAGTTGTTTGTTCAAGATGATTCTTGAAGTCCCTAGCAGCGTGATATGTTTGCTCCAACAGTGATGTCTAATCTGAAGATTGACTTCGTAAACGCCTGAAGGCGATATCAGAATGTTCCTGTGGATTCAGATTTCCTTGTTGATGAATCAACGTTTGTCTGAAGACAGAGTTCAAAAGTTTGTAGGTGCAAGGTGATCCGTGTTGGCCTGAAGGCCACGTCAGTTGTCCTGAGGTGACGATTGATTGCGATAAAGTGAATAGTGTTTCTTCTGACTAAAGTCGAAGACGCTTCTCCAGTTGAAGCGGAGTTTTGCCTGAAGGCAAAGTGTTTGAATTCCCGTAGAGTCATGAATGGCTCAGGATACCACTTCTCTGACTGAAGTCACAGATTTCCCAAGCTGAAGCGAAGGTGCCTGAAGCCAAGGTTATCCCCAAGGTCATGAATGACCTAGGATTCATTTTTCAGACTGAAGGCCGAAGTATATCCCTGACTGAAGTCACGGATACTCTATAGCAGAGGCGGAGTTGCCTGAAGGCAGATCCATGCATCCTTGAAGGCCAAGGACCATTTCTTTAGACTGAAGTCGAAGATACCTCCTGCGGAGTTGCCGACGGGCAAAGTTTATATCCTTGGAGACCAAGGATCCCATCTTCAGGAGTACTTGAAGGTATTTTCTAGCTGAAGCTGGAAGCGGCCAGGGGCCAGGGTTTCGTATAGCTTTGATGTTGAAGTTCTACGGTGGGATCAGTGCAGTAGTATTTCGATGTTCGTTATGGTTCTGAGGGAGGACCCCAGATCAGAGTGTGCTCGGTTAAGTCTCTCATTCCCAGTAGGAGTAGTTTCAAATACGCAAGTGTACCTTTTGTTCCATTTACCAGGGGTGAACCCCAGGTCAGATTTGTTCAGTGTTTATTCGACGGCGAGGTTGAATGTTCGTTTTGACGGCGAGGTCAGATCATGTTTGTTTCCGGCGGCGAGGTTGGATGTTTGTTTGACGGCAATGCCAGACTCTTTAAAACCCCAGCAAAGATGATTTTTGTACGACGGCGATGTCGAGTGTCTCTCAGAGTAATGTTTGTTTCCGACGGCGATGTCAGATTCAGTTTTCCAGTGGCAATGTTGGGCGATGTCAGATTGATATTTCTCCAGCTAGTTGTTGAGCAGCTAGTGTTACAGTGTTCGAAGGTTTGTTCTCCGCAGAGTATCATATGCTCGTGCAGTTGGCAAATTTTCGGGTTTACCGGTATTCAATCGTCTCGCACCTTGATTGGCTGAGAGCCGTTCGCTTCTCACCCAGTCAGGTTCAAGCCGTTTGAATAGGGGCAGCTGTTGCACCCCAAAATTTGACCAACATTTATTTATCCATCAAGTGTTTGAAAGTTGATACCTTCATCAGGAAGTTCAAGAGATCCTCAGAGGAATTGGTTGAAACCAAGGTTGTGTGCCTCATAGCTTGAGAGTTGTGGGAGCTCCTCAGATGATTCTGAGACTATGAGAATGAACTTGATGCTTTGAGAAAGCCTATGAGATGTCTTGAAAGACATCAGGAAGCCCAGAGAGGTCATTATGCAAGAATTCAGAAGATTCAACCATGAATGGTAGAATTAGGGTTTTGACTGGGTCAACCCTAGGTCAACAGGAGATTTGGAGAAGGTTGAGACCTAATCCAAGGGCCATGAGATCATGGGATGATGTATTGAGATACTATAAGGATGATTCCTAGACCAACTCATCATGATTGAGGAATTTGAGAAGTTTTAAGTCAGGGTTTCCAAGGATTGTCAGTGAAAAAACCCTAGTTTGATCCCTATCTTCCAGGCAGTTTTAGCTCAAGATGTGATTGATATATCATCTTCCCCATAACATGAATGTTGTAGAGCTTGTTCTTAGCTTTAATTTGAGTGGTAGAAGTCCTTGATAGGATGTGCAGAGCTCAAGTTATGGTTTTGACAAATTACAGGTCAGCTGAGGTGTGTGAATCTGGGTCCTTGAAAGTCACCCAACTTGCAGACAACTTTTTCCCTAGTAGGATGATTCCTATGATTTCTTGGTCAACATGAATTTTGAAGAGCATCTTCTTAGATTTCTAGAGAGTACTATACGTCCTTGATAGGATTTGTAGAACTCAACTTATGGTTTGAACAAGACAGGGGTATTTTGGTCATTTGGTGATTATAGGTCATTTTAAGCAAAGGCCATATCTCCTATTTCCAAGCCTCAAATGGAAAAACGCAAAACATCAAAGTTGTTCAAAATGGGATTTTAAGCCTAGAAAAGTGGTCATGATTTGTTGGAAAAGCTTGTAGCAAGTATTTACAAGATTGGGTAAAAATGACCTAAAAATGACTTATAACTTAAATGGATCCATGTTGGAAATTGGTTTGGGAGATCCACAAATCCAAAATAGGTCATCCAATATGTCATTTTGAATCCAAACATCATTTTAAAAACAATGGTTCAAGTAGATTTTTGATTTGAAGCTTAAAAATGGAGGTTGCTTTGTAATCTTGTTTCTTGCATATTAAGGAACTTTGAGAAACTTGGCATAAGGCAAGGCAAGGCTTGTTTTTTCACACATTCCCTTCCAATATCTCACAAGGGGAGATTTTAAAGCAAAGTTAAGAGGTTTAAGGCATGATATGAGATGATACCACATATCACTTCATGAGAAATTCTAAAGCTTTCTAGCTCATTCTAGAAGCTCCTAGATGATTCCATTGGTTGTTATTTAAAGGGTGAATCACCATGAAGAAAAAGGTTGGTGAAAGTTGTTGAATCCATTGGTGAAGAGTGAGAGGAGAAAGAGATATCCAAGGTTTCCTTCAAGTGCAAGTCAAGCTCGAATTCATCATTGCAAGTTTCTTCCATCAGAATTCTTGCAAACAGAAAGATATCCACCATTGGAGGAGCATCTGGAGGAGATTGCAAGTCTTGAATCAAGCCCTAACATCACTCACCATCACCATTTGACAGGTTGGTAAATTGCTTCATAGCTCCATATTTAGGTGCTTTCTGCCAGAATTCTAGGTGAAAAGATAACATGCTAGGTTAGTTGATGATTTTCTGAGGATTTGAGAGGGATCCATGGAGTTTCGTGGCAGGGTGCCATTTCTTGCAAGTTCAAGAACAAGCTGTGTACGAAAGTTTAGTGATCATGATATAGTGCAGATTGGTTAGGGTAATGTGTGGAACAAGTTTATGCCATTAGATTTAAGTTTAGCCAGAGTTGATCACAGAGAAAAGTGTTGAAACCCTAATGTTCATGCGTTCTGTTAGAGTGGTACAAGAGGTTTCAGTGAAAATTATTGGTACCATTGTGTTCTTGGCAATCAGTAGGTCATCTTTGCTTTTGGAAGTTTCGAATTTCATCAAGTAATCATGGAGAACAACCAGGTTGAAGATTCGTGTATGAACTCTGTTGAACCTGAAACCCTAGTGACATTTGGAGAAGACGATCCCTCCACCGTTAGATCGTCTCAGATGTTTGACTCTTTCATTCCATCGCACGGCCAGGATTTAATTTCAAAACGGAGGGAAAGATTCAAAGCAATACGCAGCGTTTAACTTAAATGAAGATTTTGGGCCTCAGCAGAATTCGATACTCACACCCCACCCAGGAGCCCAATCCAAAAATGAACTAAAATTGGTTGCTATTCGTACCGTCGCTTTTTTCAATTTTCCTTTTAATTTTTCTTTTATTTTCTGATAGTAATTGGGCCCAGGCGCGCCATGCTAGGCGCACCCCCCTTCCTGGGCCCATCATAGTAATTGAACTGGGCGTATTCAGTTTGACACCCCCCATCCCCTTTAATTCATTTTCTTTTATTTTTAATTTCCTTTATTTTTTTGCATTTTATAAAAATCATAGAAAATTCAAAAATGGATATTTTTTAATGCTTGTTTTTTCTACATGTTCATAATTGTGTCTAGAAAAATATCAATAAATAAAATTGGCATTTTATTTCTTTTAATATTTTTAGTATATTTTCCATGTAAATAGCTTTTTTAGAAGTTTAGGTGTATACTCAATTTTGTAGAATTTGTTTTAGGACCTTCCCTTAGGATTTTTGAGCCATTCTTTTTGGCATAGTTAGATATTGAATCATAGTTTCCCATAGGATTTAATTCATGATTTGTAGATTAAAATTTGATTAGTTTAATTAGGTTAGCATTAGAGTAACCAAAATTAGGGTTTTATTCAACATAAGTAGACTTAACAATTTTGTTTTGGGTTTCTAGGTCAAGATTAGAGTATGGGGAATATATGGGTTAAGGGTAAGTATGTATAGAATCCCCTAGAATTTTACCAGAATATTATATAGTATTTTAGTATTTTTAATTGATTTTTGAATGTATGGTTAGTATGTGTGGTGCTTAAGGGCATAGTTTGTATTGTTTTGCTTTCTTTTCTTCTCCTTTGAGTGTGTGAGCCTTGAAGATTGAGTTGAAGACCTTGTGGATCATCATTGAAGACTTTGAAGACCTTGAAGAGGAGCTTAGTTTTAGCTTTTGTTTGTTATGGTTATAGGATCATAAGTACATAGGTAGAGCTTTAGATAGAATAATTCCATTCAATAAACAAGGAGTGTCTTGCTCATCTCCTTCCTTCTCTATGATATAAAGTCCCTTAAGGGTATTCACCTCTCTCCTTTGGAGGGATTAGTGACCTTGCCCTATGAGGTAGAACTTTGAGAGAGCCTTTCCTTTTGATGTTAAGTCCTTAATGGCATCCTTTGGAAGTCAGTGAGCACTCTAACATCCTCACCTCATCTTGTTGATTGAATCTGCTTTGTTGGAGCATTTGGGTTGTTGAAGATAAAGAAAGCAATGAAGAGTATTGAAGATTTGCATTGAAGTTGTTTGCTTTGAAGAAGAAGATGATAGAAGATTTGATTGAAGATCTAAAAGCCATTGAAGATAGAAGCTGAAGCTTTGAAGAGGATGATTCCTTGGAGATTGTTGAAGTCTGAAGACTTTGTGAAGATCAAGTTGGCACTTGGGTTAGAAGCTGAAGCTTTGAAGAGGATGAATCCCTGAAGACTGCCATCCCAACTGAGGCTTTCTTCTGTTTTTCTTTTCTGTATTGTGTGTTTTGTTTGATTTGTCTGTTGCATTCGAATAAGTCCATCTAGAATAAGTTCAGTCTAGGAGCATGATTGCATTAGAGGTTGAGTTGCTCCCTCTGCTTGTATTGTTATTGCGTAGGGTATTCGGTAGAGCCCAGCTCCCTTGCCCATGTGGTGTGTTTGCCTGATGGCATTTCATTTCTTTTATCTGTATGATTGCAGTTTATTGCTTGATAGCATGTTGTTTATTTTTCAGTGTGATTACTGTTATTTCATGACTGGCTTGAGGTTGAGATGAGCTTGTGGAGGCTGAAGCCCCACACACATTTCCTCCCTCACTTGCATTGCATGCATTTTACTGTTAAGCTGATGCTTTGTCTGTTTTGGTGTATCATTGACATGATCCCTTAGGACTCTCACTTCCTTTGATAAGGATTTGATGATAGAATCTTAGGTTGAAACATATGCATGACAACTTCTAGGAGTTCCCTGTTCAAACCTCAACCATAGGATGAATCCATGGCATGATAACAGTAGGACTTGATAGTCTCCCTCCTAGTTGGGCCTGTTCTCTTCCCATCTCAAAACAGTTTAAGATACAGTAATCATGAATGATTTCTTTCGTACGTTACGAGCCTTAAGCTATCTGAGAAAGGATTGTGGGAGAGTTCCTTTTCCACAGTCTGGATGTTTAGTATGGTACCCTTTGGGTGACATGCGACGCATTCACTCTCAGGTCATAGTCTCTAGTGCGGTTGAAATCGCAAACACAATAAAAAACGTTTCTTTCAGGAAATAAACCGTAGTTCCCCGAACTACGTGAGCTCTGATCTCTCATGCCTGTTGAGAGTACGTAGGCATAGGATGCGATATCCTAGAGAGCAACCTTTCCCCCGTAACCCTTCGTAGGCCGAACTACGTTGACTCTAATTTCTCGTTCTCTAATGAGAATACGTAGGCATAAAGTGCGACGCTTTGCCGAGTCATTTTTCTTTTCTTTTTCAGCCAGCCTTGATAGGTAGATAGATTATAACCAACCCGTCCAAGTAAACAAACAAGCGTGGATCCCGTCGAGTACGACGGACGTGAGGGGTGCTAATACCTTCCCCTTGCGTAACCGACTCCCGAACCCAGACAATGGTTGCGATGACCTTGTCTTACCCTTTTCTGTCAGGTTTTTCCGATCGTTTCCTTTCCCGCTCTGAGGGATAAATAACGAAAGGTGGCGACTCTTCTGTCATGCCGACACCTTATTTTTGCGCAAGCGACAGTTAATCACAGAGGCTAGTTAAACATAAGAGGGATGGTAAGTATTACTTAGTTATTAATAATAAAGTTGTTAAGAGTGTTATCCTTCCTTCTCGTATGCACTGATGTGTAGGTTGTGGGCAACTGGTGATATGATCTAGTAGTCAGCGAAGACGCCGAGGCAGTACCCATAGACATTAGAGCAGGTGGTGGTGGTGATACTGGTGAAGAGTTATATAGGAGAGAGCGACACTCTCCGACACTTTCACACCAGACTAGAACTCAATCTCCCCCACTACAATTTTCCCCTCAACATCACTTTTCACCTACAAACACCACCATATTATCCTAACACTTATATAGGTTCATCATCTTACCATCAGTCGGCTTCCAAATATGATTATAATTCCTTTAGGCATGAGATTGTCGACCTCATGTACAAAGTGCAGGCGCGCAATGATGATGATGCAGAGCGCGATCAGATATTTTGGTTCATGCACCAGCAACAGATTAATATGATGATGCATATATAAACTTTACATTCTACTGACGTACATAGCCAGGAAATGATTCAGCAGTTACAATAGCAGTAACATGATTCTTAGGCACGGAGCCAGCATATGATATCAGACTTGACTGATCATCCGCAAGGGATGATGCTAGGCCTATAGTAAAGGGATTCCATAGAGCTACATAACCATACCTACCGTGACGACATGATGCAGGATATGCTCCATTTTATGCAGGGTATGTGTATGTAATCGCCGCCTCCTCACCACGAACCTCATTGAGGATGAGGTCGGGAACAATATTAAGTTCTTTTTCACCAGGTCTACCTCCCTCCTTTGCTCTTATTTCTAGACATTGAGGACCATGTCATATTTAAGTGTAAGGGAGTCGTTTATTGCTTTAATTTATTTTATCATTTTTTATTATATTTCATTTTGATTTCTTAGTTTATTTTATCTTATTCCTATTTTTATTTCCTAGTTATTTTTATTTTATGTTTTAAGTCTTTGCATGTGCTACCCAGTCATTTACGCACGGTTTTAAGCTATTTATTGAATTTCCTAGTTTCTTGAGCCCTACCAAAAAAAATTAAAAGACTTAGGAAGCTTAGTTTGATTCAAAAGTATATAGGTTATGAGAATAGGAGATGCTATGTCAAGGAGACTTGGGAAAATCTGACAAAATCGTTATTGTCCTAACACCTCAAGCCTCCCAATTATGCATGTTAGTTTAAATCCCCATTGAATTTTAGTATTAAGCTTCTATTTGTTAAAAAAAATCCTCAAAGTAGTTTTTATATCCAGTCAGACACCATCTGTAGTCACTAAATAGGTCAGTTAATGAATAATAAGTGAATGATTCTTTGCTAAGAAAAATGAATGAAAAAGGAAAAAGGTGCATTTAGTAATTTAGGTGACCCTCACCCGGTCATTTATCCCAAAAGAAGTGGTTGGATCCTTTAAAAGAAAGAAAAAATGAATCTTTGAAAAAGCAAAAAAATTTGAAATTTTGAAAAAAGATGTTTTGATCATAATCACTAACAGACCGTCTACCATGTTGTATGAGAGATAAAGGATCTTAATATGACTATCATGAACGAAAGAGGATTAAACTAAATAGGAAAATTAGATTTTTATTCAATGGCATGATTGGAACTAATATGCGTAGAAGGGGGACTTGTGTCCACAAGAGTGGTTATGTTATTACAATATCCTTAGTGTTGCATTAGTACCTATCGAGTCGACCCTAGTCGAATCAATTTTCATCAGCCACGTATAATTTTGATGCTTTTTTATTCATTATATCTTTATAATTATGTTGTTTCATTTCATTGATTATATGCTAGCTAACTTGCTTAAGGACAAGTATGGGTTCAGTTGTAGGGGAGTTTGATGACGCAAAAAAAGTATTGTGTTTTTGAATTAATTCACATGCAAATTTGAGTCATTTTCTTTTCATTTTTAACGTATTATGCTTGTACATTGTCTCTATTTAGGAATTTAGGTTGCTAAAGCAATCGAGCGAAAAAATGATGCAAAACGGTAAAAACTAGGGCAAAACTGCCTTTCTGCTCTGATAGACGCCCTCTCTGAATAGATGGCGCCTGTCATGACGTGCCATGGTCAAAGGCATCAGCGCAAGAAGATAAATCGTGAATAATTTGAGTGCTAGTTGGATGATGGGTAACCCGTCATGTAGATGAAGCCTATCATCTCCCCCACGATCCATGATAAGCAGAGCATCAGGGCCATGACGTCCGTCACGACTTTGTAGTTTAGAAATTTCAGCCACATTTTGTGACTTGGCCTCCAATTTCCCCCCATCTCACCACTATCTTTTGCATGTTTTAGGAAACTTGTATAGAAAATTTAACTCTATAAATAGGTGTTTAAACTTCTGTTTTTCCATCCAAGTCTTTAGAATTTATTTTTAAGCAGAAATTTCAGTTTAGTAAAAGCGCTTATTTGCTCACACTGAGTGAACAATGCACTTTAAATTAAGTTCTGAAAATTTCCAGTATACTTTTGGATCGCCTGTATTGTAATCTTGTCGACATAAAGATTTTCAGAGTTTAATTCAATTATCATTTAGTACTTATTTTGGAGCTAATTTCAATTTATTACATAAAGTATCATTGCATTACACGTTGTCTATTTCGCTGCTTTTATTACTTTCTAAGTGCCACTTGCATGTACCTTGTTTATTTAATCATTATTATTAGTATGTTTAGCATGTTTAGAATTATTTCCAGTATCTATTTTTATATTGTTGCCACCATGTCCGACTAAATTCTTAGAGTCCGAAATATGAGGATAGTCGTTTCGACAGTGCTCGCATTTAAATCGTAAAATAAATAATTAAATGAGATTTGTTTAAGGAATGGATTTTAATCTATTTTTAATTAAAATATTCACTATGAAAGTACAATTTAGAGATACTGGTTCAAATTCGAAAGAACAAATTTTGTATCTTACTTAAGTAAAAGTCCAAAATTTGATTAATTGGTCTGTGATAGCATCTTTTATTTAAATTGCAAAAATAGTTATTTTCAAAAAGGGATTTTTAGAGCAGACACGCGAAAGCAGACGCTTATGTACTTAAAATATGATATTAGACGAGCGAAAGTCGGTAATACCTTTAAATTTATTTTTCACCTTGAAAAACTTTTTGATTAATCAGAAGTAACTAATTTTCAAAAGTAGAAGTTTTTTACTTTTTGATTAAGGTTGCGCGAAAGTGAACAATTCCTTTAAATTAACTCTTATTCTTAAGAGAAAATACTATCCAAATTTAATTAATATTATTAAAATTTTGCGAGTATTGTTGTTCGATGTGAGTCACATTTAGCTCTCCGTCTTAATTTAATTTCCATACCAGCTTATTTTAACTCTTTTGCATCAAACATTGTTATTATTAGCTTTAGACTTACACTTTAGCAATAGATAACGATTAATATTTGGTCTTTGTGGGTTTGATTTTTTTTATTACGATGATAGGGGAGAATGGTAAAGGTTAAGGAGGTTAAAATAGGGGAGAATGGAAAAGGTTAAGGATGTTAAAATAGAAGTTAGGAACAATTTTATTAACATTTTGAAGATGTGCATTTTTCGAGACTGGTTTTGGAAAGGGTTGTTTTGGAAGAGTTGAATGTTGAAGACAAAAATTTATTGGAAGCACCTTTTACAAATGAGGAGATTAAAAAGGCAGTGTGGAAGTGTGATGGCAATAAAAGTCCAGGGCCTGAAGGGTAATAGTGATGGAGGACATTTGCAAGTTTGTGCATGATCTTCATAACGAGGAAAAACTTACAAAATCAGTTACTGAGTCTTTCTTGACTCTAATTCCTAAGATCAATCATCCTTATAACATTAATCATTACATGCCTATTAGTTTGATTGGGTGTATCTATAAAATCCTCTCAAATATTTTATCTTCAAGATTGAACAAAGTGATAGGAAAGATTGTTTCAAGGAACTAAATAACTTTTGTTCCTAATAGAAATGTCTTGGATGGTGTTGTAGTGGTTAACGAGGTTTTGGACATGGAAAAGAGAGAAACGAGAGACTGTATGGTCTTGAAAGTGGATTTTGAGTTGGTGTATGATAGCGTAATTTAGAGTAATTTGAGATATTTTTTGATAGATTGGGTTTTAGAGAAAAATGGAAAGTTTGGATGGAGGCTTATTAGAGAAATAATTGTATATTTCTTATTGATAAAAAGTGAATGATTACATGAACTTATAGCTGATTACATAAGAGAATTATGATAGAATATTCTCCAACAGCTATATTAGGAGGGCCTAAATAGGGAGGAAAATAAGGCTAGAAAAAAGGAAAGAAATAATAGGTAATTAAATCCTAAGGCTAGAAAATAAGAAGGGAATATCAAGTAATTAATTCCTAATAGCCCCCCTTTAAGCTGGAGAATGTATGTTGAACAGTCCCAGCTTAGAAAAAATAGCAGAAAAAGGTTGCGGTTCCAGCAGTTTGGTGAACAAGTCTGCCAGTTGATTGTTAGAAGTAATTGGAATTAAATGACAAAGGTCGACTTGTAGTTGTTGACGGACAATGTGACAATCAATATCAATATGTTTGGTTCGCTCATGGAATGTTGGATTCATAGCAATGTGTCGAGCAGAGTTGCTGTCACAATATAAAAGAGTCGGTTTTGTGAAAGGGATGTGTAGGTCTTGAAGTAAGTATGTAAGCCATTGAAGTTCACAAGTGGTAGAAGTTAGAGCTCTGTATTCAGCTTCAGATGAGGAACGAGATATTGTGGTTTGCTTCTTTGATCGCCAGGAAATTAATGAAGAACCCATGAAAATGCAGAAACCGGTGGTGGATCTGCGAGACATAGGGCAAGTTGCCCAATCTGAGTCACTGAAGGCCTTGAGATGAATTGGTGAATCAAAATAAAAATATAAACCATGTCCAGGTGCATTTTTAATGTAACGAACAATTCTAAGAGCAGCTTCGTAGTGATTTACGGTTGGATTTTGCATAAATTGACTTAAATGTTGAACGGAAAAACTGATGTCGGGGCGAGTATTAGTCAAGTAGAGAAGACGACCAATGAGACGTCGAAAGGCAGTTGGATCATGAGGAGGAGAAGTGGTATCGTAGAGAGGTTTTGTGTCTTTCATCATTGGAGTGGTAAAAGGTTTGGCTACAAGCATCCCTGTATCAACAAGAATATCTAATGCATATTTGCGTTGGCTTAAGTGAATTCCTTCGTTGGTGCGAGAAACCTCAAGGCCAAGAAAATATTTGAGATTACCTAAATCTTGGATGTGGAAAGTAGAGTGAAGAAAACTTTTAACGTGATTTATTTCTGTTGATGAATTTCCGGTGAGCACAATGTCGTCTACGTATACTAGGAGAGCAGTGAAAGTGTTGAGAGATGACTTGATGAATAATGAGTGATCATATTCTGAATGATGATAGCCGAGACTAATGAGAGCGAAAGACAGTTTGTTGAACCATTGCCTACTAGCTTGACGAAGATCGTAAAGGGATTTGTTGAGACGACACACTTGATTAGGAGAGGTAGGAATGATGTCGGGTGGCAACTCCATGTACACTTCTTCATGTAAATCACCATGAAGGAATGCGTTGTCCACATCCAATTGTTGAATGATCCATTTTTCACTTGCTGCTATAGAAAGTAAAAGACGAATAGTAGTTAGTTTAGCAACAGGGGAAAAAGTATCAAGAAAATCTACCCCCTTCTTGTTGAGTGTAGCCTTTGACTACAAGACGGGCTTTATAGTGTTCTAGAGTGCCATCAGCTTTGTGTTTAATACGGTACACCCATCTACAACCAATAGCAACCTTATTTTTGGGTAAGGTGGTGAGGGACCAAGTATTGTTAGTTGCGAGTGCTTGGAGTTTATTGTTCATGGCATCAATCCATTGTTGGGATTTGATGGCTTGTTTATAGGTTTGTGGTTCAATAGCATTGGTAATTGAAAGTGTGTAATGAAGATGAGATGGTGATAATTTGTGATAAGATAATACAGAATGCAAAGGATATATTGAGTTAGCGGTAGATGAGGAAAGTGAGAGTTTAGCATTACAATGAAAGTCTTTGAGGTAGCCAGGGGCTTTGGTGGTTCTAGTTGATCTTCTTAGGTTGGTGGTGTTAAAATATGGATGTGGATTGGGTGGAGGAACAATGGAGGATGAAGAATCACATGGCAAGTTTGGGGATGGAGTTGATGGAGTGGAGATAGGTTGTATTGATGTTGGTTGGATATGAGGTTGTGATCTGTCATACTTTGTAGAGTCATCAGAATCATAAAATAGAAAAATGGAATAATCTTGATCTACAAAGTCAATACTAAGAGAAGAATCAATAATTTCAGCATAGGGAAAAGTAGATTCATAAAAAATAGCATTGCAAGAAATGAATATTTCTCTAGTAGAGAGGTCAAGAACAACATAACCTTTGATGCCAACTTTGAAACCTAGGAAGATGCATTTTTTTAGCTCGTGGATCAAGTTTGGTGCGATGTTGTTCTAAGGTAGAAACATAGCATAATGAACCAAAAAATTTGAGGTCAAGAAAAGTAGGAGGTTTATCATAAAGTAATTCAAAGGGAGACTTATTTTGCAGAATAGGACTAGGCAATCTATTGATCAGATAAATGGCATGAAGAACAGCATAAGACCAAAAACATTTGGGAAGTTTGGCGTGAAAAAGAAGGTTCCTAGTGACATTAAGTATGTGACCATGCTTCCTTTCAACAATAGAATTTTGTTGAGGAGTAGCAACACAAGAGGTTTGGTGTAGGATGTCAAATTTATCATAAAATTCTTGATAGAGAAATTCTGATCCATTGTCCGACCTAATAGATTTGACAGATTTGTTAAACTGAGTTTTGACAAAAATAACAAAATTTTGCAATAGACTTCTTGTTTCAGACTTAGCAGTCATTAAAAAAATCCAAGTATGCCTAGTATGATCATCAACGATGGTTAAGAAATACTTATGGCCATGTAAAGATGGAATAGAGAGTGGTCCTCAAATATCAACATGTAATAAATCAAAGGCGTGTAAACTAACATAAGAGCTTAAAGGAAAAGGTAATTTGCATTGTTTAGCATAGTGACACGAGTCACAAATTCTTTTATTATCATATTTGATATAAGGAAAAACAGTACACACTTGTTCAAGGACCTTATTTGAGGGATGTCCCAAACGAAAATGCCAAGTATCAAAAGATGAAATAATACTTTAACAGTAATATCATGAAAAATAGATGAAGCTTTGGGCAAAGGATCTTTAATATAGTAGAGTCCATTGTGAAGTCTAGCAAGACCAATCATCTTCAAACTTGTAGCTTCTTGAATATTGCAAATAGAATCATGAAAGGTTAATTTGCAATTAGAATTGAAAATAAGAAGATGAACAGAGACAATATTCAATTTGAATGTAGGTAAGTAAATAACATTATATAATTTAAAAGAAGGAGAGAATTCAATTGTGCTAGAAAAATTTGCTACAACAATCGATCCATCGGGTAAAGAAACATTAATAGGATTGATTCTACGAAAAAAAGTAAAGTATTTCTTGGAATGAGTAACATGATCAGTTGCCCCACTATCAAGAATCCAATAATCTTTTGCAGGATCAATGGTACCTGGCTCAATGGATGTATTTTGATGATTCATCGAGGAATGGAGTGGAGCGGTGTGTGCAGTATTGACATTGTAAGAGATGTTGCAGTAGATTTGGAAGAATTTGGTAATAATGAGAGAAGTTGTTGAATTGTCTCAGCACTCAATTGTGGAATGGATGAATCATTTGCAACAACATTGGAAGAAGTTGGAAAGGAACTGTCATTAGAGGAAGTAGTGTTATTGACGGGTGATTGAGTTTTTGGCTGGTACCCAGGTGGGAATCCGTGTTTGAAGTAGCAAGTGTCAATGGTATGGCCGAGACGTGTGCAAAAGGTGCATTATTTGGGTGGACCACGAATGCCAGACGAACTTCGACCTTGACCACGTCCTCCGTTGTTGTAACCACGACTTTGAAAGCGGTTACCATTATCAGAGGCATTGTAAAGAATTTTTTATTCTTGTTGGAGAACCAAAGAAAAAACTTTGTTAATGGAAGGCAGTGGATCCATGAGAAGAATTTGAGAACGAACTGTGTTATAATTGTCACTTAATCCTTTTAAGAAACAAATAACCAATTTAGAATCACGTTGTTGTTTGATGATTTTGAAAGCGGCACAATTGCAAGGTGTGTGACAGGTACAAGAAGGAAGGGGACGAAGATCTTCAATATCTTCCCAAGAAGTTTTCATAAAATTGAAAAATTCTGAAATTGATCGTTCACCTTGTTTTGTGGAGTGAATTTCTTGCAAAAGATCAGAGAAGCGGAAGTGATTTCCTTTGGTGAACCATTCTTTCAATTCTTCCCAAAGAACCTTAGCGTTTTCGACGTAAGCGACACTTTGAGCAATCGAAGGTGTGAGAGATCGAGTTATCCACGAGATAACAAGACCATTACACCGTTCCCAGGCATCAAAAAGAGGATCAAATTCTGGTAAAGGAGGTAACTTTCCATTGATGAATTGTAGTTTGTTCTTGGCAAGGAGGGCTCGCTTCATTCCACGACTCCAAGTATGGTAGTTGTTGTTGTTTAATTATGGAGAGACCAAAACCAATCCTAGATTTTCACCAGGATGAATGTAATAAGGTGATGAGTGTGATTGGGAGGAATCTTTGATGTGATGAATAGTTGAATCATTGTTTTCATCAGAGGAAGATGAAGAATTTTCTTCATCGGCCATTGGGGAAAAAAAGCGTGTTAATTTGTTATGATATCACGGATACCATATTAGAGAAATAATTGTATATTTTTTATTAATAAAAAGTGAATGATTACATGAACTTATAGCTGATTACATGAGAGAATTATGATAGAATATTCTCCAACAACTATATTAGGAGGACCTAAATAGGGAGGAAAATAAGGCTAGAAAAAAGGAAAGAAATAATAGGTAATTAAATCCTAAGGCTAGCAAATAAGAAGGGAATATCAAGTAATTAATTCCTAATAAGGCTTGCATTTTCAATAGTTTATTGTCTGTCTTAGTTTTAGTTAATGGAAGTGCAACACCTAGTTTTTCTACAGGTAGAGGTTTAAGGCAAGGGGACCCATTGTCCCCTTTCCTACTTGTTATTGGTATGGAGGGACTTGCTCCTTTAATGAAGAAGTCTATGGATATTGGAGATTTGGGGTTTTAAGTTAATAACGAATTGAGAATTGACATCGTTTAATTTGCAGACGACACGATTATTATGGTGGAAGGGTAATCTTTGGGGGGTGAAGGCTCTGCTTAGAGGTTTTGAATTGACCTTGGGGCTTTAAATCAATTCCTTCAAGAGTAATATATACGACATTAATATGGATGATTCTTTCTTACAAGCAGCTTCTTCTTTCCTGAGTTGGTGTAGGAATACATGGCCTTTCAAGTTCCTGGTGGTCCTGGTGGGAGACAAACCTAGAAAAATGAGTATGTAAAATATAATGATAGACAAAGTTAGGAAAATATTATCAAAATGGAGAGGTAGATTCTTGACTCTAGCAATGAGGGTGTCTATGATTAATTCAATTCTAAATTCAATAACTTTATACACTCTTTCTTTCTACAATTCTATAGTTAAAGTCTTGGAAGAAATTTATAAAATTCAAAGCAATTTTCTCTGTAACGGGTTAGAAGATAAGGAAGCAGTCAATTGGGTGAGCTAGAAAAAGGTTTGTAGAACTAAAGAGGAAAGGGTCCTAGGTATAAAAAATTATGAGCTTTTCAACAGAGCTCTCTTGGTCAAGTGGAAGTGGAGGATGTTGATGGAAAAAGAAGTGGTTTGGTATGGTATATTCAATTATAGGTATCATAGCCTAACTCTGAAGGCGTGCACGAGTGAGATTGGAAGAAGTAATAGAAAAGAATCAATTTGGTGGAGAGATTTGATGAGTATTAGGTTCAAAGATGGTCAGAACAAGATAAAATTCAATAATTATATTCGGTGTCAAATTAGTAACAGTAGTTTGGTGTCTTTTTGGTATAGTTTATGGTATGGTGACCAATTGTTAAGGGAAGCATATCCGAATTTATATGCCCTAATAGTCAAAAAATTATGCAGTGTTCTTGATATGGGAGTTTGGTCAAAAGGTAACTTGAGTTGGAATATCCAACTGTTAGATGAGGATCTGGACGAGTACTCTCAATGGCAACTTGGAGAGATTTTGTCTTATTTGTTGGATGTTGAGCTAAAATCTTCTACTGAAGACTGTTTTAAGTGGAAGGAGGTGACTTCAGGGCAATATTTTGTTAATTTTTGTTATAATCTATTGTTGTCTGGTTTCACATGATTCACTTTGGACCAAGAGCTCGCTTCTACCCTGAATGTTTGGTGGAAAATCAAGGCCCCGCATAAAATTCTTTGCTTTGGATGAAGAGTTTTTCTCAATAGAATTGATACAAAGGACATTCAAATCGGATACCAAACTATTGATTAGTTTGAATTTTTAATTCAATTTGCAACCGAACTTTGATTTGTCCAAAGGAAAGGATAAAGATCGAAATTCCTACAATGCAATGCAAATCCAAGGTTTAGAGAGTTATAGGTTCGGGGGTTGGTTAAACTTAGGGAAGGTGCTAGCATCCTAAGTTTCTGTAGTACTCTACAGGAACCTCTTGTTTTATGTTTGTTTATTGTTATGGTTTATCTGTTTAAAGGTAAAAGACCTAGGTGGTTTATTTCTAAGTATACTCGATAAGATGTCGCATCTTATGCCTACATATCCTTACGGGAGTGGAATCAGAGTATATGTAGTTCCCCTAAAGGATTTGAGGAGTTCTTTGACTGTGGTCAAAGTTCCTACGGGTTTAGGGTAGTTGATTGATTTGTTTTAGGAGAAGAGGTGCGTTGTCATTTTAAGAGAGATTTAACCGCCACAAGTTGTAGGAAAATAGTCTTTGCATCGTCTTAAGAAAAGGACTTACGTACTCGGATTGTTTGATGAGTACGCCTTTATCTCTCTTAAGGCAAAGTCCCTACATGTTGATTGTATTATTGTGGGGTGGAGATTCTATCTCGCTTAAGATGATTTGGCATCTTTCTCTAATGTGTTTGAATGTTTGAGTTGAATTGTTTTGTTTGTATCTAAGTTGTAAAGAGAAAAGGTCCTTCCTATGGGGTAGGATCTATCTTAACTGATCAACTTGAATGGGATCAAGGATCAAGGGGATAATGATGTAAATGAGATGCACTACACACAAGTGTTGACTCATGTGTAGGTTTTTCTTTTGGACGGATGCAATTGCGAGAATGATAAATTGCGATAATGTAAATTACTGTAATGTAAATTGCTGAAGGTAAAGGCGGATAAATAAACATACATGTACGCATGAAAGCGCTGAAGTGTAGGTGAATGTGTCGTGAGTGTGCACAATTGATCGAATGCGGGAGATTGATTAAGTTGTAGGATTTGACTTTAAGTGGGCCGATTAATGAGAAAATGTTGATTTAGACGATGTTGAATTTGTTTATTAATTTTTAGATGAAAGTTGGTGAGAAATTGAGTTTTAAGAAAGTTCTTGTATTATTGTTTAGGAAAAAAATTGGATTTAGATTATATGAAATTGATTTATGAGTAAATATTATATTAGTTTTAAAAAAAAGAATATAAGCGAATTTGATTTTAAGTTTAATTGAACTGATGAGGTTGACTTAAGAAAAATTGGATTGGTTTAGATTGATTTTATAAAAGGGGGTACATTAGATTTATTATTAGTGAGAGGTTAATTTAATTTTATTAGTTCTAATAAAATATTTTCTTATTGAATAAATAAAAGGTTATTATAAAAAACAAATATTAGATTATGGAATATAAGGTTTTTTTTTTAAGTTATCTAAAATAAGGAAAATGTTTTATTGGTTAAAACAATTTTAAATTGTAAAAAAAAGTTCCTTTTCTTTAAAAAAGTTGTGTTATAAAAAAAAAGAGTTGATTTAAATTATGAAGAAGTTTTTTTTTAAAAAAAGGCATATAAATATTTAATAAATGGGTTATTAGATTGGTGAATAAATTATTAATGAGGTGAAAATATATAAATGATTTGTTTTATAAAAAGGAATAAATTAAAAGGCTGATTATATTTAGATAAAATGGTAGATTAAAGGTTTTGTTAAACGAATGCTTATAACGGTTAATTAGGTTGCTTAATTAATTAAATATTAAGATTAATGGGTTAATCAAGGGATTAGGGAGGTTAGTAAGTGGTTAGGTGGTGTGTGTAGGTGATTAAGTGTGGTGTGTGTGTGTGTGTGTGTATACTGAATTATTACATGAAAATACAAAAAACAAATAAAGGGAACAGTAAAACCCTAGATTCCCAAATTGCCCCCCACCCCGATCGTTCCCTCTTCGTCATCTCCCTCTCCATCTTCGATCGCGTTCTTTGTGTCTCACTTCCGTCTTCTCGCGTCCTTCGCCTTCATCTCCTTTCTTCACCTATAAACCTGCGAAAAGAAACAATAGAAAAAGCGAGGGTTAATAGTTAAAGAAACGACGAAACCACCTAAATGGAGTTGGCGATTCGTCGAGCTCCAAGGGAAAGGTGACCGACAGCGATGGAAGCGAGCGATAAGCTGGCGAAGGAATGAGATAAGTTCCCTCGATCCTCTTGATTTCTATGTTTTAAGGTTTATGTGGATCTGTTGTGATTTGGGGATTTTTTGTGTTGAACTTGTTTGTGGATTTTTTTATGAAATTTTTCGTGGATTCCTCCCCCTTTCTCTTCTTCTCAAACCTTCTCTTATATGCCTTCAAAACAAAATCTCTTGTTTAAAACTCGGATTAAAATGCCATGATTGATGTGTTGGAACTTCCCGTTTTAGTTTAGACAAAATTTGAAATCTTTCCCTTTTTGTCTGATTTCGTAACTGCTTGTTAATGAGAAAATCTCTTCTGTATGATTTTGCCAATCACGTTTAATGCTTGGATGTCTAGATTCAAAGTTCTGAAAATTTGCTAGCTATCATTGAGTTGGATCTTTTCTCTTCAATCCGGTATATTCCTTGATGGTTTACTAAACTCTGGATTGGTGATTTGGCAGGTATGGATAGTGACTTGTCTTGGGCCAGGGGAGAAATTAGCAGCCCAGAGCTTCATCGTTTCCTGATGTTCTTGTTTTTCTGTCTCGAGTTGACAAGCTTCTAACACGACCTCCAGACATGTTGTTGGAATTGATTCTGTATTGAGGCTGGTTTGGGATTGTTATGTTCTCCTCCATATCTCTCTTCTTCAGGAAGCTTTTCGATTTTGACAAGTCGCTCAGCAAATATTCTGATGAGTCTTGCTGCTGACCATAACCATATCTTGGGAATTGCTCACCAAACATATGTTGGGAAATATTGAAGCCACATGACCATTTTGCATTCGAGGTGGAATTGTGCCCATATAAGGAGTTGCAACCTCATCCGGTTAGTTGAACTTGGTTAATGAATGTAGAGATAGGGTTAGCATTGGCTGCGGGTATTGACTGTCTGCTACTGGACTACTGTTGTTTGCAGGCTGAGTTTCCCAAAGAGGAGGTGGAGCTGCAGTTGCACAACTTGACCATTCCAGGCGAGACTTGTACTTTGAGTATATAGTGATTGCTCATTTTTTAGGTGACCCCGCATTTGGCATACTACCGTTAGGGTAGAATACACCTTGAGCTTGTTGTTGAAATTTGAGGGTTTGTCGGCTTGGGTATAATCAGAGTTTTGGCCTGAGGTAATATATTACCTGTCTGTTTGTGTTCTTAATTTAAGTACCTTACACTTTCTGAACATTTCCTTTGTATGTAATTTCAATCTTCAGCAACGCCAGACGCAGGTGTGACTCCCTTCAGAGGATTTGCTAGGTAATGATGTTTGGAAGTTGTACCAATATGTCTGTCAATACTTCCTATGGGCAGTGTCTCCAGACTGCAAGCGTGCTTATAATGATGGATTTTCTTCGCATAGGTCTCCAGCAGAGCGGTACATCAACCATGCTGGCAAGCAAGCTCACTAGTGATGTGGTCATGTCTATATCATCTTCAATGTCTATGAGAGAGCGGAGTTCTGAACGTGCTCGATTGTAATAAAAGGCTAATGATGATGGTGCTATGTCCTTGAAGCCAACTCAACTTAGTTTCTCTGAACGCCCTGTTCTAAACCTCATTTTGATGTTTATTTTCCCTATTTTCTCGAGCAGGTCATGGGTTGTTGCTGTGATAGGGAGAAGGTTCTGCTTTGATGATCAAAGATGGGCTTGGCGCTATTGAGAAACAGAAATTTGTTGCTGCCAAGTAGTTGGAGAAAATTCGAGGCCTGGATTGTGTTAGAGTGCTGGTTCGAGAGGTAGCTAAAGGCTCGGTTGTTGTTCTCCACTCTTATGTACTGAGATTCTCCCTTTGCGATTCAAATGTGTTGGGTTTGCTTTGAGAATCTTGACGTTTACGGTCTTTTAATTAACCTCTGCTTTGTGTTTCATGCTTGCTATCTTTGGCTGTTGGTTTTGTCCATATTTTGACATGCTATGTTTTTTGATTTTTGTAGAAACATACAGCTTTTGGTGAAGTTGGTTTGCAGCATTCGCATCTTCATGGCTCTGTTTGGTCTCTCCTTGACAACTTCTTGGGCTGCTTGTTCTGAGCCAAATTGACTTCGTGGGAATTTGGGAGGAGTCCAAATACATTTAAACCAAATGTCGTCGTTCCAGTTTTACGACGTATGGTATTAACGTTCATTAACATCTCTGTTGTTTTTTTTCTGCAGAGCGGTTCAATACTATGTTGCTAAATGCATATGGTTGGCCATGGCGGAAAAAGCGTTGATGTTTACGTGCATATGAAAGGTAGCGCAACCTAAACTCTTTTATACATTAAGATTGCCCAAAAGAGATCTTTCTAAATCAAGTCCCGTTGTTTGAAGTGCAGGTTGAGAACAAAAGTATATATATTTGAACAGCAAATGACTCTGTTACCGAGAATAGAGGCTTCAATGTTGCTGATGACGTCGTTCCCGTAGAAAAAGACAACTTCGGTTGAGGTAATAATCTTGACTTCTTTAAGTTAAAATAATGCTAAGAGTAAAACTCATTCACAAATCCTGATACTGCTTCCACTGCTGCTGGTTGTTTTGCTAAATTTACACAATTGTTCAAACTTCTGAACTTTCAATTTCCCGCAGGGCATCCTATGCTCTTAAGTTCTCTGACGAGAAGTTTTGTGCCGACTGTCGCTACTGCGAAAATCGGCGCCGGCTATGACAAAAGAGTCGCCACCGTGCGTTATTTATCCCGAAAGGGGGAAAGGAAACGCTCCAAGTAAACCTAACGCAAAGACGGGAAAGGAATGGTCGTCGCAACCAAATCCTGGATTTGGGAGTCGGTTACGCAAGGGGAAGGTACTAGCACCCCTCATGTCCGTCGTACTCGACGGGATCCACGCTTGTTTTCTAGTACGGATTGTTATTCTATCTAGGCTAAAGGGTCAAGGGTTAAAAGAAAAAGAAAATGACTCGGCAAAGTATCGCACTTTATGCCTACGTATTCCCGTCTGGAACGAGAAATCAGAGTCAACGTAGTTCGCCTACCTACGGGAAAGGAGGGGAAGGTTGCTCACTAGGATACGGCATCCTATGCCTACGTACTTTCATACGGCATGAAAGATCAGAGCAAACGTAGTTCGGGTTACGGAAGACACAGATTCGTCTGACTGTTTTTTAGATCCTGAAAAGGTTTTCTTCTGATTAAGAGTCCATGCGGACAAAAATGACACTTTGATGTTTGTTTTCAGTCTTTTACGCAAGAACTATTTTTTTTATGATGTTTGCAATCTCTGACGCACTAGAGACTATGATTTGAGGGTGACTGCGTTGTATGTCACCCTAAGGGTAACACACTAAGCAATCAGATTACTGAAGAGTGACCCTCCAGCAATCTTCTCTCAAATAGCTTTAAGGCTCGTAGCGTACGACGTCGATTATCCTTATTGCTGTGTTTTAAATTGTTTTGAGATAGAAGAGAAAGAAATTTAAAAACCTAGGGTTTGAAAAGGGAATCAAAATTACCCTAATGTTGTCATGCATGGGTTAACACCTAATGTCCGTCATAATTCCCTCCTGCGCAGAGGAAATCAGAGATCCTAGGGGATAAACAGCAAGAGAAACAGATATATACAGTCAACAGTAAAATGCATGAGATGCAGCAGTACAAGCGAGGCAAGGGAGTCCCACTCAACCTCGAACCTAGGAAAACAATAGGCAAAGTGAAACAGCTTCACTTCAAACCTAAGGGGCAAGCTGAACAAGCCAACAAACAATACAGAAAAAAGAAAATAAAACCTCCACCACCAGCTCTGACAGCAAACAGCTCTTGACAGCTACAGTTGATCAACAGCAAAAAGGTTGACAGTAACACCTTCAAGTAAGACCCCATCTTCACTCTTCAATGATCCTCAAGCTCTAGATAAGCTCTTATCTTTAACAAGCCCTAGCTCTGGCAAGCAATGAACCCCAACAGATAAACAACTTCAATCAGCATCAAAACCCTAGTCTCCACAGCTAACTCTCTTTTGATAAGCACAGGCTTCATCTTCACCAATCTTCAATACACTTCATTCTCCAATAGATTCCCTTCTCCAATGCTACCACTCCAGAAAGAAAATCAACTAATGATAGATGGGGTTGAGATGTTAAGATGCTCAGTGACAACCCAGGGAAATCACTAAGGTCTTAGCATAGCAAGTGAAGGGTATCCTCAAGGTTCTACCCAACCAAAGCATGCTCTACATCCCTCCTAAGGAGAGATGTAACTTCTTTAGGGGACCTTGTGTCATGGGATAGAATAGAGGCACAAGAAGCTCTCTATGTTTGGAAGAAGAAACCAGTCTAATCTAGAGCTCTCCCTATATCTCCTATCTCCTAAGTCCTCAAAAGCAACCTTCCAGGATGAGGATCTTCATGCTCCAAGCTCCATCCTTGGTCTTCAATCATCCTCCAAGTCTTCATTAGCTCCAACAAGCAAAGCCCAAGCCCAACACCCAGTTGAAATGCCCAAAACCCGACAAGCAAACCAAAAGCTCAAAAGGGAAACACACAAACATTACCCAATTTGCAAAAATCAAATAAAAAGTAATACTCATCATAAAATCCTAGATTAATTTCTAAGGGAGCCTAACTATATACCCTATACCCCACATAAACCCCAAGGTCTAAATCAAACCCTAAGTCTCCAAACTATACCCTAAACTACACCTAAGTGTTGTGAAACCCTAATTCTGATACCTCTCCTATCTACCTCTCAAATTATTCTAAATTTTAGTCACAAAAATATGAAAAACTTCCTAAGGGTACATGTATCTCTCATCTAATCAATCCAACAAGAATCAAGCAAAAATCATGCATCAATCTCTCATACTAAATTCAGAAAAGTAAGGTATCAAACAAATGCAAAATAAAATCAATAAAATGGTAAAATATGCCAAAAATATAAAATGCAAGGAATTAATATTTTTATTGATTTATTAAATTCTAGAAACCCTAAGGAAAACAAGGAAAAAATTCTCATCCAAAAATGTTTATTTTTCAATTAGTTATGAATTTGTTTATTAACTATGTTAAAACCATGAAATAATGAGAAAATAAAATGAAAATGGTAAATGGGCGTGACAAATAGCAATCAGAACCAATTCAATTCACCAATTGAGCCCAGAGGGGGTGCGTATAAGAAGCGCGCGCTAGGCCCAATTCAATTCAGAAAATAAAATGAAAAAATAAAGGAAAATGGAAAACGTTGGTATGAATAGCAATACTTTCACGTGCATTTTCCATTGGGCCTCCAGAAAGGGGTGTGGTTAGTAACAAGATCATGAAGCCCATCCAAGTACCTTAAGTGAAACGGTGCGTTTCCATCATTCTCAGAATCCTTCACAAATTAAGACGCGCTCGTGGCCGTTGGATGATGCTTTGGTCAAAGGTCTCCTAAGATCTAATGGCGCCAGGTTCATCTTCTCCAAATTTAAAACGTGGAAGGGAAAAAACACAGACGGTGGCCGGCGGTGGAGCCACCGTCGTCCCCAAACCTCAGCTTTCTTAAACCTCACCAAAACCCTACCCTAACTACATCATCCTGCTCATTTTTCCATAAGGAACTCAACCATACTATCCATTTGTATTGAAACCCTCTCCTTCTCAAAACACGAAGACATGTTCAGAAATGGCTCAAACAAGAATCATCACCAAACTCAAAATTGAATAGCTTAACATCAACTACACCTCACACTGAGTAAAATCCACCATCAAACTAGGTTTAATCCTCAAGAATCATCAAGAACCAAGCTCAAACAGAAATTGGTCACCTATCTAAATTGTCACCAATCAACTCCAAACCAATCCAGAAACGTCCTAGCCATCATCTATAATGAATCTAACCATTTAAAACCTAGCAATTCTACATGAATCAAGCCATAGGATAAGACTTACATACCTGCAAAAACCGAGTGAACAGACTAAGCAATCCTTCAAATTAGGCTTCAAGAATCTCTAGATAGCTTTAATGATGTACGATCAAGCTTCTGTATGCATCAAATTGGACTGAAACTTCTTGAATCACCAAACTCGATTCTGACTTGCAAGATGAAAACTCAAAGTGCTATCTCACGATTCTTCACAGTTCTTGATCACCAATCTATCTGGAATCAATCACCAACACATGATCAAGCTTCTGAGTGCAAGAATTTGGATTGAAACCTCTCCAATTGGTGTAACCGATTTGGATTTGCAAGCTATGAACTCAATGTTCAATCTCTCCAATCTCTCTCAATCTGCACCAACCAATGCTTTGAACTAACTCTAATACTTATATAGAACTTGTATGAAAACTCTAGAAACTTCTGGATTGATCCAATGAGAAATTCCATATCTCTTGCATTTGAAAATATCATGAGAAACTCATACATGGCAGCTGAGTTTTAAGCTTGCTTCAATGCCTCATTCTGATCCAATTTATCCTTAGATGACATATTGAATGGTTTGGCAAGGGTTAAGGCCTTGATTAAGCTCCAAATAGTGGTTTTGCATTTGTTACTTATGATGTAAGTAACCACTTTACAAAGGAAGTCATTGAATTAATCCTTAACTCAAAATTGTGGCAATGTCATTGTTTTCAAAATGTTCTTTCCAATCAAATTGGTATTTCATATGCTAGGTTTGGACCCATAGCTCAAAAATCCCAATTTTCATCCTTGGTTCATTTAAAATTCACCCTTATTTTAGGCCATTTTTGTGATTTTGTGAAGCAAGCCATTCCAAGCTCTCATGACCTCTTATCTAGCCCAAAAACACCATTCTAAACACATCTCATGTAGAACATTTTTCCATTTGGGGAGTGGAAGATGGAGATTTTGACCTATGTTGAAAAATGACCTATAATTCAACTTTCCCAAAATACCCTTGGATTGCCAAGACCATAACTTGAGCTCTACAAATCCTATTGAGGACTTCTAGTACTCAAATTAAGGCTAAGATCATTATCTACAACTCTTATGTTGGCCAAGAATCCATTTGAAAACTCCTTGATGGGCAAACGTTGCTTGGAAGTCAAGTGACTTTCACAGATAAATTTCAGTGTCCTCTGATGACCCATAACTTGAAAGAACCATAACTTGAGTTCTACAAATCTTCTTGAAGACTTCTAGTACTCAATTTAGAGCTATTGAGAAGCTATACAAGTTTCATGTTGTCCAAGAATCCATTTGAAACTTGCATTTTGACTTATCTGGCTTGGAAGATAGGCCTAAATTAGGGGATTTTACACTGAAACCCTAATTTGGCAACTCCTCCTACTCTTGATTCTCTTTGATTTATCCTTGGCACAACACGACACATGTATCAACATATCAATTCATGAATCCCACATCCTCCAATTAAGCCTTGATGCTCTTCAATCACTCAGTTGACCTAGAGTTGACCCAGATGAAACCCTAGTTGACTGCACTTCAACTGTGGCTCTTGTACTTGAATCAATGACTTGTCTCATCTTCAGTATGACCCTTTAGGAACTTCATAAGCTTTGTACACATTCCATACCCTCAATTCATAGCTCATTGATGACCCTCAATACACCTCAAATTAGGAGAGAAATCCACTGGTTGACCCTCAAACTTCTCAAAGCTTCAAACATTTCTTGATGACTTGGATGGTCTTGAGCTTGAAAAACCCTTGATGTACTTCC
The DNA here is from genome assembly GCA_963859935.3 of Lathyrus sativus. Lineage (NCBI taxonomy): Eukaryota > Viridiplantae > Streptophyta > Magnoliopsida > Fabales > Fabaceae > Lathyrus > Lathyrus sativus. Next base: position 152,743,801 of record OZ012737.1, read on the forward strand.
TTAGATAAGAATGGCACTTGATCCCTTGTTGGATACCTTGCTATGCTATGCTATGCAAATGATTAGATTATGTACATGGTTTTACTATGCAAATGATAATGCAATTAAAACATAACCCAGGTGAAATAGATTGAGCAAATTTTAGGGTACAACACCGACTGGTTGTGGGAAGCTCGCTTTGCTTGGCAAAAATTAAAAGCGGTTGAAGATACTGGATAAAAGAGAAAGCCAACGCAACCAAGCTTGCGAGTAGCATTATCAGCGAGTAACAATATCAGTGTGTTCGTCGAGTACCGCAAAGAGTGTAATTGTTGGGTGAAGTCTACATGATGTCAATAATGTTCAAAGCATGTCCTTTTTACTTCTTTGGTTTTTATGTAGTACGAACATGCTAATACAGTAGCGCAAACACGCTTTATCATTAGCGTGAATGTAAAAGTTAGTGGGTGATCATTGTCACCCCCTAATTTTTGACCTTAAGATCCCACCTTCCTACACATTTTCTTACATATCTTTTAAGTCTTTCTTTTGCTTTAGCTAAACATTTTGTCTAGTTTATTTCTGCAGGTATTAAAGAAAGTGTGAAAGTCTTGAGAATTCCTAGTATGTGCCCATTAAGTTATGTTGAAGTCGTGGGGATGAGAAAGAAGAATATGCCCTTATTCTTATGGACCTTGACTTAACTGGATTCAGGGTGGCTTTCAATATTAACATTCAAGACACATGCATTTCTTGTGCTCAAGATATAAGAGGAATTATGGGAATAAAGCGTGAGTTCATTAAGGTAATCTAAGTTGTGAAGTTTCAATTGCGAATGGTTAAGCACTAAGTTAATGTGTAGGAAATAATTCTCAGCAATCTCAAGCCATGTTTGGATTTTATCACTAATGGTTGTTGCAGAGTTGTCAAAGTTGTCCCAAGCTCGTATCTATATGATTAAGTTGTGCTTATTCAAGTTGATGAATTAAAGGTCATGTTTAAGAGATGGTGCAAGCCATGATCAATTTAGATTTCAGCGGCCCAATTAATTGAGACGCAAGGAAAACATGTTGCTTTCAAGCACTTATGTTAGGCAAGCCACATATTAAAGCCCTGAAGTAATTTGCTTGCATAGCACCTGTTTTTATTGATAAGGTTTAGAGATCTTGATGGTCCTGAAGTATCATGCGCAATACATGAGTTCACAATCAGGCAATCAGACTTCAACCATCGAGGCAAAACATACAAGCTAACTTATTTAAGGATTACCACTGGGATAATAACCATTCTTAACACAAGCAGTAAACAGAAGTTTTGGGGGAATAATATTGGAAATTTTCTTCCACTATGTGAAAACACCATTTTGAATATAATATACATCACATGTAATGAAAAGTTTACAAAATGCCATCTTAATAGTCAAATAACCGCCGTAGCAGGTCCCTTTTTTTTTTCCTCTCTCGCATCGTTGCGTAACGGCGACACGCACAGTTATGGCTACCAATTCAAGAAATCCATCAGCCGCTCCGATCGGACACGCAAACGGTTTCTACAGTTCAAAAATCTGTTCATGTCCGCCCCCACAGGTATCAAGGTAAATTGATAAGCTTGTTAAACACTGTTAGAGGCCCAAGTTGGAACCATCTTAAAGAACCTTAAGCGTTCAGATGCCGCTAGAAAATCCGTGGCGTTTAAACATGATTAACCTGTCAGAGAAAACGCTCTAGAAGGATAATTTTAAGCAAGTCACACTGCTGCATCAGAAGCTCACCCTCCACCGGAGGTCAGTAACAATGGCATAAATGTTTTTCATCCAAACAAAATGGAATGTCTGCTAAAGGTGCAGCTCAGCGATAGATGATAACTCTTCAACGTGTTCTTTCGATTCTTTGCCACCATCACTAGTCATGACTGACCCCTACAAAGGGAACACCTTTTCGATTGTAAAGTTCAAAAGTCACCGCAGAAGTAAAGTATCGCCATCAAACCTGCAACAGAATCAACATTAGCAGACACCAACCTCTCTTTCGAATAGGGAATTAAAGCTGTCTGAACTTAAGCAGTAATGCATACCATTGGCCGTGGCCGGAAGTTGGTCGACGAACCATTGCAGAAGTTATTTGAATGTTTTCCAAAGTGACGCTTTATCCCGTTTTTCTCAGCTACTGGAACAGATCGCTAAAGCAAGTCACACGTCCATCCCTGCACAAAGAACAAACACTGAATTAATTACACATAGACGACGAAAAGACGTTGGTCCTCTTACTTTTATCAACATGTATTGAGGGTGAAGATGACCCCGTCCAGACCAGTTTACTGCACATAAAAAGAAGATAATCAGAGTCAATACAAGTCAAAGTATATAAATTCGTTAAGTTCATTAGAAGATTGTTGTGGAAAGACCGTGTTAGACTCAAATAATTCCGCTAAATTGAATCACTGTTGTTGAAAGCTAACAGACATATTCCGAAGGTTAATTGACGGCAACCAACGTCCAAAAGGTGCTTCAAAAGAGTAAACTTCTTTCCTGTTTGGCTCAACACAAATCTAGAAATAAAACATAAGGATCACCATCATCAAAAAGGAGGGAACTCATTCGAAGCCATCAGTTGATTATCACACGAGTCTTAGCATATCCCAACTGAAAACGGAAATGAATCGCAAGATTAATGGCAAGAAATCTTAATTTAACCAAAAGTGAAGGAAAGGATCAAAAGTAATTAACAAGTTACTAGCATATCAGAAAAAATGGAAATCTTCTCAACAGAATCACAAGTGTTACCATTACCTTCCAAAATAGTCCCAGCATGCTACGTCGGATATGGAAACCTCATCATTGCTTTTCAATTCAGTCTGTCTCCTGCAACTCTATATAAGAAGATTCACATATACGAAGAAGGGAGAGGAAAAAAGTTCAGAAGTTAGAAAGCCCTCACACAGAACACATATACACTGCAATTCGCACGACCATACACAGCGGTCAAAACCTAAACCCTAACAACAACAAAATCCCTAAATCAGGAAACCCTAAAATATGAAAGTGAGAGAGAGCTGAAAGCTTATCTCTTCTGCCGTCACCATGAACCCACCACCTTAATTCACCATCGCCACGAAACCTTTCAATGAACTCCGTCAAAACCACCGAAGAAATCACTAACCACCATCCATCCTGCACGAGTCGTCGTCGAATACATCGCGAACGCCATCGTGAATCCGCCGTCAATCACCGTCGAGACCTGCGAAAACCCGTATAAACTGTGAGCTTTTTTTGCTAACATTGTTAATTTGTTGATTTTTTGTCTTATAGGAAATCGAAGGGGGAAGTCGAAGAAGAATGAGACGGAGGAGGAGATGAGGAAAGAAGAAGAGGATTGGAAGAAGAACGATGAAGCGAGATGAGTCGAAGCGGAAGGAAGACGAGAGCAATTGAGAGAAAGGAAGGAGAACCGGGATCGAGAAACGAAGGAACGGCGCCGCGGGGGGGACATTGGGGGATTTAGGGTTTCCAATTGACCCTTCCTCCTCACTTGCATCGACCGGGTCGGGTGTGGGGCCTGGCCACCTGGCCCGTCCCATTTTATTGTTAATGTTCATTGTTTATTTTGCTTTTGATGTATTTTGTAATTTTTATATCAATAATAAAAAAACTAACAACTAACTAGTAACACTAACTTAATCTAAAAATCTGAATTTAGTAAACTTAAAATTAATTTTTAACCAAAAATATAATTTAGTTTGATTTAGATTTGAGTTCAAATTTTCCTTTCAATATCAGAAAAAAAACATGATTTAGGTTCTAATAATATAATAAAATATTTCTCTTATAATTATAAAAAATAAGATTTGCTTAGCATATTATTTTAAATTTCATGAAAAAATAAAAATAAATAGGATTTAGTTTAATTAGTTAATTTTAAAGCTTTGATTCACTAGTTTATTCTTTTCACTCATTAATCCAAAATCCTCAAAATTAAATACTTATTTGAAACTCTAAAAACAGTTTATTTCCAAGATCTTATTTTACTAATTTATAACTAATTCACCTTTTTCTTAACAAATAAATAATTCCATAATACTCGTTTAGTCTAATTTTCTTTTGTCAATTAATAAAACTTTGTTAGTAATTCAAATCCATTTTTCCGAATCTTCAATAAAAATCACAAAAAAATAAATAAAACAAATAAACACCTTCTTGCAAATTAATTTTTAAGCATGTTTTCAACTTAGCCATAAAATTCTCAAAATATTCAACTTCCAACTCCTAAGTCAATTAAATCAAAAACAACTCACCCATATCTGATTACTTGCATTATCAATTTACATTTTCAATTATTCATCCCTTATTTTACCGTTATTTTTCACTCCAGAGGGAAGGCTCATATGTTTGACCTCCGTGTCAATGTCTTTTTCCTCACCCTAGCCTTAGGACTTGAGTCTCCGTACTCACCCTTTAGGCGTCCCATCATGGACATACCTTCATACCTTTTCAATTCAGCTTTCAACGTAGATAGGAGTCTCCGTGCTCCAAACAAGCACTTCCCTATGAACGTTTGTATCCCTTTGGAACTTTGAACACAGTCAAAGAACTCCTCAAACCCTTTAGGGGGAACTACAAATACTCTGATTCCATTCCCGTCAGGATATGTAGGCACAAGATGCGACGTCTTGGCGAGTATACTTAGGACTAACCCCCTTAGGCCTTTCTCTTTACCTTTAACCCTTAACATTACCATTAAGCAGATAAACACATAGCAATAAACAAACATAAAACAAGAGGTTCCTGTAGAGTACTACAGAAACTTAGGATGCTAGTACCTTCCCTAAGTTTAACCAACCCCCGAACCTAAACAATCTAGCTTGCATTTACATTGCATTGTGGGAATTTCGATCTTTATCCCTTCCTTTGGACAAATCAAAGTTCGGTTGCAAAATGAATTAAAGATTCAAACTAATCAATAGTTTGGTATACGAATTTCACCGCGACAGAAATGGCGACTTCACTGGGGACACCTAGTGGGTTTCCCTAACTTGTTTTATTTTAAATATTTGCTTATATTTGTTTAATTGTTTACTAGTATATTTGTTTGTTTCCTGCTTTGGGTTGATACTTTTGAGTGGTGAGATAAAGTTCTACACCCGAACTTGAGAGAAATTAAGATAGGATGGTGATATATTCGAGGAGGCTTATAGGGAGTGGAATCCCTACTAAGTTGAATCGAGAATCCCGCTCAGTTGAGGCCCTTTCGAAATGGTACTGTTGAACGAATAATCGTGAAGACACTCACTACTTTCGACCTTGGAGCCTATGATATTGAGGACCGTAGTTACCTTAACCCAACTTTGGCCTTTACTAGGACGTAGTGCGAGACTATGAGGAAGTACTTCCGAAATAGTGCTACGCGAAGCTACACTCAAAAGAAGTTCTCTTAAGAATATTATTAATCCTCAAGTAATTGGGAAAATTGATAATATCCGATGGATGGGCTGATGATTCTGAGTCCCTTTAGAACCTTGTTCTGCAGGTACAAACAACCTTTAGTCCTTAAACCCATGGGAAGGGTACACCTTTACTCCATGCTCGTCGCAAACCTAGGGTCTCCTTGTTTGTTTACCCTTATGTCCTTATTGCTTACTTATGTCCATGCATCCTTGCATTCATATAGCATCATACTGCATTGGTTTCATGGAATCCCACTTTATTTATAAAACATTGTAGGACCAGTATGGGTTACAAAAGAAGATACTTTGAGACATTCTCTTAAGAGCCCTAATGTGGATGTCCTAAGGAAGTAGGAGCTCAGATTGAAGAAAACTCAAAAGACAAATACAAGAGGCTTTCCATATCATGAAGGATCATTAGAAGCTCAAAAGACTCTTATTGTCATTGAAGATCCAAATGAACAAGGGATTCTCCCTTACTTCCAACAAAAACAAAAGAAGAGATGGAGGATTTATTTTCCTCTATCAGACTAATCTTTAGAAGACGGTCATGGAAGATCCAAGTGGAAAAACAAATCAACAAGCATGATGAAGGACTTCCTTAGGACTTTATTAGCTTTTATGTTAGGACTCTTATAAGAATGTTTCTACATAATCCGATATCAAAAATAAATGAATTTTCTTTGGTACTCTGTGATGTTTGTAAAATACACGAATTCCATGAAACCTTTCATCTACATCCTATATTCTGCATCCTTCATTTAGCATTTGCATGTGCATGTGTCTCTTCTTTATTGTGGTCCATTTAGTCTTCTGTCTTTGTCTGTCATTTGACATCTTGACCATCCGACCAAACTCGAAGCAGCCATTGAAAGATAGTAAAGAGAACTAAAGACATGGATCTCATGGTTGGCTTTAAGGTGATATATGATCTTCCATCTGATGACAGCATTCAACAAGTGGGTGTCCCTACACCATCTCAATTTGTGCAAGATAACCTATGTGTTCAAGTTGATGAAAGGGATTCCCCGTTTCCACAGTGCACACCTGAGAACATTTATACTGAGATGGACGACTCGAACACCATCTATGAAGTTGATGATGGAGCATTGGGGCATTCAATCGAAGAATGAAAAGCTTTCCAAGAAAGAGCTCAAGAGATAATCAAATATTTGACCTTTAGAAGAGAAACCTCAGTCTTTGAGTTAGACACTGTTGTGTTGATAAAATTCTTTAGGAAGGTCGGTCGGGCGGTTTCGTCTTGTTTGCTTAGATGTATTTACTTCTCTGATTATAAAAGCGTAATTAGCATGTAGGAACTTGTTTTCTTGAACGATAATGCATTAAACATGTTTGTCTTGAAGAAATCCATTCGTTTCACTCATAAAATTATTTTTCGTAATTTATAATGCCAACTTTATCCAATCTCTTACTTTGACAGAGTATTGGGAGGAGGATGACGAATCAAAAACGTAAAGATTTCTTGTCGTATGCTTTTAAATGAAACCCTGCTTATGATGTAAGGCATTGTTTCAAATCCTAAACACTGGAGATATAAGGAAGATAATCCCTCTTTAACCCCTTTGAGCCTTGAAGTAGGAGTTTTCTTTTCCAAATAAAAAAACCCACAATTTTAACCTGGGGCAGGGTAGTTTTCAGTTAAGTTGATTGAGCAATCAGATTCTCAAAAAGAGGAGTGAACCTTCAAGGATCCATTTTATCTATCCCTAACATATAAGGAGGCTAGAAGTCAAAAGACACAGATGAAATCCCTCAACTATCTAAAGAGTGGGGCAGTCACAATCCTTTCAAAAAGGGTCAACATGACTTAGAGTCACACGACTTGTTCAAAAATAATGAAAAAGAAAAGTCCACCAAGTCAAAACCTATGAAGGAGACTTAGGTAAAATTAAGACTTCCCGCTGGACTTCAAAGTCAAATCCAAAAGACTCCGTCCAGGCAAAAGTTAGGGAATAAAGAAAAATGCGAAGAAAAAACAAAGGATCACAAAGAAATATCCTTGATAAAAAAATAAAGTCGTGTGATCAAACACCAAAAAGAAATAGGTGAGTGACTGTCATGTCCAAAGCCTCGATTGAGTTCTCAACCATATCAAAATCCTCTTGAGAGATGAGTGCTCGTATCAAGTTTAGCTGAATGTAAGATTGGAGAACATCACGAAGAAGGGGTGGGTACAAATAAACTTTGAGCCTTTATCCTTTGTTTCTTAAACCGTGAACCGAGCCACGATACAACCTTTAAAAGACCTAATTGAAGTAGGGTTCATTTTGAAGGCATACTCGATAAGATGATGTTTCCTGACTCCTATGAGCTATGCTCAAATTGATGTTGGCTTTGTAAATTAAATTCATATCCTAACTAGCGATCCAGTCACAGTTATTGTGACATCCTTTTCAACAAAAAAAAAACAAAGAAAAAACTTCAAGACAAACATATATGTTGCATTAACAGTTTCAGGATTAACATTTCATGCGTGTTGATTTTGCCTGATATATTAGAAAGTTTACATATAGACATCAATGATGAAACTTGAAGACCATGTTGAACAGGGGCAAGTAGTTTCCAAGTTGTCTACTAATGCAAGTCTGACTCTCTCACAAGTAAGTTTTGAAGACTCAGCTATACATAACACCGTCAATCCGGGCCAGTCACGTCGAGATTCGACAATCTCTCAAAGAGTTTGGAAATAGTGGGGCATTTGAACTCCTTGTTCTCTGTAAAATCCTCTTGGAACAATTTTTTTCTCTCTCTCCTAAAGCATGTACTCTGGGGCATTTGAGAAATGGAGAGCACGTCATCCACTCACAACACCTATTATGGCGACTATTACAAAGATACTTGTTTTTCACAACATTCTCCATGTCTCCAATGAATCTTACTTCTAATGGCCATGATTCCTACGATGGATCTCTATTTTAAGCAGTGATGATAAATGTGAGTGACTTGTTTGCCTTTCCAGTGATTTGCTCAACTTCAAGAATGAAGTGAACATTATTTCCCTCCTCAGTGGATCTTTCATGACGCTAGTTTTCCCCAGTGAGGCCGAGGTTTATTTCATCCCCATGAAGTTTCGACTCTGACATATTCAAGCGGCTTTGTTACCCAGATTTTCCCATTGAAGTGGATATTTATTTTTATCCCCTATGAGACTTCGAGTCGAGTATTTTCATCTACAACTCCGACGAGAATCCCTCTAGTGACGTAGGACATTCGTCCGTGAAGTTTCTTCTAAATTGAGATTCATCTTGACAAATCCTTCAAGGTCAAGATGTTGTATGCCCAAGTGGAATGTTTTCTATCCCCTAAAGGAATTTTAAAACCCTGAAACGGGACTGTATCCCGTATTTGGTTTTCCATATATCCCCCAGCAATACTTCTGTCTTTGAGGATTGGTCGGATGTTTGTTCTAAGATGTTTATTTCATCTCTGGTTTCCACTTTCCATTTGTTGTGTCAATGTCGGCATATAACGCATAGCATATAGATAGATGGCATAACGTTTGCATTTTTTACATCTTTGTGTGTGTTTGTTTTTCTGTCACTTTGGTCATGTTTATCCCCAAGTGACTAGGGCATGTCTTCTCCCTCCAAGTAGAGTTGTCGTCCCTAGGCAAAAAGAGCGCAATATTCATATTTCCCCACAGAGTTCCATCCTCGTGGAAGACGGTTGCTTTAGTTGAATCCCATTTGAGTTCATACCTCAATGGTCGAGTCTTGCTTGACAGTTTCTCTTCGGCTACTTCCCGAATTGAACTTCGGTCCTTGACAACCACACTATGGACATCTCCAACTCCTGAAAATGGATTAAGCATGCATTTATTTTGCGCTTTCGCTCCCAAAGAAGAATCATCGTCAAAGATAAGATACTTTCTCCAATAGTATCACAAGATCTTCTCGGTAATGTATACCTAGACTACAAGAGACCTCTTTATTTGAGCAACTTGTTCGATCAGGTTTTCTACAAAAGATGACAAATGGCAGTCTCCTCAAGAGTTTGTCCATCCCCAGTGGGTTTACTGAGATTATCAACTAGTCAAATGGCATCACTTCATAAATACATCAGAGAAGTTTGCCGAAGATATTACAAGACATCTCCCTTTATTTAAGAATACATACTTTGTAAATTAACCAGCTCACATCTCTCCTGAAGATCCACAGTGAAGCTTTACAATCTACAATTCACAATTACAAGTTTTACTTCTACAAGTTACATTTACAAAGTTCTACAAGTTACATCAACAGTTACAATCTACAATGACACTATGGCTCACAGCCGAGAATCTACGATCTACAATCTACAAAATCTATGACCCCTCTTTGAGAAGATGCTCTCACGAGTTTCCATCATTTTGGGCAGAAACTGAGACCAGCACATGGTTCCCATACCATGATGCAAGGGGAAGTTCAACATCAGAAACTGAGACCAGCACATGGTTCCCATACCATGATGCAAGGGGAAGTTCAACATCAGAAACTGAGACCAGCTCGTGGTTCCCATACCATGATGCAAGGGGAAGTTCTACTTCAGAGACTGAGACCAGCACATGGTTCCCATACCATGATGCAAGGGGAAGTTCAACATCAGAGACTGAGACCAGCACATGGTTCCCATACCATGATGCTCGGGGAAGTTCTACAACTACAACAACGTTTACAACGACATTTACATCCACATCTACGAACTACAGCGATTCTGCCACCTACAAAATCTTGACATTTCAGGCAGAGACTGAGACCAGCACATGGTTCCCATACCATGATGCAAGGGGAAGTTCTACTTCAGAGACTGAGACCAGCACATGGTTCCCATACCATGATGCAAGGGGAAGTTCTACTTCAGAGACTGAGACCAGCACATGGTTCCCATACCATGATGCAAGGGGAAGTTCTACTTCAGAGACTGAGACCAGCACATGGTTCCCATACCATGATGCAAGGGGAAGTTCTACTTCAGAGACTGAGACCAGCACATGGTTCCCATACCATGATGCAAGGGGAAGTTCAACATCAGAGACTGAGACCAGCACATGGTTCCCATACCATGATGCTCGGGGAAGTTCTACAACTACAACAACGTTTACAACGACATTTACATCCACATCTACAAACTACAGCGATTCTGCCACCTACAAAATCTTGACATTTCAGGCAGAGACTGAGACCAGCCCATGGTACCCTTATCGTGACGCTCGGGGAAGTTATACATTTTACTATTTCAAGTTGAGTTCCAAAAGAAAGAGATATACAGAAAAAACAAGAAAAGAAAGAATACAAATAAAACTGAACCATCGACTCAATTCATCTGGATTATTACCAACCACTACATTATGGTAATAAGCTTCTCACCTATTGTCTAAGTCGCCATACCCTCGGTGTATGTGCCATCGTTATACTTTGGAGATCTCCCTATTGGTGATTGTTTCCCGTCCCCGTGGAGTCTCCTTTTATCGGGCTTGTTTTTCCCATGTGTCGTGTCTAGCTTCTCCCTGTGGCGCCATTTCACCATAGGACTTGTTGTCTTGCATTCTCACATCATTGCCTATCATTTGCATTCGGTGGCCTCTTAGGGCCAAAAATTTGTGTTTTGTTTGTATTTAAGTCCCTCCTATCTCGTCGAGACGAAGATTTTAATCTCCATATCTCCGAATAGGAGCAACTTAAATAGGGGCATCTGTCACCCCCTAATTTTTGACCTTAAGATCCCACCTTCCTACACATTTTCTTACATATCTTTTAAGTCTTTCTTTTGCTTTAGCTAAACATTTTGTCTAGTTTATTTCTGCAGGTATTAAAGAAAGTGTGAAAGTCTTGAGAATTCCTAGTATGTGCCCATTAAGTTATGTTGAAGTCGTGGGGATGAGAAAGAAGAATATGCCCTTATTCTTATGGACCTTGACTTAACTGGATTCAGGGTGGCTTTCAATATTAACATTCAAGACACATGCATTTCTTGTGCTCAAGATATAAGAGGAATTATGGGAATAAAGCGTGAGTTCATTAAGGTAATCTAAGTTGTGAAGTTGCAATTGCGAATGGTTAAGCACTAAGTTAATGTGTAGGAAATAATTCTCAGCAATCTCAAGCCATGTTTGGATTTTATCACTAATGGTTGTTGCAGAGTTGTCAAAGTTGTCCCAAGCTCGTATCTATATGATTAAGTTGTGCTTATTCAAGTTGATGAATTAAAGGTCATGTTTAAGAGATGGTGCAAGCCATGATCAATTTAGATTTCAGCGGCCCAATTAATTGAGACGCAAGGAAAACATGTTGCTTTCAAGCACTTATGTTAGGCAAGCCACATATTAAAGCCCTGAAGTAATTTGCTTGCATAGCACCTGTTTTTATTGATAAGGTTTAGAGATCTTGATGGTCCTGAAGTATCATGCGCAATACATGAGTTCACAATCAGGCAATCAGACTTCAACCATCGAGGCAAAACATACAAGCTAACTTATTTAAGGATTACCACTGGGATAATAACCATTCTTAACACAAGCAGTAAACAGAAGTTTTGGGGGAATAATATTGGAAATTTTCTTCCACTATGTGAAAACACCATTTTGAATATAATATACATCACATGTAATGAAAAGTTTACAAAATGCCATCTTAATAGTCAAATAACCGCCGTAGCAGGTCCCTTTTTTTTTCCTCTCTCGCATCGTTGCGTAACGGCGACACGCACAGTTATGGCTACCAATTCAAGAAATCCATCAGCCGCTCCGATCGGACACGCAAACGGTTTCTACAGTTCAAAAATCTGTTCATGTCCGCCCCCACAGGTATCAAGGTAAATTGATAAGCTTGTTAAACACTGTTAGAGGCCCAAGTTGGAACCATCTTAAAGAACCTTAAGCGTTCAGATGCCGCTAGAAAATCCGTGGCGTTTAAACATGATTAACCTGTCAGAGAAAACGCTCTAGAAGGATAATTTTAAGCAAGTCACACTGCTGCATCAGAAGCTCACCCTCCACCGGAGGTCAGTAACAATGGCATAAATGTTTTTCATCCAAACAAAATGGAATGTCTGCTAAAGGTGCAGCTCAGCGATAGATGATAACTCTTCAACGTGTTCTTTCGATTCTTTGCCACCATCACTAGTCATGACTGACCCCTACAAAGGGAACACCTTTTCGATTGTAAAGTTCAAAAGTCACCGCAGAAGTAAAGTATCGCCATCAAACCTGCAACAGAATCAACATTAGCAGACACCAACCTCTCTTTCGAATAGGGAATTAAAGCTGTCTGAACTTAAGCAGTAATGCATACCATTGGCCGTGGCCGGAAGTTGGTCGACGAACCATTGCAGAAGTTATTTGAATGTTTTCCAAAGTGACGCTTTATCCCGTTTTTCTCAGCTACTGGAACAGATCGCTAAAGCAAGTCACACGTCCATCCCTGCACAAAGAACAAACACTGAATTAATTACACATAGACGACGAAAAGACGTTGGTCCTCTTACTTTTATCAACATGTATTGAGGGTGAAGATGACCCCGTCCAGACCAGTTTACTGCACATAAAAAGAAGATAATCAGAGTCAATACAAGTCAAAGTATATAAATTCGTTAAGTTCATTAGAAGATTGTTGTGGAAAGACCGTGTTAGACTCAAATAATTCCGCTAAATTGAATCACTGTTGTTGAAAGCTAACAGACATATTCCGAAGGTTAATTGACGGCAACCAACGTCCAAAAGGTGCTTCAAAAGAGTAAACTTCTTTCCTGTTTGGCCCAACACAAATCTAGAAATAAAACATAAGGATCACCATCATCAAAAAGGAGAGAACTCATTCGAAGCCATCAGTTGATTATCACACGAGTCTTAGCATATCCCAACTGAAAACGGAAATGAATCGCAAGATTAATGGCAAGAAATCTTAATTTAACCAAAAGTGAAGGAAAGGATCAAAAGTAATTAACAAGTTACTAGCATATCAGAAAAAATGGAAATCTTCTCAACAGAATCACAAGTGTTACCATTACCTTCCAAAATAGTCCCAGCATGCTACGTCGGATATGGAAACCTCATCATTGCTTTTCAATTCAGTCTGTCTCCTGCAACTCTATATAAGAAGATTCACATATACGAAGAAGGGAGAGGAAAAAAGTTCAGAAGTTAGAAAGCCCTCACACAGAACACATATACACTGCAATTCGCACGACCATACACAGCGGTCAAAACCTAAACCCTAACAACAACAAAATCCCTAAATCAGGAAACCCTAAAATATGAAAGTGAGAGAGAGCTGAAAGCTTATCTCTTCTGCCGTCACCATGAACCCACCACCTTAATTCACCATCGCCACGAAACCTTTCAATGAACTCCGTCAAAACCACCGAAGAAATCACTAACCACCATCCATCCTGCACGAGTCGTCGTCGAATACATCGCGAACGCCATCGTGAATCCGCCGTCAATCACCGTCGAGACCTGCGAAAACCCGTATAAACTGTGAGCATTTTTTTGCTAACATTGTTAATTTGTTGATTTTTTGTCTTATAGGAAATCGAAGGGGGAAGTCGAAGAAGAATGAGACGGAGGAGGAGATGAGGAAAGAAGAAGAGGATTGGAAGAAGAACGACGAAGCGAGATGAGTCGAAGCGGAAGGAAGACGAGAGCAATTGAGAGAAAGGAAGGAGAACCGGGATCGAGAAACGAAGGAACGGCGCCGCGGGGGGGGGGGGGGGGGGGGACATTGGGGGATTTAGGGTTTCCAATTGACCCTTCCTCCTCACTTGCATCGACCGGGTCGGGTGTGGGGCCTGGCCCGTCCCATTTTATTGTTAATGTTCATTGTTTATTTTGCTTTTGATGTATTTTGTAATTTTTATATCAATAATAAAAAAACTAACAACTAACTAGTAACACTAACTTAATCTAAAAATCTGAATTTAGTAAACTTAAAATTAATTTTTAACCAAAAATATAATTTAGTTTGATTTAGATTTGAGTTCAAATTTTCCTTTCAATATCAGAAAAAAACATGATTTAGGTTCTAATAATATAATAAAATATTTCTCTTATAATTATAAAAAATAAGATTTGTTTAGCATATTATTTTAAATTTCATGAAAAAATAAAAATAAATAGGATTTAGTTTAATTAGTTAATTTTAAAGCTTTGATTCACTAGTTTATTCTTTTCACTCATTAATCCAAAATCCTCAAAATTAAATACTTATTTGAAACTCTAAAAACAGTTTATTTCCAAGATCTTATTTTACTAATTTATAACTAATTCACCTTTTTCTTAACAAATAAATAATTCCATAATACTCGTTTAGTCTAATTTTCTTTTGTCAATTAATAAAATTTTGTTAGTAATTCAAATCCATTTTTCCGAATCTTCAATAAAAATCACAAAAAAATAAATAAAACAAATAAACACCTTCTTGCAAATTAATTTTTAAGCATGTTTTCAACTTAGCCATAAAACTCTCAAAATATTCAACTTCCAACTCCTAAGTCAATTAAATCAAAAGCAACTCACCCATATCTGATTACTTGCATTATCAATTTACATTTTCAATTATTCATCCCTTATTTTACCGTTATTTTTCACTCCAGAGGGAAGGCTCATATGTTTGACCTCCGTGTCAATGTCTTTTTCCTCACCCTAGCCTTAGGACTTGAGTCTCCGTACTCACCCTTTAGGCGTCCCATCGTGGACATACCTTCATACCTTTTCAATTCAGCTTTCAACGTAGATAGGAGTCTCCGTGCTCCAAACAAGCACTTCCCTATGAACGTTTGTATCCCTTTGGAACTTTGACCACAGTCAAAGAACTCCTCAAACCCTTTAGGGGGAACTACAAATACTCTGATTCCATTCCCGTCAGGATATGTAGGCACAAGATGCGACGTCTTGGCGAGTATACTTAGGACTAACCCCCTTAGGCCTTTCTCTTTACCTTTAACCCTTAACATTACCATTAAGCAGATAAACACATAGCAATAAACAAACATAAAACAAGAGGTTCCTGTAGAGTACTACAGAAACTTAGGATGCTAGTACCTTCCCTAAGTTTAACCAACCCCCGAACCTAAACAATCTAGCTTGCATTTGCATTGCATTGTGGGAATTTCGATCTTTATCCCTTCCTTTGGACAAATCAAAGTTCGGTTGCAAAATGAATTAAAGATTCAAACTAATCAATAGTTTGGTATCCGAATTTCACCGCGACAATCATGTAATAAACCTTCATCCTTTTACCAATATCAAAGAGAGATTACTTTGAATATGTCCATAGCTACATAGACACATGTTATTGTGAATAAGAAATTTTAACTTGTAACTCTTGAGGAATTGAAGTTCAAATTGTATGCCCTTTTGAACCATGAATTGTCTAAGTTATGTAGCCTCGCTCGCTTGAAGTAAATGAATAAGAGCCTTTTTTAATTGAAACTTGTATCCACAATAATCTAAGAACTTCGTATTGCGGCTTCAAACTTGTAATTTTAGGCTGGCATTCAAACCATAGAAGTCTTCCAAACCTTCACTTTCAAAAGAATCTTCTAACATTTCTCTTGAAGTGTGGATGTAAAGAAAATGTAATTAGCATGCTGTCGTGACGACGTTCTTGTGTTTTTTTGTAAATTTTGAATTTCAAAGATGAACCTCAAATGTTCCCAAAATGACCTTGCCCTAAACCGTGTTCTGAGACCCTCAAACTCCTTTGACTTTTGGATGCACTTTGGAATTAGGATTAAGTTGTACCCCCTTATGGCTTATAAATCAAATTTGAATCAGAACAAATCCTCGAAGGCATCCTTGAATCATGGTCTTAAAATCAATTCAAAAATTAGTCTTAAACCCGCCGAGTGGGATTTTGAAACGGAAACCGGAGGTCATGTCTCTAAGTCTTGGTTGTGAATGAACATCTTGCACAAATTTGTTAGTCGGAATAAACATAGTTACGAAATTATAAAGCCACAAATAATGCACAAAGAGGTGGGATCTTATGGTCAAAAATTAGGGTGTAACAGATGCCCCTATTTAAGTTACTCCTATTTGGAGATATGGAGATTGAGATCTCCGTCTCGACGAGATAGGAGGGACTTAAATATAAACACTGCACGAATTTTTGGCCCTAAGAGGCCACCGTATGCAATTGATATGCAATGATTTGAGACTGCAAGACGAAAGGTCCTGTGGAGAAATGGCGCCACAACGACACACGGGAAGAACATGCTCAACGAGCGAGGCTCCACGAGGAAAGATTGACAATCACAAAGTGTTTGTAAATATGTGGTGGAAAGGCTTGCGAGAAAACCACTTGAAGGACCTGCTGTATAGGTCAAATTTAATTGATTCGAGATATCAACTAGAGAAGTATAATGTCGAGACTTGTAAGTGTAATTGAGAATACTTTTTCCAAAGTATGCACTGTTAAAATCTGTAAGGAATCTACTGCCGAGATTCTGTGTTGAAGTCTGTTGAAGAAATACTTCTGACGAAGTCTTCTGGAAATCTACTGCCGAGATTAACCAGGAACTGTAAGATGTCTACCTACTGCCGAGGTCTTCTGGGAATCTACTGCCGAGATTAACCAGGAACTACCTACTGCCGAGGTCTTCTGGGAATCTACTGCCGAGGTTAACCAGGAACTACCTACTGCCGAGGTCTTCTAGGAATCTACTGCCGAGATTAACCAGGAACTACCTACTGCCGAGGTCTTCTGGGAATCTACTGTCGAGATTAACCAGGAACTACCTACTGCCGAGGTCTTCTAGGAATCTACTGCCGAGATTAACCAGGAACTGAAAGATGTCCGAATGATTGTCGTTGTAGATGGTAGATGTCGTTGTAGACTGTAGTTGTCGTTGTAGACTGTAGTTGTAAATTGTTGTTGTCAATGTAGATGTAGTTCGTTGTAGAACTTGTAGGTGTAATTTGTAGATGTAGTCTGTAGTGTAGAGTTTCACCGGGGATCTTCGAAAGAGATGTGAGTCGGTTGTACGTCTTCTCAAATAAAGAGAGACTAAACTTCTTCGACTTCTTCGGGGAGATGTCACTTGGTGGAAGTAAACTCGTGTGATGAACTCGCTGGGGAATAAATTCCTGAGGAGCATCCTAGTTGTTGTAACAATGTGTGAATTCTCAAATAAAGAGAAATATCTGTAAGGTTTCCCATTTACCAAGTTGATAATCACTGGGGATGGACAAACTGTCTTGTGGAGATAAAAACCTGATTGAAATGAGTTGCTCGAATAAAGGGCTGCTTGCAATTCAGATGTACATTGTTTGAGAAGTTCTGATAACACTGTTGGAGAAATGTACCTTTATAAAGATTCCTCCTGGGGAACTGAGTGCAAAATAAATGCACACTTAATCCAAACTCAAAAGTTGGAGATGTCCACAATGTGATTGCCAAGGACCGAAGTTCAATTCAGGAAATATCTGAAGAGAAACTATCAAGCAAGACTCGACCATTGAGGCATGAACTCAAATGGGATATGTTGAAACAACCGTCTTCCACGAGGATCAATCTTCATGGGGAAACAGAAATATTATGCTTTTTCTGCCTAGGGCTGACAACTCTAATTGGTAGGAGAAGACGCGCCCAACCACTCGGGGATAAACACGACCAAAGAGACAGAACAAACCAACGCAGAGGATGCAAAATGCATATGTCATGCTATGTTATGCTGACAAAATAAACGGAAAGAGGCAAACGGAGATGAAATAAACATCTCGAAGCAAACATCCGACCAATCTTCAAAGGTAGAAGTACCACTGGGGATAGGCGGATAACCAAATATGCGATCACAGTCCTGCTTCAGGGCTTCAAAATTTCTTATGGGGAATAGAGAACATTCCACTTGGAGTATAACATCTTGATCTTGCTGAAGAAATTGCCAAGGCAATCTTAGTTATCATGTTGAAGATGAGAATAAAGATCTAACAGGGGTGGATCAAACTCATAACTGGAGAAAACCATGGATAAAATAAGTATCCGTCTCGCTGGAGAGACTCATGCTGGAGAAGATCGATGTTGTAGAAGGTCCACTGGGGATTAAGATACCATGCACTTCACTAGGGAAGTGAAGTTAGGAATTCTTGTATCGAAAAGCTTCATCGGAGAAATTTCATGACCACTTGGAGTAAAAATTTACCGGGGACATGAAGAATATTGTGAAATTGTTGAAAAATTGTACTGAAGACTGCACGGTAGTTGCCATTCGAACAATAATTGTTGCATATGGATAAGATGATATTTGCTTCTCAAATGCCCCAATTCCTATGGTTATGAGAAGAAGTCGTTCCAAGAGGATTTTACAGAAAACATGGCGTCCCATTGTTTTCAAACTCTTGTAGAGATTCGCCGAATCTCGACGTAATTGGCCCTGATTGACGGTATTATAACTGAGTCTTCAAGGAAATCTCTTTAGGCAAAGTCGAATTTGCACAGAACAAACCACTTGAAAATAATTTGCCCCAGGTCAACATAGTCTTCAAAATCCAAACTTAATGCTAATGTGTAATTTTTCTAAGACATCAAACAATGTTAGCAAGTCAGAAATGTTAATTTCGAAATGGGTAATGCAACACACGTTTGTCTTGAAGTTTTGAAAAAAGATATCGCAATAACTGGTGACCGAAATCATTAGTCAGGATATAGATTTATTTTTATAAAGCCAACAAAAAAATTGAGCGTAGCTCATAGGAGTCAGGAAACATTATCTCATCGAGTATGCTTTCGAAGTAACCTTAGGACTTTAGAAGGGATGTATCTGGGCTTAGTTTACGATTGGTAAAACAAAGGGAATAAGGGTCAAAGCTTATGTACCCACCCATTTTTGAAGGATGTTCACTATCTTTGAAAGATTTTTAGTGTTCAATTGAGCTGACTGAAAATTTCTTCCCCCAGGTTTTAAAAAAATGAGGTTAGAAAGGGTTAAAAAGGATTTAACTTCCTTATGTCTCTGGTGTTTAGGAGGTTTGAAAAGAATGCCTTACATCATCAGTAGGTTTTTTTATTCAAAAGCATACATCCAGAGAACTTGTGTTTTACTTTGTCATCCTCCTTCCAATTCTTCACCAAAGTGAAAAAAGATTGGGTAAAAGTTGGCATTGAAAAATATTTTACGAGTGAAACGAATGGATTTCCTCAAGACAGACACTTATTGCACTACTTATTCAAAATAACATGTTCTTACATGCCAATTATGCTTTTAATCAAAGAAATAAAACACATAAGCAAACGAAAGTGAATAGGTGATCAACATAAAGGTGCTTCATTCACGATCGGGCTTCCTCCATTGAAGGTTAGCACTTCATTATCAATCATTTCTTGAACTTTCTCTTGAAATACCTTGCATTCTTCAATCGAATGTCCCAAAACTCCATCATGAAATTCATAACTGGCGTTTGGTTTGAACCACGGCGGGCGAGAATTCATGATTCTAGTCTTTCTGGGAGTCATTACTGAGTTTCTAGCAAAATGAGACCAAAGTTGACTATAAGTCATTGGGATAAGATCAAACCAACGAGTTTCTTCTTTTGGAACACTTAGAGGTGTCTTTTGATTCTGAAATCGTCTTCGAACCTGTTGATCTTGATGTTGATCTGGAGATGTCATTCTTCGCTTACGAGGTAGTCGTTGCTTACGCTGAACAGACGCTTCATGTTGAGGATAAGATACTGGAACTGGGTCTGACAGGACTTGAGAGGAATCCCAAACTGCATTAACATTAATGCTTCTTTCCTCTAGGGAATCATCAACTGAAACTTCTTCATTAGCTTGGTCATTCAAGTTATCCTGAATTCTCCCACTCTTGAGTGCATTCTCGATGTTTACTCCGACTTCTATAATTTTGGAGAAATATGATGGTACAGCGCCTACCATCCTATCATAATAAGAGTCTGGCAGTGTTCTTAGAAATATCTTCGTTAAATCTTTCTCTGGAAGTGGTGGACGAACCTGGGCTGCCAACATTTTCCATCGCTGAGCATATTCCCTGAAAGATTCATCATCATTCTTACTCATTCCTTCTAGTTGATCACTGTCTGGAGCCACGTCCAAATTATAATGGTATTGCTTCATGAAAGCATCAGCTAAATCTCTCCAAGACTGTATATGATTCCTTTGTAACTTCATATACCATATCAAGGATGCCCCAGATAAGCTTTCTTGAAAGCAATGAATCATCAACTTGTCATCGTCAACATAAGCAGCCATCTTTCGACAAAACATTGTTAAATGGTATCTTGGACAACTAACACCTTTGTAAACTTCAAAGACAGGCATCTTGAACTTCGGAGGAATAATCACACCTGGAACCAGACATAGATCACGAGCATCAAGGTCAGATGCATCAGCTCCTTTCACTATTTTCAATTGTTCTTTAAATTCACATAATTCTTTCTCCATTGCTATGAATCTAGGATTATCCATCTTCATCTTAGTACGGGAATTCGGAGGATTAGGTACAGGCTGTAGAGGCTGGAAAGCTTGAACAACCAGGTTGTCTTGCACAGGTTGAGGTTGTGTAGGAACACCCACTTGTTGAACAACATCATCAGAGGGAAGATCAAATAACGGATTAGTCACAATTCTGAAGCTAGTCATGGGATCCATATCCTTGTTTTCTTTGTTATCCTTCAATAGTACTTCAAGCTTGGTCAGATGGTCGAGATGTCAGCTGACAGACAGAGACAGAAGACCGGATGAGCCACAGAAGAGGAGAGACACATGCATATGCAAAAATGCTAAATGCAGGATGCTAATGCAAGAATGCAGAAATGAAAGGTTTCATGGAACTCAAGTTTTTATAACCGTTATAGAGTACCAAAGAAAATTTATTTACTTATTTTTTGATTTATTTTTTTATTTTTTTATTTTATATTGGATTACAAGTGAATATTCTTATAAGAGTCCCAACATAATAGCTAAATAAAAGCTAAATAAAGCCCTAAGGAAGTCCTTCATCATGCTTGTTGATTTGTTCTTCTAGTTGGACTTTCTTGAAGATAAGTTGTCCATGATCAATATTTGAAGATTAATTTGATAGAGGAAAATAACTCCCCCATCTCTCCTTGTCGGAAGTAAGGGGGAATTCCTTGTTCACTTGGATCTTCAATATGGATGAAGGTCTTTTGAACTTCTATTGATCTTCAATAATAAGGGAAGCCTCTTGTATTTGTCTTTTTGAGTTTCTTGATTCTTTAATTAGTGTCCTTGACTTCCTTAGGTCATCCAAGTTAGGACTCTTAAAAGAATTTTCCAAAATATTTTTTTTTGTAATCCTTATTGGTTTCTATAATGTTTATAAATAAACTAGGAATCCCATGAAACCTAATGTAGTATGATGCTACATGAATGCAACAAACACAAGTAAGCACTCAAGGACACAAAGGTAAACAAACAAGGGGGACCCTAGGTTTGCAACGAGCATGGAGCCAAAGGTATACCCATTCCCAAAGGTTGTGGACTAAAGGTTGATTGTAACTGCAGAACAAGGTTCTAATAAGGTTCCCAAAGTCATTAGCCCATCTTTCGGATATTATCAACTTCCCAAGTACTCGGGGGTTAATAATATTCTCAAGAGAACTTCTTTTGAGCGTAGTATCGCGTAGCACTATTTCGGGGGTACCCCCTCATAGTCCCGCACTACATCCTAATAAAGGCCAAAGTGGGGTTAAGGTAACTACGGTCCTCAATATCATAGGCTCCAACATCGAATATAGTGCATGTTTTCACGATTAAGGACTCGTTCAACAATACATCTTTCGAGAGGGCCTCAATTGAGCGTGATTTTCAAGTCAGCTTGGTCGGGATTCCACCCCCTATAAG
The DNA here is from genome assembly GCA_963859935.3 of Lathyrus sativus. Taxonomy (NCBI): domain Eukaryota; kingdom Viridiplantae; phylum Streptophyta; class Magnoliopsida; order Fabales; family Fabaceae; genus Lathyrus; species Lathyrus sativus. The sequence continues at coordinate 152,766,036 of OZ012737.1, forward strand.
CCTCTTTAAACATGTCACTATCCTATCTTAAGTTCACTCAAGTCCGGGTGTAGGACTTTGTCTCACCACTCAAGAGTATCAACCCAAGAACACAAACAAATAAGCAAGTAAACAAGTAAGCAAATATAAGCAAATATAAACATAAAGAAAACAAGTTAGGGAAACCCACTGAGCATCCCCAGTGAAGTCGCCATTTCTGTCGCGGTGAAAATCGGATACCAAACTATTGATTAGTTTGAACCTTTAATTCAATTTGCAACCGAACTTTGATTTGTCCAAAGGAAGGGATAAAGATCGAAATTCCCACAATGCAATGCAAATGCAAGGTTTAGAGAGTTATAGGTTCGGGGGTTAGTTAAACTTTGGGAAGGTGCTAGCATCCTAAGTTTCTGTAGTACTCTACAGGAACCTCTTGTTTTATGTTTGTTTATTGCTATGGTTTATCTGTTTAAAGGTAAAAGACCTAGGTGGTTTATTTCTAAGTATACTCGATAAGATGTCGCATCTTATGCCTACATATCCTTACGGGAGTGGAATCAGAGTATATGTAGTTCCCCTAAAGGATTTGAGGAGTTCTTTGACTGTGGTCAAAGTTCCTACGGGTTTAGGGTAGTTGATTGATTTGTTTTAGGAGAAGAGGTGCGTTGTCATTTTAAGAGAGATTTAACCGCCACAAGTTGTAGGAAAATAGTTTTTGCATCGTCTTAAGAAAAGGACTTACGTACTCGGATTGTTTGATGAGTACGCCTTTATCTCTCTTAAGGCAAAGTCCCTACATGTTGATTGTATTGTTGTGGGGTGGAGATTCTATCTCGCTTAAGATGATTTGGCATCTTTCTCTAATGTGTTTGAATGTTTGAGTTTAATTGTTTTGTTTGTATCTAAGTTGTAAAGAGAAAAGGTCCTTCCTATGGGGTAGGATCTATCTTAACAGATCAACTTGAATGGGATCAAGGATTAAGGGGATAATGATGTAAATGAGATGCACTACACACAAGTGTTGACTCATGTGTAGGTTTTTCTTTTGGACGGATGCAATTGCGAGAATGATAAATTGCGATAATGTAAATTACTATAATGTAAATTGCTGAAGGTAAAGGCAGATAAATAAACATACATGTACGCATGAAAGCACTGAAGTGTAGGTGAATGTGTCGTGAGTGTGCACAATTGATCGAATGCGGGAGATTGATTAAGTTGTAGGATTTGACTTTAAGTGGGCCGATTAATGAGAAAATGTTGATTTAGACGATGTTGAATTTGTTTATTAATTTTTAGATGAAAGTTGGTGAGAAATTGAGTTTTAAGAAAGTTCTTGTATTATTGTTTAGGAAAAAAAATTGGATTTAGATTATATGAAATTGATTTATGAGAAAATATTATATTAGTTTTAAAAAAAGAATATAAGCGAATTTGATTTTAAGTTTAATTGAACTGATGAGGTTGACTTAAGAAAAGTTGGATTAGTTTAGATTGATTTTATAAAAGGAGGTGGGTACATTAGATTTATTATTAGTGAGAGGTTAATTTAATTTTATTAGATCTAATAAAAGATTTTCTTATTGAATAAATAAAAGGTTATTATAAAAAACAAATATTAGATTATGGAATATAAGGTTATTTTTATTATTTATTTTTTTAAGTTATCTAAAATAAGGAAAATGTTTTATTGGTTAAAACAATTTTAAATTGTAAAAAAAGTTCCTTTTCTTTAAAAAAGTTGTGTTATAAAAAAAAGAGTTGATTTAAATTATGAAGAAGTTTTTTTTTTAAAAAAGGCATATAAATATTTAATAAAGGGGTTATTAGATTGGTGAATAAATTATTAATGAGGTGAAAATATAAAAATGATTTGTTTTATAAAAAGGAATAAATTAAAAGGCTGATTATATTTAGATAAAATGGTAGATTAAAGGTTTTGTTAAACGAATGGTTATAACGGTTAATTAGGTTGCTTAATTAATTAAATATTAAGATTAATGGGTTAATCAAGAGATTAGGGAGGTTAATAGGTGGTTAGGTGGTGTGTGTAGGTGATTAAGTGTGGTGTGTGTGTGTGTATACTGAATTATTACATGAAAATACAAAAAACAAATAAAGGGAACAGTAAAACCCTAGATTCCCAGATTGCCCCCCCCCCGATCGTTCCCTCTTCGTCATCTCCCTCTCCATCTTCGATCGTGTTCTTTGTGTCTCACTTCCGTCTTCTCGCGTCCTTCGCCTTCATCTCCTTTCTTCACCTATAAACCTGCGAAAAGAAACAATAGAAAAAGCGAGGGTTAATAGTTAACGAAACGACGAAACCACCTAAATGGAGTTGGCGATTCGTCGAGCTCCAAGGGAAAGGAGACCGGCAGCGATGGAAGCGAGCGATAAGCTGGCGAAGGAATGAGATAAGTTCCCTCGATCCTCTTGATTTCTATGTTTTAGGGTTTATGTGGATCTGTTGTGATTTGGGGATTTTTCGTGCTGAACTTGTTTGTGGATTTTTTATGAAATTTTTCGTGGATTCCTCCCCCTTTCTCTTCTTCTCAAACCTTCTCTTATATGGCTTCAAAACAAAATCTCTTGTTTAAAACTCGGATTAAAATGCCATGATTGATGTGTTGGAACTTCCCGTTTTAGTTTAGACAAAATTTGAAATCTTTCCCTTTTTGTCTGATTTCGTAACTGCTTGTTAATGAGAAAATCTCTTCTGTATGATTTTGCCAATCACGCTTAATGCTTAGATGTCTAGATTCAAAGTTCTGAAAATTTGCTAGCTATCATTGAGTTGGATCTTTTCTCTTCAATCCGGTATATTCCTTGATGGTTTACTAAACTCTGGATTGGTGATTTGGCAGGTATGGATAGTGACTTGTCTTGGGCCAGGGGAGAAATTAGCAGCCCAGAGCTTTATCGTTTCCTGATGTTCTTGTTTTTCTGTCTCGAGTTGACAAGCTTTTAACACGACCTCCAGACATGTTGTTGGAATTGATTCTGTATTGAGGCTGGTTTGGGATTGCTATGTTCTCCTCCACATCTCTCTTCTTCGGGAAGCTTTTCGAGTTTGACAAGTCGCTCAGCAAATATTCTGATGAGTCTTCCTGCTGACCATAACCATATCCTGGGAATTGCTCACCAAACATCTGTTGGGAAATATTGAAGCCACATGACCATTTTGCATTCGAGGTGGAATTGTGCCCATATAAGGAGCTGCAACCTCATCTGGTTAGTTGAACTTGGTTAATGAATGTAGAGATAGGGTTAGCATTGGCTGCAGGTATTGACTGTCTGCTACTGGACTACTGTTGTTTGCAGGCTGAGTTTCCCAAAGAGGAGGTGGAGCTGCAGTTGCACAACTTGACCATTCCAGGCGGGACTTGTACTTTGAGTATATAGTGATTGCTCATTTTTGAGGTGACCCTGCATTTGGCATACTACCGTTAGGGTAGAATACACCTTGAGCTTGTTGTTGAAATTTGAGGGTTTGCCGGCTGGGTATAATCAGAGTTTTGGCCTGAGGTAATATATTACCTGTCTGTTTGTGTTCTTAATTTAAGTACCTTACACTTTCTGAACATTTCCTTTGTATGTAATTGCAATCTTCAGCAACACCAGACGCAGGTGTGACTCCCTTCAGAGGATTTGCTAGGTGTAATACCCCAAATTTTGCCCTAAGATTAGTCGTTTCATCTTGCATCCCATTTCATTTTGCATTGCGTTTAAACTAACCACTAACGGGTGGTGCAGTTGTTTGATTGTTGCAAGAAAATATCATGTGGCGCGCTCTTTTAGTTTATAGGATTTCTAGTGCCACTTTATTTTGAATGAATAAAATAGCAATTGACAAGAGACCCTGTGTAAGGAGTTGTGAGTGTGAGAGGTTGAGAGTTCGAATCCCACCTTCTTCACTTTTTGTTTTGTTTTTTTATATTTATTCTAACTTTTCTATTTTCATAAAAAAAATAACAAAAATAGTTTTTTATTATTTAATTATTATTTTCGTATTTTATTTAAATTATTTTTTAAAAAATAATATTTTTCACTTTTTTCCATATTATTCATAAAAACATCAAAAAATCATAAAATTAAAAATATTAGAAAAGATTTTATTCTTTTAAGTTTGTTTTAGTTTGTTTTTTTTAGCTTTGACTAATTATTTAAGTTGGGCTTTAAAGTGGGCATTAGGTTAGAGTTAACCCTAATTTGTTACATATATAAACATGAGTTGCATTTGATAAAAGGAGGGAGATAAAAGAAAAACGGCGGCCGTTCTCACGATTTATCAGAAGAGGTAATTTTTTTGGAAGAATCCTAAAAGGTTTGAATTCATCATCGGCCAAGCGCTACCGGCAAGCAAAAAGTCCCAACGGTGGAGGCTCAGTTCGTTCAACATCATCGTCGTTACTGTAAGCTTTCTCCTTCATTTGATTTACGGCATTTTATGATTTTTGTGTGTTGTTTTGTTCATTGATTGTAGATTAATGGGAAGAATAAATAGAAGATGACATGCAAGGATTGAAGGAGAGGAAAAGCTTTGATAGTCATCCATGGAGAAAACGGCAGAAGCCTTTTTATTTACGTTTCATTTTTTTATTTTATTATTCAATTGTTTATTTTTTCATTTATATTAACTATGTAGTTTGTAATTAATAATGCAATTAAGTTTAGGTAAGCTATTTCAACAAAAAAAACATAACGTAATCAGTTTTTTTAAAAATTAAGATCTTTCTAAAAAGTTTTTTTAAAAAATTAAACCATTTTTTATTTAAAAACATATTTCTAAATAAAACAGTTTTTCTTAATTAAAGCTTTTTTCCAATTAAAACCATTTTTCATTAAGTTAACACAAAAATTAAAAAATGACCTTTCTTTCACTAAAACAAAAATTAAAACCTTTTTCGTTGAATTTAAATCAAATTTTTTCATTAAAATTTAAAACAATTTTTTAATTAAAATTTAAAACATTTATTTTCGATAAAATTAAAACATTTTTTTCAAGACATTTTTTCATTAAAATTAAAACCAGTTTCTTTATTAAATTTTTTAGTAAATAATTAGAATAGTTTCTCCATTTAAGCATGAAATTAATTCTCCTTTCCTCTTCTCAATAAAAACTCAAAAAGAAATAAGTTTTGATTTAGCCGTTTCATTTTTGTCTAACCCTCGTTAATTTGTTTGTTTCAACTCGTTATTATTTCATTTGTTCGTTTTTGTTCCATGGATGTAATTTACGCGAGGCCATGGTCGCGGTTATTTTATTTTGCATTTTTTGGGAATTTGTAATTTACGCGAGTGATCGTCGCGATGCTTTTTTTACCGCTTTCTTTATTTTTCCGCACTTTAATTCTGCCAAATAGTAATTTGTCGTATTTTGCATGTTTTTACCGTTAGAATCCTTCCGAAGGATTAGGTCTAGCCGTTTGACCGCCGAGTCAATAACCCTAATTTTTGACCGTTTCAAAAACCCTAATAGCCTAGGTGTCCCGCCATGGACGAAAATGCCCTTTACCCTAGCATTAGGTCAAAGAGTCGCCGTACTCTGTTTTAGGGTTTCCCGCCGTGGAATCCCTAATTTAACCCTAATTTAATTAACAAATTCAACATAGAAATAGGAGTTTCAAAGACTCCACGTAAGCGTGTCCTTAAGATATGTTTACTCCCCTTGAAACCTTGACCACAGTCAAGACGTTTCTAACCTCCCATTCGAGGGGAACTACGATTACTCTGATTCCATTCCCTATCCAGGATACGTAGGCACAAGATGCGATGTCTTGCCGAGTAAACTTAGGACTAACCCTTAGGTCTTTAGGTCACTCTATCCCTTAGCTCAATATATATATTAAAGCAGATAATAAATAAAAATAAAAAGCATACAATAAACAAAAGGTTCCTGTAGAGTACTACAGAAGTTTAGGGTGCTAGTACCTTCCCTAAGCTTAACCAACCCCTTACCTAGGTCTCTCCCCGCATTGTGTTTACAATGCAAAAATAGGTTTTTCCCTCTTTTGACCTTTTCCTTCGGATAAATCAAAGAGCGGTTGTGAATTAAGAATTGTGATTCAAGCTAATTAATAGTTTGATATCCTATTTCCACCGCAACAGAAAATGGCGACTTCACTGGGGAGTACGATAACTTTTAAGGGTTATCCCTATTTTGTTTATTGTATGATATTTTTTATTATTTATTCTCTTGTATATATTATTATTTTGCTTTGCTTGTGAGGATACCTGTTATTGTGAGATAAGTCCTAACCCGGACTTGAGTGACCTTATTATAGGAAGGTGAGATATTCGACGAGGCTTGCCGGGAGTGAGTCCCGACCAAGTCGACTCGAGAATCACCGCTCAGTTGAGACCCTTTCGAAAATGGTTCGGTTGATCGAGTGCAGTCGTGAAAACTTTTACTATTTTCGATTGGAGTCTGTGATATTGAGGACCGTAGTTACCTTAACACCACCTTGGCCTTATGTAGGACGTAGTGCGGGAACTATGTGGGAGTAGTCCTACAATGGTTGTTACGCGATACTACACTCAAAAGAGGTTCTCTTGAGAATATTATTGACCTCCGAGTCAGTTGGAAAGTTGATAATATCCGAAGGATGGACTGATGACTTTGGGCACTTTTTTAGAACCCTTGTTCTGCAGGTACAACTAACCGTAGTACATACCTTATGGGGATGGGTAGAACCTAACTCCTTGCACATACCCTTAACCTAGGACTTATGAATATATGTGCATTGCATCAATAAAAGCATCACATTGCATTACACTTCATGGAATTCAAACATTATTTATGGATATTGCAGGATACTATGGATTACAATAGAAGAAAAACTTTGAAATATACTTTTAAAAGTCTTAAGCTAGATGACCTAAGGAAGCTAGGATCTTTAATAAAAGATCAAGAAGGATTCTGTAACCGGTATGGAAGATTGTTATCTCTGTTGGAATATAAAATGAACGAAGAACTTCTTTCAATTTTGCTACAATTCTATGATCCCGACTACCATTGCTTCACATTCCCCGATTATCAGCTATTACCTACTTTGGAAGAATATTCTCAGCTTGTAGGGTTGTCTATTTCGGATAAGACTCTGTTCCCTTTCTTGGAGAGGGACCCTAAAGAACAAGACTGTTGCTAAAGCCATATGCTTGAAGGTATCCGATATCAAGGGCAATATGATCACTAACAATTGTGAAGACTTTTCCAACGTACCCTTGCTTGGTTTTGATGAAGGATTTATTTTCCTCTAACTCTCGATTTACCTTTTGAAGATAGGCTCATCCTCAAAAAGGCCCAGCTAGAAGAGCAGATCAAGGGTTAGAACAAGAAGCTTCCTTAGGGTCATTATTAGTTTTTATTTAGCTATTATGCCAAGACTTTTCTAAGAATGTTATTTGTAATCTGTTTTCAAATTAATAAATAAAGTTTTGGTATTCTGCGATATTCGTAAATATTTGAATTCCATGAAATCATTTCATTCGCATCTCACGTTTTTTGCATCATATTTTTGCATCACATTCGTCTCCCGGTTTCTTATTCTCGGTTCTTTCGCCTTCCAGTTTTGTCACCCTGGGTCCTCCGCATCAGTACAACACTAGAGCCCAAGCTCGAAAAAGGATGGAAGAACAAAATCAAGAGATTGACCGTGTCAGCCATGAACTCGAAGATCTTCGAGGAAGTGTGGGGCATATTATGGAGATGCTGCAAGCCCTTAAGGTGAAGATGGATAATCAACCTACTGTTGTCTCTGAAAGTACCAATACTATTGTGGATCCTCAACCAGTTGTTACTGCCGAGAATATACCTCTTCAGAATCGTCAATGCAGTTCAGTGAATCTTATTGTTGCTCAACCAGTTCGACGAGTTACTCCTCCGAAGTGTAAAACTCCGAGCGTTGACCACCATAAAGGACCTACACAACCGAGGAATCGCTCGATGGCTAATCATCAACCCTGGCAACCTCAGTAGAATTATGTTCAAGGTTATCCAGTTCAGTATGCTCCACAACCATATGTAGCTACTGTTGCACCTCCTTTTAGTCAGCAATTTCCTACATATCAGCTTGTGCCGCCGGCTCCGGTTTATCAGCATCCGATTTATCAGCCTGCACAAGCTCCTGTCAACTGTCCACGAGTGCCCAACGCTCCCGTGTGCCAACCATCAGAGGAGACGATACCTCGTCAAAATAGGAGACCATACAAGCCTTGTCCTCCGATCCCAATGACGTTCACTGAGTTGTATCCTTTCTTAGTGCAACGAGGTCTGGTTGTTACCCGAACTTTGGGTCCACCTCCCAATCCGGTACCTGTCAATTACAACGTTGCCGCTCATTGTTTATTTCATGAGGGTTCGCCTGGTCACGATTTGGAAAGATGTTACGCGCTTAAGAATATTGTCAGAGATTTGCTAGAAAAGAAGGTCCTATCTTTTGCCGATCCTCAGCCGAAAGTCAAGACTCCTCTCAAGGCGTCCCGGGGGCCAGAATCAAGCTCTGCAAAGCCTGTTTTCAACATATCTCAACCAGTGACGCATATGGTGAATCAGCCGAAGCCGGTAGTTCTTCAGATGCCTATTCCTTTTCATTTCAGCAATCCTCAAGATGATGCGACCCCGATCAACAGAGAATCTAGGAGAGTTATTCTGAGTGAAGATTTGAAGACCGATAATAAAGTAATGACTCACGTAGCTGGGGCAAGCAAGACGACTCCTTCCAGTGAGGCTCCGCCAGAGGAAACCACTACCATGCCGGTCTCAAACGCGAAGACTTCATAAACACATCTTGAAGGACTTTGAGACATTACATTTTGATTATTTATATGTTTATTTTCTTTGATTAAGCATAACTAGCATGTACGAATTTGTTAATGCAATGCATGTTTGTCTTGAATAAATCCATTCGTTTCACTCATTAAAAATATTTTTTCCATAAACTATAATGCCAACGTTACCCGATCTCTTGCTTTGATTGAGAATTGGGGGGAGGATGATGAACAAAAACATCAAATCTCTTGTCGTATACTTTCAATTGAAACCTGCTGATGATGTAGGGCATTGTTTCAAATCCCAAATAATGGAGATATAAGGATGATAACCCCTCTTTAACCCCTTTGAGCCTTGAAGTAGGAGTTTTCTTCTTTTCCAAATTAAAACCCTTACTTTAACCTGGGGCAGGGTAGTTTTTCAGTTAAACCGATCGAGCGCTCAGACTCTCAGAAGAAGGAGCGAACCTTCGAGAATTTATCCCTAACATCTTAGGAAGTTAGAAGCCAATGACTATCCCTCTAATACTAAAAGAGTGGGGCAGTCACAAGCCTTTCAAAAGAGTCACACGACTTATTCAACAAAAAAAATAAAATATAGCCCGCTAAGTCGAAACCTATGAAGGAGACTTAGGCAAAACTGGGACATCCCGCTGGACTCCGAAGTCAAATCCAAAAGATGTCGTCCATGCAAAAGTTAGGGAATGAAAAATAAAAACAAAAAACCAGGGATTACCGTAAAGAATCCCTAATAAAGAACAAAGTCGTGTTGGAAAAAACCAAAAGACAATAGGTGAGTGACTGCCATGTCCAAAGCCTTAATGAGTTCTCGACCATATCAAACCCGATTGAGATATGAGTGCTCGTATCCCGTTAACTGAATAGGATTGGAGAACATCCCGAAGAATGGATGGGTGCAAATAACATTTTGAGCCTTTATCCTTTGTTTCTAAACCGTGAACCAAGCCACGATACAACCTTTAAAAGACCTAATTGAAGTAGGAATTCTTTTGAAAGCATACTCGACGAGATAACGTTTCCTGACTCCTACGAGCTATACTCAATTTACCATTGGCATTACAAGTTAAATTCATATCCTAGCTACGCGAATTTGGTCGTGCGTTATAGCGATATCTTTTTTCAAAATGAAAACAAAAAAATTTTCAAGACAAATGTTGTTGCATTGATAGTTTCAGGATAGCATTTCACGCGTGTTGATTGTGCTTGATATAATAGAAACTTACATACGTACATCCACAATGGAACTTGAAGATTCTGCTAAACAGGGGCAGGTGATTTCTAACTCACTTACTGATGCGAGCATGATGTACTTAAGAGGTGTTCTTGTAGACTCGGTCGTAACACGGTTAATTCGTGCTAGTTACGTCGAGATCTGATAAATCTCTCCAAGAGTTTGAAAACAGTGGGGCAATCGAACCCTATGTTCTCTGTAAAATCCTCTCGAGATGACCCTCTCATACAGCAGGTACTCTAGGGCATATTGTTTTTCAAAATGGCGACTACTACAAAGTCCATTGAGATCAAAGTTAGCTCCGTTTCACGACATTCTTCGTGCACCCGATGGATTTTACTCCCGACGGTCTTCATTCCCCAGTAGATCTCATCGTTGCAGAATCTACATCTTAACAATTGCCTCAGAACAGTCCCCAGAGAGACTTTAAGCCGACACAGTCCCCAGCAAGACTATAAGTTGACAACACTTTGGACCGAGCCAGTAATCTCCAAGACAGCAGAGATCATACCAGCATCTTCCCAGTAACAGTCCCCAGCGAGACTTTAAGCTGACAACACTTTTGGGATCCATCCGATAAATCCCCAATGACTCTTAAGACTGCAGAGATATCCCTGGTATCCTCCAAGTGATATACAGTCTTGAAGACCCATTCTCGGTAGGATCATTTGTTCCTCAGTGGAATTGCCTTACTTTCCTCAGGAAATACTTCCCAAGAGACTGCCATATTCTCCCCAAGAGGTCAAGATACCTTCCCCAAGAATGTCTGTTGATTTCTCCCCAGTAAGTCCGATGAACTCTCCAGGGAAGTTTGGTATACTTTATCCCCAGTCGGACGTACCTTTTCCCTAGGAAGCCGAAGTATTACTCCCAGGAAGTTGCTACACTATCTCCATGAAGCTGTCTAGCTCCACACCTTCCCCACACAGCGGATATTTATTTTATCCCCGGAAGTCTATGATCCAAGAGTTCTTGAGCTGATTATGGTTCATGATAGCAATCCCTCACGTGAAGTCATGACATTTTATCCCCATGCGGAGGTCATGAATCCCCAGTTGAAGTCAGGGCATCATACTTTCCGGTGAAGTCGTATCGCATCCCCATGTGGAAGTCATGAGATTTTCTCCCCAGGGAAGTTTTAACTTTGAAGCCAGATTCGGTCTTACCATCAACTATTCCTATCCTCTAATAGATGTACTGTTGCAGAGGTCACTGGGTATTCCTGTCGAGATGTTTATTTCATCTCATGTCTCCTCTCTCATCTGTTTTGTCAGCATAAGCATGAGCATTACATACTCATTTTCATTTCATTGTCATACACATGAACATACACATTTGTATACACTTTGGCATACGCATTAGCATTTGCATGCTTGCTATTTATCATCATCCTTGTCGTTACCGCCGAGTAACTGGGTTTGTCCGCTCTCTCCAAGTAGATCGTCAGCCCTAAGCATAAAATACCTACTTGTTTCCAGTTTCCCCATAGAGTTCAACCCTCGTGGACGATGGTTATTTCTGTTACCTTTCCGCGTTAAGATAAGGTAGTCCCCATTCGAGTTCGTTTCCTCAATGGAGTCTTGTTTGACAGTTGTTTCTATCCCAATTCTAGATCGAACTTCAATCCCGTCGGTCACCGAACATACTTGGATGTGCATTTATTTTGCACTATCTCTCAAGAAAAGCATTTACAATCCTTTGCAAATATGCGACAGTTCTCGCCTGAGAAGCTTATCACTACATTGCATAATAGACAAGCAACAGTTCCCAGCCGAGGAGCTTATCACTTACCTTACACTTTACAATACACTCTACAATTTATCTTCTCATACAAGGAGCTCATTATTACATTATAGTGATCTAGATGTTTGCCATCATCACAACATTCTTGACAATTTACATTACAGTGATCTAGATGTTTGCCATCATCATGACCTTCTTTACAATTTATGTTACCTGCTGTCACTCAGTGATCTAGATGTTTGCCATCATCACAACATTCTTGACAATTTACATTATAGCGATCTAGATGTTTTCCATCATCACGACCTTCTTTACAATTTATGTTACCTGCTATCACTCAGTGATCTAGATGTTTTCCATCATCACAACTTTCTTTACAATTTACATTACCTGTTACCATCTCTACAAGCAGTTCTCACCCGAGAAGCTTATTATTGCCACTCTTGCAAATAAGCAGCATTTCTCGCCCGAGAAGCTTATCCTATCTTCGTTATGACTTGCAGCAAATGGCCATCTCCAGCAAGCAGTTTGGTTTCCATTTCCCGTATCATTTTGAAGAAAGGGGAGGTTTGAGCAGAATCATATTCAGGAGAGCACAGATCTTGAAGTATGAAGAAGTTCGTTTACCCTTTAGTAAAAGAAGGAGCGGAATCATATTCAGGAGAGCACAGATCTTGAAGTATGAAGAAGTTAGTTTACCCTTTAGTAAAAGAAGGAGAGGAATCATATTCAGGAGAGCACAGATCTTGAAGTATGAAGAAGTTCGTTTACCCTTTAGTAAAAGAAGGAGCCGAATCATATTCGGGAGAGCACCGATCTCGAATTATGAAGACGTTTATTTTATCCTTTAGAAAAAGAAGAAACTGAAACATGTCCAGGGAGCACAGACTTGAGACGTGAAGAAGTTTATATTATCAATCAATCTATTATCCACAGATAAGCAGTCTCTTTATTTGAGAGCTTATCCAGTTTGGCATATAAGTCCCTTTCAACGATAAGTGGCAGTTCTCTCTCGAGAAAGCTTATTAGGGTGTTTCCCATTTAAGACCATTTATTTTGGCATACAACTGGTTTTACCCTGTATATTTTCTACGGATTCCTAAATTCCGTTTGATCCTGTCACGGGGGAAAGTTTACAGAAGCTCGGATGTTATTCGTTGCTCAATGCTCCAGCATCTTGTTAATCGATCCTACAGTCGTGCAGATCCAATTTTATTTTCTTACTCTAGAGTATCAGCCGGTCATGCCTGAACCTGTTGATAATTACTATTAAATTCCCCCAGTGGAGGTCGTCTCACCGGTGCCATCTCCATTGAGGATCACATTCTACTATTCCTTTTTCCTAAAGTGATAATTGGTCGTACTCGCACAAGTTGACTATCACTTTAGAATTCCCCAGTGTCGTGCTGTCACCCAGTGCGTCGTATTTCCAGTGTGGTCCGTTTGTCGCGTTTGTCCCCTATGTCGTCGTGTTGTCTGCATCTCTGCATTTACCATTCCATCATACGCACCATACTAAATTCATGACATTGTCAGCATTATAGTTTATTTCCATTTTTTCCATAGCATTGCATATCACTGCATCTAAGGGCAAAATTTTCGGTTATCTATATTTAAATCCTTCCCCCATGATTTCTCGAGCCTTCGTCGCTCAAATCATCCGGTGAAGCTATTTAAATAGGGGCAACTGTAATACCCCAAATTTTGCCCTAAGATTAGTCGTTTCATCTTGCATCCCATTTCATTTTGCATTGCGTTTAAACTAACCACTAACGGGTGGTGCAGTTGTTTGATTGTTGCAAGAAAATATCATGTGGCACGCTCTTTTAGTTTATAGGATTTCTAGTGCCACTTTATTTTGAATGAATAAAATAACAATTGACAAGAGACCCTGTGTAAGGAGTTGTGAGTGTGAGAGGTTGAGAGTTCGAATCCCACCTTCTTCACTTTTTGTTTTGTTTTTTTATATTTATTCTAACTTTTCTATTTTCATAAAAAAAAATAACAAAAATAGTTTTTTATTATTTAATTATTATTTTCGTATTTTATTTAAATTATTTTTTTAAAAATAATATTTTTCACTTTTTTCCATATTATTCATAAAAACATCAAAAAATCATAAAATTAAAAATATTAGAAAAGATTTTATTCTTTTAAGTTTGTTTTAGTTTGTTTTTTTTAGCTTTGATTAATTATTTAAGTTGGGCTTTAAAGTGGGCATTAGGTTAGAGTTAACCCTAATTTGTTACATATATAAACATGAGTTGCATTTGATAAAAGGAGGGAGATAAAAGAAAAACGGCGGCCGTTCTCACGATTTATCAGAAGAGGGAATTTTTTTGGAAGAATCCTAAAAGGTTTGAATTCATCATCGGCCAAGCGCTACCGGCGAGCAAAAAGTCCCAACGGCGGAGGCTCAGTTCTTTCAACATCATCGTCGTTACCGTAAGCTTTCTCTTTCATTTGATTTACGACATTTTATGATTTTTGTGTGTTGTTTTGTTCATTGATTGTAGATTAATGGGAAGAATAAATAGAAGATGACATGCAAGGATTGAAGGAGAGGAAAAGCTTCGATAGTCATCCGTGGAGAAAACGGCAGAAGCCTTTTTATTTACGTTTCATTTTTTTATTTTATTATTCAATTGTTTATTTTTTCATTTATATTAACTATGTAGTTTGTAATTAATAATGCAATTAAGTTTAGGTAAGCTATTTCAACAAAAAAAAAACATAACGTAATCAGTTTTTTTAAAAATTAAGATCTTTCTAAAAAGTTTTTTTTAAAATTAAACCATTTTTTATTTAAAAACATATTTCTAAATAAAACAGTTTTTCTTAATTAAAGTTTTTTTCCAATTAAAACCATTTTTCATTAAGTTAACACAAAAATTAAAAAATGACCTTTCTTTCACTAAAACAAAAATTAAAACCTTTTTCGTTGAATTTAAATCAAATTTTTTCATTAAAATTTAAAATAATTTTTTAATTAAAATTTAAAACATTTATTTTCGATAAAATTAAAACATTTTTTTCAAGACATTTTTTCATTAAAATTAAAACCAGTTTCTTTATTAAATTTTTTAGTAAATAATTAGAATAGTTTCTCCATTTAAGCATGAAATTAATTCTCCTTTCCTCTTCTCAATAAAAACTCAAAAAGAAATAAGTTTTGATTTAGCCGTTTCATTTTTGTCTAACCCTCGTTAATTTGTTTGTTTCAACTCGTTATTATTTCATTTGTTCGTTTTTGTTCCATGGATGTAATTTACGCGAGGCCATGGTCGCGGTTATTTTATTTTGCATTTTTTGGGAATTTGTAATTTACGCGAGTGATCGTCGCGATGCTTTTTTTACCGCTTTCTTTATTTTTCCGCACTTTAATTCTGCCAAATAGTAATTTGTCGTATTTTGCATGTTTTTACCGTTAGAATCCTTCCGAAGGATTAGGTCTAGCCGTTTGACCGCCGAGTCAATAACCCTAATTTTTGACCGTTTCAAAAACCCTAATAGCCTAGGTGTCCCGCCATGGACGAAAATGCCCTTTACCCTAGCATTAGGTCAAAGAGTCGCCGTACTCTGTTTTAGGGTTTCCCGCCGTGGAATCCCTAATTTAACCCTAATTTAATTAACAAATTCAACATAGAAATAGGAGTTTCAAAGACTCCACGTAAGCGTGTCCTTAAGATATGTTTACTCCCCTTGAAACCTTGACCACAGTCAAGACGTTTCTAACCTCCCATTCGAGGGGAACTACGATTACTCTGATTCCATTCCCTATCCAGGATACGTAGGCACAAGATGCGATGTCTTGCCGAGTAAACTTAGGACTAACCCTTAGGTCTTTAGGTCACTCTATCCCTTAGCTCAATATATATATTAAAGCAGATAATAAATAAAAATAAAAAGCATACAATAAACAAAAGGTTCCTGTAGAGTACTACAGAAGTTTAGGGTGCTAGTACCTTCCCTAAACTTAACCAACCCCTTACCTAGGTCTCTCCCCGCATTGTGTTTACAATGCAAAAATAGGTTTTCCCTCTTTTGACCTTTTCCTTCGGATAAATCAAAGAGCGGTTGTGAATTAAGAATTGTGATTCAAGCTAATTAATAGTTTGATATCCTATTTCCACCGCAACAGAAAATGGCGACTTCACTGGGGAGTACGATAACTTTTAAGGGTTATCCCTATTTTGTTTATTGTATGATATTTTTTATTAATTATTCTCTTGTATATATTATTATTGTGCTTTGCTTGTGGGGATACCTGTTATTGTGAGATAAGTCCTAACCCGGACTTGAGTGACCTTATTATAGGAAGGTGAGATATTCGACGAGGCTTGCCGGGAGTGAGTCCCGACCAAGTCGACTCGAGAATCACCGCTCAGTTGAGACCCTTTCGAAAATGGTTCGGTTGATCGAGTGCAGTCGTGAAAACTTTTACTATTTTCGGTTGGAGTCTGTGATATTGAGGACCATAGTTACCTTAACACCACCTTGGCCTTATGTAGGACGTAGTGCGGGAACTATGTGGGAGTAGTCCTACAATGGTTGCTACGCGATACTACACTCAAAAGAGGTTCTCTTGAGAATATTATTGACCTCCGAGTCAGTTGGAAAGTTGATAATATCCGAAGGATGGACTGATGACTTTGGGCACTTTTTTAGAACCCTTGTTCTGCAGGTACAACTAACCGTAGTACATACCTTATGGGGATGGGTAGAACCTAACTCCTTGCACATACCCTTAACCTAGGACTTATGAATATATGTGCATTGCATCAATAAAAGCATCACATTGCATTACACTTCATGGAATTCAAACATTATTTATGGATATTGCAGGATACTATGGATTACAATAGAAGAAAAACTTTGAAATATACTTTTAAAAGTCTTAAGCTAGATGACCTAAGGAAGCTAGGATCTTTAATAAAAGATCAAGAAGGATTCTGTAACCGGTATGGAAGATTGTTATCTATGTTGGAATATAAAATGAACGAAGAACTTCTTTCAATTTTGCTACAATTCTATGATCCCGACTACCATTGCTTCACATTCCCCGATTATCAGCTATTACCTACTTTGGAAGAATATTCTCAGCTCGTAGGGTTGTCTATTTCGGATAAGACTCTGTTCCCTTTCTTGGAGAGGGACCCTAAAGAACAAGATTGTTGCTAAAGCCATATGCTTGAAGGTATCCAATATCAAGGGCAATATGATCACTAACAATTGTGAAGACTTTTCCAACGTACCCTTGCTTGGTTTTGATGAAGGATTTATTTTCCTCTAACTCTTGATTTACCTTTTGAAGATAGGCTCATCCTCAAAAAGGCCCAGCTAGAAGAGCAGATCAAGGGTTAGAACAAGAAGCTTCCTTAGGGTCATTATTAGTTTTTATTTAGCTATTATGCCAAGACTTTTCTAAGAATGTTATTTGTAATCTGTTTTCAAATTAATAAATAAAGTTTTGGTATTCTGCGATATTCATAAATATTTGAATTCCATGAAATCATTTCATTCGCATCTCACGTTTTTTGCATCATATTTTTGCATCACATTCGTCTCCCGGTTTCTTATTCTCGGTTCTTTCGCCTTCCAGTTTTGTCACCCTGGGTCCTCCGCATCAGTACAACACTAGAGCCCAAGCTCGAAAAAGGATGGAAGAACAAAATCAAGAGATTGACCGTGTCAGCCATGAACTCGAAGATCTTCGAGGAAGTGTGGGGCATATTATGGAGATGCTGCAAGCCCTTAAGGTGAAGATGGATAATCAACCTACTGTTATCTCTGAAAGTACCAATACTATTGTGGATCCTCAACCAGTTGTTACTGCCGAGAATATACCTCTTCAGAATCGTCAATGCAGTTCAGTGAATCCTACTGTTGCTCAACCAGTTCGACGAGTTACTCCTCCGAAGTGTAAAACTCCGAGCGTTGACCACCATAAAGGACCTACACAACCGAGGAATCGCTCGATGGCTAATCATCAACCCTGGCAACCTCAGTAGAATTATGTTCAAGGTTATCCAGTTCAGTATGCTCCACAACCATATGTAGCTACTGTTGCACCTCCTTTTAGTCAGCAATTTCCTACATATCAGCTTGTGCCGCCGGCTCCGGTTTATCAGCATCCGATTTATCAGCCTGCACAAGCTCCTGTCAACTGTCCACGAGTGCCCAACGCTCCCGTGTGCCAACCATCAGAGGAGACGATACCTCGTCAAAATAGGAGACCATACAAGCCTTGTCCTCCGATCCCAATGACGTTCACTGAGTTGTATCCTTTCTTAGTGCAACGAGGTCTGGTTGTTACCCGAACTTTGGGTCCACCTCCCAATCCGGTACCTGTCAATTACAACGTTGCCGCTCATTGTTTATTTCATGAGGGTTCGCCTGGTCACGATTTGGAAAGATGTTACGCGCTTAAGAATATTGTCAGAGATTTGCTAGAAAAGAAGGTCCTGTCTTTTGCCGATCCTCAGCCGAAAGTCAAGACTCCTCTCAAGGCGTCCCGGGGGCCAGAATCAAGCTCTGCAAAGCCTGTTTTCAACATATCTCAACCAGTGACGCATATGGTGAATCAGCCGAAGCCGGTAGTTCTTCAGATGCCTATTCCTTTTCATTTCAGCAATCCTCAAGATGATGCGACCCCGATCAATAGAGAATCTAGGAGAGTTATTCTGAGTGAAGATTTGAAGACCGATAATAAAGTAATGACTCACGTAGCTGGGGCAAGCAAGACGACTCCTTCCAGTGAGGCTCCGCTAGAGGAAACCACTACCATGCCGGTCTCAAACGCGAAGACTTCATAAACACATCTTGAAGGACTTTGAGACATTACATTTTGATTATTTATATGTTTATTTTCTTTGATTAAGCATAACTAGCATGTACGAATTTGTTAATGCAATGCATGTTTGTCTTGAATAAATCCATTCGTTTCACTCATTAAAAATATTTTTTCCATAAACTATAATGCCAACGTTACTCGATCTCTTGCTTTGATTGAGAATTGGGGGGAGGATGATGAACAAAAACATCAAATCTCTTGTCGTATACTTTCAATTGAAACCTGCTGATGATGTAGGGCATTGTTTCAAATCCCAAATAATGGAGATATAAGGATGATAACCCCTCTTTAACCCCTTTGAGCCTTGAAGTAGGAGTTTTCTTCTTTTCCAAATTAAAACCCTTACTTTAACCTGGGGCAGGGTAGTTTTTCAGTTAAACCGATCGAGCGCTCAGACTCTCAGAAGAAGGAGCGAACCTTCGAGAATTTATCCCTAACATCTTAGGAAGTTAGAAGCCAATGACTATCCCTCTAATACTAAAAGAGTGGGGCAGTCACAAGCCTTTCAAAAGAGTCACACGACTTATTCAACAAAAAAAATAAAATATAGCCCGCTAAGTCGAAACCTATGAAGGAGACTTAGGCAAAACTGGGACATCCCGCTGGACTCCGAAGTCAAATCCAAAAGATGTCGTCCATGCAAAAGTTAGGGAATGAAAAATAAAAACAAAAAACCAGGGATTACCGTAAAGAATCCCTAATAAAGAACAAAGTCGTGTTGGAAAAAACCAAAAGACAATAGGTGAGTGACTGCCATGTCCAAAGCCTTAATGAGTTCTCGACCATATCAAACCCGATTGAGATATGAGTGCTCGTATCCCGTTAACTGAATAGGATTGGAGAACATCCCGAAGAATGGATGGGTGCAAATAACATTTTGAGCCTTTATCCTTTGTTTCTAAACCGTGAACCAAGCCACGATACAACCTTTAAAAGACCTAATTGAAGTAGGAATTCTTTTGAAAGCATACTCGACGAGATAACGTTTCCTGACTCCTACGAGCTATACTCAATTTACCATTGGCATTACAAGTTAAATTCATATCCTAGCTACGCGAATTTGGTCGTGCGTTATAGCGATATCTCTTTTCAAAATGAAAACAAAAAAATTTTCAAGACAAATGTTGTTGCATTGATAGTTTCAGGATAGCATTTCACGCGTGTTGATTGTGCTTGATATAATAGAAACTTACATACGTACATCCACAATGGAACTTGAAGATTCTGCTAAACAGGGGCAAGTGATTTCTAACTCACTTACTGATGCGAGCATGACGTACTTAAGAGGTGTTCTTTTAGACTCGGTCGTAACACGGTTAATTCGTGCTAGTTACGTCGAGATCTGGTAAATCTCTCCAAGAGTTTGAAAACAGTGGGGCAATCGAACCCTATGTTCTCTGTAAAATCCTCTCGAGATGACCCTCTCATACAGCAGGTACTCTAGGGCATATTGTTTTTCAAAATGTCGACTACTACAAAGTCCATTGAGATCAAAGTTAGCTCCGTTTCACGATATTCTTCGTGCACCCGATGGATTTTACTCCCGGCGGTCTTCATTCCCCAGTAGATCTCATCGTTGCAGAATCTACATCTTAACAATTGCCTCAGAGCAGTCCCCAGAGAGACTTTAAGCCGACACAGTCCCCAGCGAGACTATAAGCTGACAACACTTTGGACCGAGCCAGTAATCTCCAAGACAGCAGAGATCATACCAGAATCTTCCCAGTAACAGTCCCCAGCGAGACTTTAAGCTGACAACACTTTTGGGATCCATCCGATAAATCCCCAATGACTCTTAAGACTGCAGAGATATCCCCGGTATCCTCCAAGTGATATACAGTCTTGAAGACCCATTCTCGGTAGGATCATTTGTTCCTCAGTGGAATTGCCTTACTTTCCTCAGGAAATACTTCCCAGGAGACTTCCATATTCTCCCCAAGAGGTCAAGATACCTTCCCCAAGAATGTCTGTTGATTTCTCCCCAGTAAGTCCGATGAACTCTCCAGGGAAGTTTGGTATACTTTATCCCCAGTCGGACGTACCTTTTCCCTAGGAAGCCGAAGTATTACTCCCAGGAAGTTGCTACACTATCTCCATGAAGCTGTCTAGCTCCACACCTTCCCCATACAACGGATATTTATTTTATCCCCGGAAGTCTATGATCCAAGAGTTCTTGAGCTGATTATGGTTCATGATAGCAATCCCTCACGTGAAGTCATGACATCTTATCCCCATGCGGAGGTCATGAATCCCCAGTTGAAGTCAGGGCATCATACTTTCCGGTGAAGTCGTATCGCATCCCCATGTGGAAGTCATGAGATTTTCTCCCCAGGGAAGTTTTAACTTTGAAGCCAGATTCGGTCTTACCATCAACTATTCCTATCCTCTAATAGATGTACTGTTGAAGAGGTCACTGGGTATTCCTGTCGAGATGTTTATTTCATCTCATGTCTCCTCTCTCATCTGTTTTGTCAGCATAAGCATAAGCATGAGCATTACATACTCATTTTCATTTCATTGTCATACACATGAACATACACATTCGTATACACTTTGGCATACACATTAGCATTTGCATGCTTGCTATTTATCATCATCCTTGTCGTTACCGCCGAGTAACTGGGTTTGTCTGCTCTCTCCAAGTAGATCGTCAGCCCTAAGCATAAAATACCTACTTGTTTCCAGTTTCCCCATAGATCTTCATGGCTCTGTTTGGTCTCTCCTTGACAACTTCTTGGGCTGCTTGTTCTGAGCCAAATTGACTTCATGGGAATTTGGGAGGATTCCAAATACATTTAAACCAAATGTCGTCGTTCCTGTTTTACGGCGTATGGTATTAACGTTCATTAACATCTCTGTTGTTTTTTTCTACAGAGCGGTTCAATACTAAGTTGCTAAATTCATATGGTTGGCCATGGCGGAAAAAGCGTTGATGTTTACGTGCATATGAAAGGTAGCGCAACCTAAACTCTTCTATACATTAAGATTGCCCAAAAGAGATCTTTCTAAATCAAGTCTCGTTGTTTGAAGTGCAGGTTGAGAATAAAAGTATATATATTTGAAGAGCAAATGGCTCTGTTACCGAGAATAGAGGCTTCAATGTTGCTGATGACGTTGTTCCCGTAGAAAAAGACAACTTCGGTTGAGGTAATAATCTTGACTTCTTTAAGTTAAAATAATGCTAAGAGTAAAACTCATTCACAAATCCTGATACTGCTTCCACTGTTGCTGGTTATTTTGCTAAATTTACATAATTGTTTAAACTTCTGAACTTTCAATTTCCCGCAGGGCATCCTATGCTCTTAAGTTCTCCGACGAGAAGTTCTGTGCCGACTGGTTGTGGGAAGCTCGATTTGCTCGGCAAAAATTAAAGGCGGTTGAAGATACTGGATAAAAGAGAAAGCCAACGCAACCAAGCTTGCGAGTAGCATTATCAGCGAGTAACAATATCAGCGTGTTCGTCGAGTACCGCAAGGAGTGTAATTGTTGGGTGAAGTCTACATGATGTCAATAATGTTCAAAGCATGTCCTTTTTACTTCTTTGGTTTTTATGTAGTACGAACATGCTAATACAGTAGCGCAAACACGCTTTATCATTGGCGTGAATGTAAAAGTTAGTGGGTGATCATGTAATAAACCTTCATCCTTTTACCAATATCAAAGAAAGATTACTTTGAATATGTCCATAGCTACTTAGACACATGTTATTGTGAATAAGAAATTTTAACTTGTAATTCTTGAGGAATTGAAGTTCAAATTGTATGCCCTTTTGAACCATGAATTGTCTAAGTTATGTAGCCTCGCTCGCTTGAAGTAAATGAATAAGAGCCTTTTTTAATTGAAACTTGTATCCACAATA
This sequence comes from Lathyrus sativus, assembly GCA_963859935.3. Taxonomy (NCBI): domain Eukaryota; kingdom Viridiplantae; phylum Streptophyta; class Magnoliopsida; order Fabales; family Fabaceae; genus Lathyrus; species Lathyrus sativus. The sequence goes on from OZ012737.1 coordinate 152,788,491, forward strand.
ATCTAAGAACTTCGTATTGCGGCTTCAAACTTGTAATTTTAGGCTGGCATTCAAACCATAGAAGTCTTCCAAACCTTCACTTTCAAAAGAATCTTCTAACATTTCTCTTGAAGTGTGGATGTAAAGAAAATGTAATTAGCATGTTGTCGTGACGACGTTCTTGTGTTTTTTTGTAAATTTTGAATTTCAAAGATGAACCTCAAATGTTCCCAAAATGACCTTGCCCTAAACCGTGTTCTGAGACCCTCAAACTCCTTTGACTTTTGGATGCGCTTTGGAATTAGGATTAATATGGCTTATAAATCAAATTTGAATCAGAACAAATCCTTGAAGGCATCCTTGAATCATGGTCTTAAAATCAATTTAAAAATTAGTCTTAAACCCGCCGAGTGGGATTTTGAAATGGAAACCGGAGGTCATGTCTCTAAGTCCTGGCTGTGAATGAACATCTTGCACAAAACTGTTAGTCGGAATAAACATAGTTACGAAATTATAAAGCCACAAATAATGCATAAAGAGGTGGGATCTTATGGTCAAAAATTAGGGTGCAACAACTATGATTATAGAGTAAGTTATAAATTCTTAATCTTTAAGTAAATGAATTATATATATATATATATATATATATATATATATATATATATATATATATATATATATATATATATATATATATATATATATATATATATATATATATATATATATATATATATATATATATATATATATATATATATATATATATATATATATATATATATATATATATATATATATATATATATTTGGATATGCTTTCTTATTATTTTCTCAACAGAAAGTTTTAGGAAATGAATTTAATCCAAATCACATTTACTTTCTAATGATTTGTTTCATATATTTGGATATGCTTTCTTATTATTTTCTCAACAGAAAGTTTTAGGACATGAATTTAATCCAAATCACATTTACTTTCTAATGATTTGTTTCTCAAATTAGAAAAGTTTAAAATCAAATCTTTTTAATTTGAAGTACCTATTAAAAGAATTTTTTATCACAATCTTTACTTTTGACTCAGAGAGATTTTATGTTTTAGAACTAAAATTATTTTGAGATATAAAATAAATATTAGTTTCGTTAAAAAATATCAAAAGATTGACTTTTTTTTGTTACTAGTTAAAGAGAGTCTAAAATGATTGGTTTAAGGATTGATTACGTGTTTTTTCGTTGAGCCTTTTCTTAAAGATCAAAAATTTCCTATTTATATGGCTTGATTTTCCCATCCTCTATTAATGTTTTCCTTTTCATATCCTTCATAAAGGTAACTTCATGTAACGTCCGTCGCCCTCCTAATTCTTAGGTAACTTTCTCTATAAATAACGGTAACTCTTATGCAAATAGGAGGGCAACGAGCGTTACATGAAGTTACCTTTATGAAGGATATGAAAATGCAAACATTAATAGAGGATGGGAAAATCGAGCCATATAAATAGGAAATTTCTAGAATAAAGTTGTCTACTTGGCTAGGATGAAGTTCTCTACTTGACCAATCCTTTCCTTCATATTGGTCTCATCAGCCAATTCTTTTTCCTTTTTGGTTAAAGATTTTGTCTTCATCCTAGCCAAGTGGACAACTTCACCCTTATCACGCTTCAACTGACTGATTTCCTTTTTCAACTCCTCGTTCTCTTGGTGCAGTTCTTTCTTTTCTGCCTAAGGCTTGTTGTACTTCAGGATATCAATCATTGTAGGCTGCTCAATCAACAAAGGATACAAGGGTTCTTCAATAGAGAAAAGAAAAAGTATTCCTTTAACCCTCTTCAGGATCCAATCCACATAAGGATTGTAGGCTCTACAATCACTCTTCCCTAAGGAAATCTTTCCCTTCTTGTGGACTTTATTCCATGCATCAACAATTCTCTCCAAAATACCAGGGTCAGCTACACTAGTATAGTACAAAAATTTCTACATTTGTTCACCCTTCGGGGGTCCCCTTAAAGCATATCCAAATTGTCTGATCGCGAGAGAAGGGTTGTAGTTAATTCCCTCTTTCCTCTCTATCAAAGGTACATTGGGGAAGCTACCACAACTAAAGATAATCTCTTTACCAATAAGATCTCGGTTAAACTAGACAATATATTTGGATGTCAAATCCATGAGTCTCTATGGCCATTCAGATAAATTTCTCAAATCAATGAAAGCTCCAGAGCGAGGGAGATGATCCATAAACCACTTATGGAAAAGAGGTGTACAAAAGGAAACAATCTTTCCCCTCCTCTTCTCACTCATGTAGTGCACTGAATGGTATAAGTCTCCTATGAGAGTGGGTACGAGATTCTTGGAAACAAAGATACGAAAGGTGTCCATATCAACGAAGTCCGGTATGTTAGGAAATAGTACAATGCCATAGATACACAAAGCTAGAATAGAGCTAAAAATTACCCAACAACCCTCTTTGGCATATTTCTGGGCTTTACCCACCAAGAAAGATAGGGTAAAGCCAGAAATTCCATTTCTGCTAACTACATCACCAACTAACTCAGACTTGCTCAAATAAAGAGTGTGGATAAACTTCTCGAGATCAGTTTCTTCCTCTGAATGAAAGAATGACACCTCATCTTGGACCGAAATTCCCAAAATAAAAGCATACTCTTCTAAAGTGGGGGGCAACAAATAATCTGGGAAGGTGAAACAGTGTAACAGAGGGTCATAAAATTGTAATAAAGTGTGAATGACTCCCTGCTCATAGCTTGTGACCTTACGGACAAGACTCAAAATCCTCCCATAATTCCTTCTGAAGACCTCAAAAACACTAGGATCGACCATAGCAATCAAACCAAATAAAGGTACCAACTCTGGTGACGGAAACTTGTATACAATGATCTTCTTTCTCTCGGCCTTCATCTCTATAGAAAACCCGATAAACAGAACCAAAGGAGAGACAAGAACCTGAAAAACACATAAACATGCAATGTTAAGATGCAGAATAATTATGCAGATGCAAACAGGGGATCAAGGTATCCAATGCTCAAAATAGTTGTTGTGTTGTTGACTGAACATAACCAGAACTCCGCTCTGATAAGAAAACCCAAAAAACTAGAACACCGAGGTGATAGAAAACCAGAATACCCAAGATCAACAGTCTGCTCTGACAAGAAAACCAGAAAACCGGGTTGGTTGGAGGTCAAAGTTTCCTGCAAAACCCATCCCCTCTCACATTTGGATTCTAGTCTTAGACGGTATGACATCCTATGCAGGTCATCAGTATCACGGACTCTCAGGTCGAGAAACGATGATACGTTCACCATTCCTGGTTTGGCATCATGGTCAATCAAGGAGGTCTCAACTGACTTTCCAATGAACAGTCTCCAGAATCGTTAGCTTTCTAATTCAATACCCCTTCAACTGTCCAAGATGCGCATGATAGGAAGTCTCCAAAGAAAACCTTGTCTGGGCGTAGATTTCACGTGAACTTTTGCATGTTAAGATGCCACATAAATCCACACTACTCTCCACACTAATTCTATGTGTATACTCAAGCCTGGGTATTGGGCTTATCTCTCATGGAACAACCCACCCAACAGCACAACAACAACAACATAATAGGATAGCAATGATAAAATGCAAAAGGAAGAAATGTAAATGCAATACAACAGTAATGTATAACAAATACAACCTACATATGCATAAATTTAAACACCCAAAGATATAAAGCAGATAAGTGTTTGGGAAGGTTGCTCGCCAAGACATCGCCTCTTGTGCCTACTTATCCTCATTTGGTATGAGAAATCAGAGCAAACGTAATTCAGAAGACTAAACCACAGGTTGGTTAAGTGTTTTTTATGAGCGACACTAAGTTCTCATTCTAGTAGTTAGGGACGATGTATGTTTGCGGTAGAACGGAAAAGTAACGTGTTCTTTTCTGAAAATGAGTTTGAAGAAGAACAATCCCTAAGGATAAAAAAGTTTGAATTTTGTTTGTAAGTTTTAAAGAAGTGAATTGGTTTGATTTGAGATTCACATTGCACTAAAGTCTATGATATAGGAATGAATGTGTCGCATATCATCCACGGGACGTACACTAAACACTATAGACAAGTGAGGAGAAACCCCTCACTCATCATTTCCCATATGCTTAAGGCTCGTGGCGCACAACGTTCAACGTCTTTATTAAGTATTTTGAAATATTTTGAGATGAGAAGAGAAGACCCAAAGAAAAACACTAAAGGGAACTGAAAACCCTAATGTTATCATACAAAATGGTCCTACGGTTAAGATAAAAGGGAAATTTACCTAACGTTATCATACAAATGGATCTAAAGTTGAGATGAAAGGGACTATCCTAATTGTTACCATGTAAAGGATTGAAAGCCTAATGTCTCTCCTACTCCTACCTTAATAAGAAATTAAGTGGGACTAAGAATCCTAAGGGATCATGTGAGCAAACACAAGTAAACACCATTCAATTCAATCACAAATGAAAGCACATCTCAATAAGAAAAGAAAGATGAAAAAGAAGAGTAAAGAAAGATGCAAACACAATGAATAAACATGGAAGTTCAAATGCAAGAAGCAAGAAGAAAACACCAATCTCAACCATATAAGGTAGATAAAAACATCATGTCAAAGCAAGCAAGGGAACAACCATATGCTAAGCCATATCCAAAGATTGAAATCAAAATACAATGACAAATCAAAAATGATCACACACATTCAAATGACATAAACAAACTACAAAAAGCAACACCAATCATAAAACCAAGTGAAATGAGATCAAATGAGTAAAGAAGCATGATGGAGCAGTAGCACATCATATCATACTCAAGTCATGTCAATGATCAAAGATAGAGCACAAAGAATCAAGTCATGCATCTCATTCATAAACAAGTCAAAAGCCATACAAAACAAGCATGCAAAACATAACCCTAAAAGCAAAGGCATGTGATTATGACATGAAATCAAGATGAAGCCACAACATCAACATAATCATCAAGTTTAACATCTATCTGCGAACACACAAAAGAGATCACAAAAGTTGAATTCAAGAACATGCCTCAACAAAGAATCATACATCAAAATCATCCACAAAAGGAGAGAAACATCAAACAAGCACATAAGTCTCAAATGAAACTTGAGGAAGATCAAAATACCACCAAAATGGATTAGAAACAAGTTTACATGATTTTGCAACTTAAAACTATTAAAAAAACTAATTAAAAAAACAAATAAAACCTATAAAAAGGATAGAAATTAGTAAAAACACAAATAAGAACCTAAGAAAAATCACCATAGGTTAGAGACCATCATAGGATCATGTACTATTTTTCTCACAACTTTAAAATGCCTAAAAACAATTTTAAACTAATTAAAAACAAGCAAATGATCCCAAAAAATCAAGAAAAATAGAAAAACCATAAATAAAAAATAAAGAAAATCATTATAGGTCAAAGACCATCATAAGATCATATGATATTTTTCTCATAATTTTAAAATGTCTAAAAGTAATTTCAAACCAATTAAAATTAACCCAAACAAACAAAAATCAAGAAAAATAGCAAAATAAAAAATAAAAATACACAAAAATAAGAATCAGAAAGAGAAAAATAAAAGGAAATTATAGAAAATATTTAGGTATTTTTTTGATGAAAAATGTTTTTTCTATGAATTTCTAAAAATAAAATGAATTTAAAATCAATTTTGAAAAAGAAAATAAAACATAAAAACTGTGGTGCGATGGATATGCCTTCATTAAATGACGTGGCTAATCTAATGGTCAGAAAACGCACATCCATGGTGGATCTGAGTCAAACTCATTGCGTCCAGCCATTAAAAGTCAAAATCATAAGATTAAAACAAGTGGTAGGCTGGACGGTCAAATGATGCTCTAACCATCTGAAATCAACAGGGATTTGCAGAAATTCGTGGCTTCATCAACCATAACCATAGGCGCTCATAGTGGTATCCTTTGATGTGTCTTTTCAAGACGATCTCAACCATATCATCGCGCCAAATTTCTTTTACGTACAACTCACTGGATTTGAAAAAAACCAGATGATATTTAAAACACGGATTTGAAAACAGACATGCTAAACTCACAATAACTAAATCATAACAACAAATTTGAAGCAAGGACTACATCATAACAACAAGGACTACATCTAACAATCCTAACAACAAATTTGAAGCAAAATGGTGAAGAATTATACCTGTAGAAACTCAACTCTGAAGCTCTGAAAAATGGAGTTCCCAAGCTTGATTCAGGCCACGATCCTTCAAGTTCTTGAGTTGGTTAGCTTCATTGAATGTAGATAAAGCTAACTGAGTGGAGATTTTGGGTGATTAGGGCGTGGAAATGAAGAAACGAATTTCAAGCTTAAGAGTTCAAATGGGATCTCAGCAGGGTGATTTTGACTATCAAAGCTTATGGAAATGGGTGGAATGAAGCCCTTATTTATAGGAGAGAAATTTGGAATGCTTAGGGAGGGAGAATGATGCAATTTGAGGTGAATTTGTGCGCACCTGTGTCATGAGCAAAATGTGACTTGCAACATCACAAAACTCATCAAAAACTTGTGTTTCAAGGCTCTAATTGACCCAAGCAAGTTTGTTAATCATGTTTAGATTGAATTCGCACCTTAATTTGGTGATTAGATGCCACATTAATCAAGTTCACTTCTGACCTCAAAGGAAATCTCATTTTAAACATCCAATTTTGCAGTCATGGTTCTCATAATGTAGGAGGATTTATGAACTGATTCTTCTTGCATTGGATAGAGGGAATTACAAGCTTTGAAATGTGAAAATAAAGTATTGATTTTGAAATCTGAGCTGAGAGATATGGATCTTCAAAGTATCTTGCATCAAAGGATTCAAATTCACAAAACACTTAGAAAAATTTCAAGTCTTTTTAAGGACCAAAAATTACCTATAATATTTTGATAAAATCCAAGGTCTTCCATAGGTTTTTGGAACTTTCATGCTGAATCCAAGTTGTAGAGGACATCTTCAAGTTCATTTTAAAAAAATAATGAGCTTTACATGATGAAAATTGACCAATTTATGACCTTTGGAAGTTGGCAAGAAAATCTCTTCAAAACTCAAAATGACCTATCATGTCTCCATACTTTTGATGACTTTCCAAGCATAAATGGACCTTTACATACAAAGAGAGTTTGTTGGGGATGATGGCAAAAGTCCATTATGTGGAGGCAAATCGCCACACATCACACAAGTCTGCAAGACATTGTTCAATACAGGTTTCGATGATGACAAACTACAGCCTTGGATAGATTGGAAATCATAAACTCCAAATCAACCAAACAGATGCACCGTATCACCTACCATATCCTTTTATAGTTGTCTTAAAACTGTTGTAACAAATATACTATGTGTAGATAAAATGTAATCATGACCAGAGGCATGAAAATCCACAAACTGATGAATTTTTGCAGGTTTGCAGGGCATGAGTCGACCATAGGGTCGGCGCATGCATCAAAGCACTTTCCCACTAGTCAGCGCATAAAGGCAATGAGTCGACCATAGGGTCGGCGCATGAAGGAAATATTTTCCAACGGGTCAGCGCATAAAGGCATGAGTCGACCATAGGGTCGGCGCATGAAGGAAATAGTTTTCAACGGGTCAGCGCACGCCGACTGTATGGTCGACGCATACTGATGCATTTTCCAGATTTCCAGAAAACACAGGCCATGCATCGACGCACAGACCTGCTGCGGTCGATCATTCGCGCGGAAATCCTGTTTTTTAATAATTCCCTCTTCTATTTGAAATACTGTTATGTCTTAAATTGGGTTGGTACTATTGTTGCACCCCAAAATTTGCCTAACATTTCTTTACCTAGCTTATGTTTCATTTCATTCACATTAGCATTATCATTTGCATTTCATTGACATGTATGCAGGAGATTATTCAGATGCTCAAGGGTTGATATCCTTGTCAGAGAAGTTAAAAGATCCTCAGAGAGAATGGTTGAAGCCAAGAGGGTGTGTCTCCTAACTTGAGAGTTGTGGGAAGTCATCAGATGATTCTGAAGCCATGAAGTTAGACTTGAGGTCTTGAGAGAGCTTATGAGAAGTGTTGAAGATCACTTTGAGGCCTAGACAGGTCATTATGCAAGAGTAAGAAGCCTCAACCCTAAGTGGTGCAGTTAGGGTTTGACTGGGTCAACTCTAAGTCAACTGATGGTTTGAAGAAGGTTGAGACCTAATCCAAGAGCCATGTGATCATGGATTGATACATTGAGATGTTATAAGGATGATCCCAAGGTCAACTCGTCATGATTGAAGAGTTTGAGAAGTTTCAAGCTAGGGTTTCTAAGGCTTGACAGTGTAAAATCCCCTAGTTTGACCCCTATCTTCAAGGCAATATAGCTCAAGATGTGATTGTCATATCATCTTTCCCCCAACATGATTGTTGTAGATCATGATCTTAGCTTTAATTTGAGTGCTAGAAGTCCTTGATAGTATTTGTAGAACTCAAGTTATGACTTTGATAAGTTACAAGTCATCTGAGGCATGTGAATTTGGAGCTTGAAAGTTACCCAACTTGCATGGCACTTTTGCCTTAGAAGGATGATTCGTATGAACTTTTGGTCAACATGAATGTTGTTCCTTATCCTCTTAGCTTTCTAGAGAGTACTAGAAGTCCTTGATAGGATTTGTAGAACTCAAGTTATGGCTTTGACAAGTCAAGGGTATTTTGGGTATTTGGAGATTACAGGTCATTTCAATCATAAGGCCATAACTCCTATTTGCAAGCTTCAAATGGGAAAATGTTCAACATCAAACTTGTTAAAAATGATTTTTTGAGGCTAACCAAGTGGTCATGAGAGGTTGGAATTGCTTGTAACTCAAAATTGCAAAATTGACCTAAAAAGGAAGAATGAAAGTTCATTAAAAGGACCAAATTTGTGATTTTTCATTCCAAGGCCTAGATAAGGCATGTAATATGTCATTTTGATCAGAAATGACATTTTAAAGACATTGGAAATATCACTTTTCTCATTTGAGGTCAAAATCATGGAGTTGCATTTGCTTGCTTAAGGCTTAAGTTACATATGCCAAACTACACATAAGATCAAATACATGGTTCCAACACATTCAAACACACTAAAAATCTCATGTGGAGAGAATTTGGATGAGAATGAGGGCAAATGCAAGTTGCTGCAAGAGCTGTTATGAGCATATCATGAGATTGAATTTTCAAGTGAGATGAGATATTGAACTTCTCATTAGATTGATCCAGAACTTTCTAGATCATTCAGTCATGTTCTATATAAGCATATGAAGTGATCCAAGGCCAAGGTTGGTGAGAATTGAGGGAGAATAGTGAGATTGAACTTTGAAATTTCTTCTTGCAAATCCAATTCTGTTACAAGGTTTGGATCAGTTTCAATCCATTCTTTTGCTCCCAATAGCTTGCTCTAGGGTTGGTGGTTGATTCCAGATCAAATTCAAGGCAAAATTGTGGGAGAATCGTGAGTTGGCCATTGGAGTTTGAAGCTTGCAACTCAGAATCGGGTTCAAGAATTCAAGGCATTTCAACTCATTTCTTTGTATACAGAACCTTCCTTGGATGCTAGTGAAGGAGTCTGGAGATTACTGAGGGTTGATTTGAAGATTTTACCACTCTGTTCATCAAGAATTTGCAGGTATGTACTTTTCATCGTGCAACTTAATTTGAGTAGAATCAAGAGGATTTGTTAGGTTAAATGCATTGTAGATTGGTGTAGGAAGCTTTCTGGATCATTAATTTGAAGATTAGTGACCATCTAGGGTTTATGCAATTTTCGGTTGAGATTGCCATTCTTGGATTCGTGAGCTTTTAGAACGATTGAGTGTATAGGTGGATTCCTTATGAAATTTGGGACAATATTCATCAAGAAATCGTGGCTAATGGTTGATTCTAGAGAGAGTTAGGGTTGAGCAGGTGACCGGAAAACACCACCGGCGGTGGCCATGGCTGCGCGCGTGTTTGTGTTAAGTTCAGAAATTCAAAAGGAGGAAGACAAACTCATAGCCATTGGATTAGATGTGGACCTTTGACCAGATGAGGATCTAACGGCCACGAGTGAGGGAGATTTTGTGAAGAGTCTGAGTAAAAGCCAAAACGCCCCGTATAACTTAAATGTTGGTCATGGGCTTAAGTCACCAATTGATATCACCACCCCCCTTTTGGGCCCAACATTGAAATGAACTGGAAATATGTGTTATCCACACCACACGCTTATCAATTTCTTTTGATTTTCATTTTATTTTTCATTTCATTCATGGTTATTGAATAATCCATAAAAAATTGAAAAATAACTCAATTAATTCCATTCTTTTTTCCATTGATTCATGATTGAATCTAGTTTTTTTAGATAAAAAATATTAATATTTTATGCATTTTTTATTTTATTGGCATTTGTTGAATTTTAATTGATATTGAAATAATCATGGTTGATGCTTGATTTTGTTGAATTTGGTTTGATCATGTGATGATGATTCTTGCCTTGATTTTTTGTGTGTAGCTAGCATAGATATGCATGTTCCCCCTAGATTTTTCTCACATTTTTGTAATGAATGTAAGTGGTAGTTTTAGGTTGAAACTTTAGGGGCTCCATTTTTAGGGTTTATGATTAATACCTTATGATTTAGGTTTTATATCTAGAACTTGGTGGATGATTCAACCTCTGAATTTTGTATGATAGATTCATGATTGAATTATAGTCCCTTAGGAATTTTTGTAGGAATTTACAATGTGGTTTACTATTTTTGTTTGATTTTAGTTTAGGTGCTAACTTTGGATGATTCTAATGCACTAGTTCAACTAGAATGACTTCTTTAGTTCCCTTAGATTAGGGTTTTGTCTCTCTTGCTCTTGGATAGTGTTGAAGACAAGCTTGGGTTGCCATGGAATGCTTAAAGAAGCTTGGATGTGAAGATATTCCCTTCTTTTGGTGTAATGTTGATTAGGTGTTAAGATTAGGGTTTGTATGCAGAGCTTCTAGATAGATTCTCCTCCTTCATAAACATGGAAGATGTTGACCACTTCCATTCTTCCCTATGATGTAAGGTCCCCTTGTAAAGGCCTCATACCTTCTTTGGTAGGATGTGTGGCTCTTTACAAGTTGGTAGAACCTTTGAGGGTCCCTTTCTTTGATGATAGGATGCTTAGTGGTGACCTTTGGTCTTCACTCTGCTGTCAATCATCCAAACCTTGCTCTTGTTAGATGAATCTTTCTCCCTTGCTAGAGGATGGAGTTCCTTGTTTTAAGAAGATAGGAGGCTAGAAGTTACCACTTCTTTGTGTTTGAAGATTACCCTTAGGAGCTGAAGCTTATAGATCAGGAAGAGCAAGTTGATACTTGTAAGGAGGAGAGAGCTGAAGCTTGAAGGTCCAGAAGAACAAGTTGACACTTGTGAAGAAGATCAAATTGAAATTTAGTGAAGAGCTGAGGCTTGAAGAAGAAAGAATAAGTTGATACTTATGTTGATACATTGAGAGCCTGCAGGGGCCAAGTTGATACTTGATATTAGGAGTGAAGCCTGAAGGTGGAATTTACTAAAGAGCCGAGGCTTGAGGAAGAGAGAATAAGTTGATACTTATGTGGATGTATTAGAAGCAAGTTGAAACTTGATATTGAAGATAATAGACCTAAAGAGCAGTTGAAGACTGATGACTGAATTGCTGTCAGAAGATTGCTTTGCTGTGGAAGTTGTTGATCTGCTTGTCTGTCTGTTTGCTTTCTGTGCAACTGTATTGCTGTGACTTGTTTGATTTGCTTGATGCATTAGAATAAGTTAATATTTAGATTGTGTTAAGCTAGGAGCATGATTGCACTAGAGTTTGAGTTTCTCCCTTTATTTGTATTGTTACTGTATGGCTTTGCTTGCGGGTATTCGGTAGAGCTCTGCTCCCTTGCCTATGTGGTTTGTCATTTGCTTGATGGCATTTTATTTCATTTCTTCTGCATGATTGCAGTTATTATATTTTGCTTGATAGTATGTTATTTCTCCTGTATGATTACAGTTATTCATATCTGGCTTGAGGTTGAGATGAGCTTGTGGAGGCTGATGTCCCACACACATTTCCTCCCTCACTTGCATTGCATGCATTTTACTGTATATTTGTTTACTGTATACTGTTTAAGCTGATGCTTTATCTGTTTCTGTTTATCGCTGACATGATCCCCTAGGAATCTCACTTCCTTTGATAAGGAAGTGTTGATTAGAACTTTAGGTTGAAACCTATGCATGATAACTTCTAGGAGTTCCCTGTTTCAAACCTTAACCATAGGATGAATCCTTGGCATGACAACATTAGGACTTGATAGTCTCCCCTTAGTTGAGCCTGTTCTCTCTTCTCATCTCAAAATAAATCAAAATACGGTAATAAAGGTTAACTGACGTCGTACGTTACGAGCCTTAAGCTATCTGAGAAAGGATTGTTGGAGAGTTTCTTTTCAACAGTCTGGATGTTTAGTACGACACCCTTTGGGTAACATGCGACACATTCACTCTTAGGTCATAGTCTCTAGTGCGATATTAGTTACAAACATCCATAAAAAACAGTTCTTCCGTAAAAAACAGAAAACAAACTTCAAACCTTTTTGCCCCGTGGGCCCATAATTCAAAGGAAGCTTTTCTGAAGAAAAGAATGTCGTTAACTCCCAGTTCTACCGCAAACGGTAATGCCTAAGTCTCCAAGGGTCGAGCTGCGTACACCAAACTGCTGGAACTGTTTGTTAACCCTACTCGGAAAAACAGATGAATCTGAATCCCCGTAAGCCGTATTATCCCGAACTACGTAAGCTTTGATCTCTCATGCCTGTTGAGAGTACGTAGGCACAATACTGACGTATTGGCGAGCCACCTTCCCCGTAACCCGTGGTTAGCCGAACTACGTTGACTCTGATTTCTCATTCTCTGATGGGAATACGTAGGCATAAAGTGCGACGCTTTGCCGAGTCATTCTTTTTCTTTTCAGACCGGCCTTGATAGGTAGATAGATAAAACCAACCTGTCAGATAAACACAACAAGCGTGGATCCCATCGAGTATGATGGACGTGATGGGTGCTAATACCTTCCCCTTGCGTAACCGACTCCCGAACCCAGACATTGGTTGCGATGACCTTGTCTTATACCTTTTCGTCAGGTTTTTCCGATCGTTTCCTTTCCCGTTCTGAGGGATAAATAACGAAAGGTGGCGACTCTTCTGTTTTGCCGGCACCTTATTTTTGCGGTAGCGACAACTGGCGACTCTGTTGGGGACTTGATAGTTTCCTGGGGATCCAACGTCCCTTATGCGAGTCAATCTGGGGATCCAACGTCCCCTGCGAGAGTCAATCCTAGCGCTTGTATGATTACTTGTTGGGTTGTGTTTGTTTATCGCATTTTATTTCCCCGCACTTTATTTTTAGTATGATATGATTATCTGTGCTGTTGTGGGAGGGATTCTGATGAGTGAGAAGCCAGACCCAGGCTTGAGTGTACTTAGCATTAGTTGTGGAAATTAGTGGGCGCGTGCTTGCTTTGCAGGCACTAGTGTCTCATGAAATCCACGCTCAGACGAGGTTCTCCCGGTTGACTTCTTTTCCGGCCCTTTGGGTCTGAGGGGTTGTTGGTTTGGAGGATTGTCGACTCTGGGACCGATCATTTGGAATTCAGCTGAGTGAGGCCGCTTCAGGAGATGGTGATGCCACACCTTCTGGGTATCGTATCACCCCTCTTGAATGTCTGTGACGCTGATGACCGCATAGGATGCCGAACTTGTGTCAGTTTAGGTCCATACCTGTGAGCAGGGTTGGGTTTGTTGCAGGAAGCCTTAACCTTCAGACTACCTGGTTTTCTTGATAGTGAATCAGTTTTGTTGGTATCAGAGGTTCTCATCATCAGATGTATGTGTTCTTGACAGAGCAGATTTATGGTCCTGTATCAGAGGTCCTTATTATCAGATGTGTGTTTGTTCTCGACAGAGCAAATTTATGGTCCGATACCTGGGTTTCCTTCTTACCAGAGATAGTGGTTGTTCTTGACAGAGCAGTATTGTGGTTTTGTTGATACAGAACCTTCATCTCCTCAACAGCACAGTCGTCTTGATCTCCTGCTGCATGATTGCATTTTACATTGCTTTGCATTTGCATTTCATTAACGTGTGTCTGTGTTGCAGGTACCGCTTCCCCCGATTCAGGTTTTCTCGCCTTCTATTGTGCTGTCATGGGTTCTCTGAGGAAGACTGTGGCTTACAAACTCCCTACTCCTGATGTTGTTCAGCTGACTGGTTTGATTGCTTTGGCAGATGATTCTGTGAGAGATGAATTCAGAAAGTCTTACGGTAAACTGCTCAGTTTGGTTCGTAAACCCTCTGTGTTTGAGTTGAATGGGTTGCACGGCCTGCTGCAGTTCTACGATCCTCCTTTGAGATGCTTTACTTTCCAGGATTTTATTCTCGCACCCATACTAGAGGAGTATGTTGATTTGTTAGGGGTGCCTATCAAGAGTCAGATGCCCTTTGTTCATATGGATGTTGAGCCTAATCTGGCTAGCCTAGCCCCTTCACTTCATCTGGATGCCTCCGAGTTGGTCTTGTCTAGTTGGAACAGGGTTCCCGGTTTCTCCTTACAGTTCTTAGTGGGAAAGGCTCAGCAGTGCGCCAAAGACGGATGTTGGGTCGTGTTCAACGCCATTCTTGCTCTGTGCATATATGGCATCATTCTGTTCCCCAATATGCCTGACTTTGTAGACTTCGACGCCTTCCACATCTTTGCATCAGGCAACCCAGTCCCTACCTTGATAGGAGATGTCTACCATTCCGTCCACTACAAAAACGAGAACAGAAGGGGTAAGAATGTCTCTTGCTGTGTGCCCCTGCTCTATAGATGGCTTGATAGCCACCTACCCAAGAAGGGTCCCTTTGCTTCGTCTGCAGCCACAACTGAGTGGCCTGAGCGTTTGATGAGTCTGTCAGCGGAGGATATTGCCTGGTTTGATAGAGATAGGTTGGGTACCGAGATCATCTTCAGCTGCAGTGGGTTTCCGAACGTGCCTTTGATAGGCAGGAAGGGCTGTATAAACTATAATCCATCGCTGCTGGTCCGACAGTTTGCTTATGCTTTGAGAGCTCCGCCGAAGGATGAAGAGGTGCAGGAATCTCTGTACCTCACTGGTCTTCTAGAAGGGGATATGTTATCTAAGCTTCAGCACGCTTGGAATAGTATCAATAAGAGGGGAAAGCCGTCACTAGGAAAAAGTAATAGCCAGGCCTACGCTCCATATGTGACTTGGATCAGAGCCAGAGCAGATGCTATAGGGATGCCGTTTCCTCCTGCCAAGCCAGAAAACCCTCTAGTGATTGAAGAGCCTACCACCGTGCCTATTCAGCAGCATAATCAGGTGTTAGCTGAGAGAGATGAGCTGAAAAAGGCAAATGAAGAACTGGAGAAAGAATTGGCTCAACTCAGAAGCGAGAGAAGCGAAGCCGTCCATTCCTTCAAGAGGCAGACAGAGCTGGTGAACCAGTTAGGGACAGATTTGACTAAGCAGATAGCTGAGCGTGAGCGCTTGGGTCGAGACTTCAAAGCTGTCAATGATGTACTGGCCACTAAGAAGCAGCACTTGGATGAAGCGTACCGGAGAATATCCAAGTTTAATCAGCATTGGAAGGCCACCCTAGCCAACGACAAGGACGGGAGGATAAGCTGAAGCAACAGATCTCCAAGCTGAAAGCCCAGGTGAAGGCTAGTGAGAATAGGTTTGATGAAGAAACCGCTCGTAGATATGCCGCTGAATGTCAGCTCAACAAGGCTCTTGCTAACCTGAAGGAGCGCAAGCTGATGTTTGAATCCAAGAAGCGGAAGTTAGAAGATTGTTTCGACGAAGGAGCATGGGAAGACTCAGTTGAAGGTCTCCAATACACTATTACGCAGAGGGAGTTACTCGTCGAAGGGTTGCTCACTCAGCCTGATCATTCAGAAACGAGGAATCTGTTAGAAGAGTTTCGAGCCCGTGCCGTGCTTGACTATATTTGTAATCCTTTTGTTGTGATCGTTGTTGTATGCTGACCATCACCAGACTTGTTGGTCGAGGTCATGCTATTGATTAGCAAAAATTAATCATTTTATATTTTATTTATATATACATAAAAGGGAATCAATATTCAAATTTGTTAACATCTTTATATATCAATTATATTTTGTCTCAGTAGGATAAGCCTTTGAAGGGTCTGATTTCTTTATTTGTTCATAATAAATTAACTAATTTAAAATTTCTTTGTTTTTGTTTTATCAATCTCTAATAAAATTTTGATATAACTTTTTCTTCTTTGAATATATAGTTTTTTTTATAAAAAAAAATATTGACATTTTCAATTAGACCACAATCATGTTTTATCATTTCACTATAATTTTCAACAGCTTAATTATTATGCCTATAAGTAAGACGGTAAAATGTGATTGAGTTGACGTCTAAAATTTGCTTACAATCATGAAATTGTTTATCTTTTTACATAAAGATAAAATAAAATTGTTAAACTCGTAAGAATAGTTTTTCTTTCTTTTTGACAGAATTTAAAAGATTTCTTCTTTTGTTTTTGTTGAAGAGTTTATGCATTGTGCAAATTGGTCGGCAAAGTTGCGAACATCACAGCTCTTTTAATTGTATCTTGTTTTTTATAATTGGGTACAATTAGTTGTACCTTTGATGCAACGTTTAGGTAAAGTTTGTCCAATTAGTTCAATAGTCTTATTCGTTATTCCTTTCATTATATTAGTAATATATTTTTTAAATAAATATTTGTTTTATAAAGGTATACTAAATAGTATTGTAAAATATTTTTTAATTACTAGTAGTAAAAGATATATTAATATTATATTAAAATAGTGTTTTTTTTATGAATTACATGAATTATGTTTAAATACTACAGTTTTTTAAAAATGTAAATCATGCCATTCAACTAAAATTTTAATTAAAATTTTATCATTGATATCTGATTCGGGATATTAAAATTTCTGACGTAAGATAAAATATAATTAAATTTATTTAGTTGTATAAAGAATCACCGTGCTATAACTAAAGAGTTAATGTTTAATTAAAATTTTGATTTAGAAAAATTAAAATTTTATTTTTTGTATGTATAAAATTATAAGTTTAACCTTTTTTTTTATAAAATCAAAACATTGGTTTTAACCTTCTTAAATCAACACTCTTTAATACATCGCCGAAATCATTTTAATGCCAATTCTAGCACAAGTTCATACATTTAAAAAAAAATGATATCTTATCATAATTTAAAATCAAATCATTTATTTATGCAATATTCCCTCATTTGATACAATTTGGAATTCTAAATAAAAATTTAATAATTTACATTTAAATACAATTTTTAATTTTTATTAAACTAAAAAAATTTGAAAATATGATAAATTGAAAATAGTAAAATTAGTATAAAAAAAGATAAATTTAACTTAACATAACTTGTTTGATTTGATTTTGTAAATATTTTTGTTTTAAAAATTTGAAAATAATAAAACTAATTTGGTAATTTAATTTTACAAAACTGTTTTCTGTTTAAGAGTTTTAAAAAAACAAAGAAGTTAAATTAAATTTGAAATTTTTTAATTTTTAGTTTTGGAAATTGAGAAAAAAAAAGCAATATATCTTTTATTAATAACAAAATTATAATGTAGTACAATTTAAAAATAGTTTCCAAAAACAAAAGTAAGATCCTAAATTCAAAAACTAAAAAGCAAAAAAAAACATTAAAATTTTACCTCAAAAAATTATTTTAATTTTTTAGTTTCTAAATACTAAATAGAAAATAATTTTCAAATAATTTTAAAATTTTAAAAATTAAAAAACAGTTTTACAAAATGAATCTATAATTCATTAAAAAATTCTTAATTTTACTAGTTTAACTGACCAATGTTTACCATTACTAATTTTAAATTAGAAAAGCACTCAAGATATTTGGAAGCGTGACTGAAGAACAACACTTCACTATTCCCACGCTTTTTAGCATAGAACAGCCACACTCGATCACCGCCCTCCACATTCCGTTAACAAACAAACGTCTGTAAACAAGTGCCAGAAAGTTACCAGCCAACCAACCCAACAGCCGCCGTTAACGCCTAACTCAAGCGGCCGTTTCACGCCACTGCTACCAACGACGCTTTTGATAGCGACGCATCTCTCTCTCTCTCTCTCTCTCTCTCTCTCTCTCTCTCTCTCTCTCTCTCTCTCTCTCTCTCTCTCTCTCTCTCTCTCTCTCTCTCTCTCTCTCTCTCTCTCTCTCTCTCTCTCTCCGGCTCCGTACGGAGTTCGATACTCCGAGAAAGTGGAGCGATTTGGATCTCAGAAAGCGATATACATTTTGATTTTTTCTCCCCAATCTATCAACTCGCCTCAGGTATATATAGAAGCGACGCTGTTATGCTTCGTTTTGAGGAATGCAGTGTTGTCTTATCCGATCATTCGTTAATGGATTATTTTATTGATTGATCTACGATTTTCGGTTAATGCATTTTTTTAAACTGTATTATTGATCTGAATTTTTACTTTAATCCAGCTCAATTATGGTTTTCCGATTTAAACTTTCCTTTCTGATGTTGTACGTAGATCGTCGTGAATAAAGTGTCTCAATCTAGATTCGGACGAGCTTTGAATTTTGGATTTGGATATTTTTCTCTGATCGTGGCATCGTGTTAACTTCTATGACTAATCCATTGTTTTGTGTTTTTGTTCATTTGGGGATTTGATCCAGCTGAATAGTGGTTTTTGTTTACTTTCTGTTACACTTTGGAATTATTCGAATTTAAGTTGTTTGGTTCAAGTAGTTACTAGACAAAAAAGTTTGAGTAATTAAGTTCTAAGTAGATTATAAATGGACAAAATGTTGTGTATATAGGAGAAGTGACTCATATACCCGATGCTTTAGGTTTTGGGTGGAGATGTGGTGTCTCCCTCTCTCGTTGTGGTTGTGGAGCATTGGCCCGTGACTCCCCAACATAAATATTAACTATGGAATGTTATAGTTTCTCTAGAGTTTACATCTGTTCTTAAGCGATTTGATCCAGTTGCATATGCTGCTGTGTTACGATTGAATAATAATTGTATAAATGAAATGTTATCTTTTTCTTTAGAGTATACTCCATTATTAAATGTTGTTCTTGCTTTCTTGTGGTGCAGAGGTATTCTAGGCGCGGATTATTTAAGTCTTGAATAGAATGCAAGGTACAAAACTTATTTGATATTAAGATGTTTATTTAGTTGTGTTTTTGGATTGTTTTGGTGACTGATGATGACTCTGGTTTTAGGGGAAGGATTATTAGTTCAAGAAGATGAGAGGATTAGAAGTTTGGAGCCTGAAACCTCTGAGGATGAGTGGCGGAAGTCTCGAGCTAGATCTCTTAGGAGAAGAGCGATGACTGCCTCAACAAGACTCACTTATAGTCTCAAGAAGCGTAATAAGCGTGTAGCCGATTATCAATTTGATTCAATTTTCATTGAAGATATCCGTGACGCCAAAGAGGAAGAAACTGTGAATTCATTTCGATTGGCACTGCAAACAAGAGATCTGCTTCCAGATTCCCATGACAATTATCACACAATGCTGAGGTAATTTGTCTGACTGAAGTTAACTTTACTGCTAAGCATGCAGTTTCTCTTTAGATAGCTCAATTTATGACTTGAAATAAATAGAAATATAATTGGTTATGCTGTTTGGATCTCATTGATTCATATGTCAAAGGTACAACTTTTATTTTACCTTAATTTAATCAAGGAAAATTAATTGCACAAAAGTGGAACTTGAAGCACATTTCTTGCTTTCAGTTTGGAGTATTCTTCCTTTTTAAAACAGGGTTGAATCACAAGTTTAATTTAATGAATTATTTGTCCAGATTTCCGTCCATAATGCTTTAAAACCTTTTCCAGAAACTTCTATCGAGGAGAATGTATTTTGTTCTTGACAAGTCGAGGAGAATGGATAATAATTATTTTGCTATACAAGTTTTTGTTCAAAAAGAAATGTTTTACACATGCTGTGTGTTACAGGCTGTTGCTGTTTTAATGCTGCAGGTTTCTGAAAGCCAGAAAGTTTGACATTGATAAAACGGTCCAGATGTGGGCAGATATGCTCCATTGGAGAAAGGAGAATGGAGTAGATTCTATTTTACAGGTAAAGTTTGATACTAGTTTATTTTCCTTTTACTTAATAGGGAAGCTAGTATTTCCTAATTATTCGTACACAAAGATTGAAAGAGCTTATCTGAGTTTTCAACTCAAAACAGCCTCCAAAAGCATCTAGTTGTAGTGAGGAAAAATCCTGTGTAGTATTTTCCAATAGAAGATTTTCCCCAATATTGTTTGTTTGATCAGGAATTATTTTAATCTTTTCATCTGAAGGAACATTAAACAATAAGTAATATGCAGGATTTCATATATAAGGAGTATGAAGATGTTCAGCGTTTTTACCCTCATGGTATGCATGGTGTGGACAAAGAGGGGCGACCGGTTTATATTGAGAGACTTGGCAAAGTTGAACCCACCAAGTTGATGAATGTCACCACAATAGATCGATTCTTAAGATATCATGTTCAGGGATTTGAGAAAATGTTTAAAGAGAAATTCCCAGCATGTTCTATAGCAGCAAAGCGGCACATAGATAGAACAACAACAATAATTGATGTGCACGGCGTGGTAAATTCTATGCTTATAACGACATATCAGAATAGCATAAATAACATGCTGTGGAAATTATAGTTTATTGCTACTTTGCTGTGATGCAGAACTGGTTGAGCTTTAGCAAAGTTGCAAATGAACTTGTTATGCGCATGCAAAAAATTGATGGTGATAACTATCCCGAGGTAACTAAATGTTGTAGGATGTTGAATTTAACTTGGTAAGCAAATCATAGCAGTGATCTTTAGAGTGGCAATCTCATTAATTCAATTCCGAGATTCTTTAAAAGATTTAAAAAATAGGTATGCAAGCTGTTTCAATTCATGATAACTAAGAAAAAAGGAATTTAGTACAGATTAGGTTTATATGTGTTTATTTTCCTGCTAAGTTCAGTGTTCTTGTTTCTTGTCATTATATAATTCATTTTGTCATGCATATGCTGACACGGATGCATGCATGTATGTGCACTCATATACATGTCGAAAAGAAACCTGAATTAGGGATACAAAACTTACAATGCTCTGGTACCGTTACTGCAAAGTGAAAGTTGCCTTTGGTAATTTTGGTACACAGACCTCTTGCATTTCTGAATATGCTCTTCTTTTTCCAGACATTAAACCAAATGTTCATTGTTAATGCTGGTAGTGCGTTCAAGCTAATATGGAATACAGCAAAAGGATTTCTTGATCCAAGGACCACAGCCAAAATAAATGTATATATCTTTCTTTTCTTGCTTTGATTTAAATTTAGAAAGGAATGACAAGAGTCTAAATGATTCATGCCGGATTTACAGGTTTTGGGAAACAAGTTCCAGAGCAGATTGTTAGAGGTTATAGACGCATGGTTTGTGTTGTTTTTGTACTGTCTCAGCTAATTAACTGCTTCTATGTCTGAAATATGAATATTTTACAAACATTTGCTTTTGAACAGCCAACTTCCTGATTTTCTGGGTGGAAGTTGCTCGTGCCCAAACGATGGAGGATGTCTTAGATCTAACAAGGGACCTTGGAATGATCCTGACATTTTGAAAGTATGGCATCATTAGGATTGTTGCATTTGTTTGAATTCCATAAACAATTACTGCTCAAATCTACAGCTAATACTCCCTTGTGCTATGTACAGTTGTTAAATTCTAGAGAAGCAACAAAGCCAATAAAATTTGGAAGTTCTTCTGTTGCTGATAGATTAGATACCGATTCATATGCCAGCACGGTTACTCATAAATTGGTTAAGTTTGAGTACAGTATTCTTCTTTTTTGCACAATTCACAAGTCACATTCATACTGTTTTTGCATGATGTGAAGCTTTACTCACAACTATTTCTTCACAGGTTACAAGCACTGAAATATCTGAACCTGGATCAACGTCAGAAGCAACATTAATTCCTTCAACTTTTATGCAAACAGTTCCTTCTAGTGATAATGTAAGCTGTCTTTCTATTTTCATTTTTTTGTGTTTTCTTTCTTATACATGTAGAAGTTTTAGGGTTTTCGTATAGAGAGAAGAAAAGGAATACTAAGAATTATTAAATTGGAGAAATGCTGGAAACAAGCTCTTTCCAAATACTCACTTATTGGGAGATATTTATGTGGACCCATTCCCTATTTGGTGGGACATACCTCCAAATTTGTGGCACTTACGTGAAATTCATCCGATAATGAAGAATATGTTAGTGTTGTTAGCATTTTTAATTTATACCATAATGTGAATGGTATGCTGCATTTTATTATAGAAGACAAAGTACCGATTTTTATTTATACCAATACTACTGTTGAGATATGCACTGATTTGAATCTTTACTATTAAGGTATTCCTTGTATATAATTCTGTATTTATTAGGATTGCTTTATCCAAATGTATTCCCTTAATAAAGGGATTCACTTTGTACAGTTTTCATTATTAGTAATATGAAGCTGAGAGCTAATCTTTCAGTTTATTCAGTACCAAAACCTTACTCTCAAGTACTACTATTAATCCTCTTTAATTAATCATGATTTATAAAGAAATATGAAAATCAATCCTAAGTGGTAATTTGTTAGAGATATATAAGAAATATGCAGATGGTTTGCTGGGTATGTTAAATATTTTATGTTAAAGTAATAAGGCAAGATGTTTTTCTAGACATCCTAACAATACATCTCACATGAGAGTGATGAAACACGGGCTCTAACATGAACACCAAATACAATACAACAACACTTTTCTAGACATCCTAACAATTCATCTCACATGAGAGTTATAAAACCCGAACACTAACATGAACACCAAATACCAACACTGCGCATGCAATGTCTAAAATATAGGACATTAGGATAAAGTGGACTCACATGCATATAAATATACATATAGGAAGAGTATTTCCTTTGATCATGAAAGGAATTAATCTCGGCCATTCTCTTGTTGTATGGTGAAGATTATCTTCTCACATACTCACTTAATACACCCTCTATACATCTCACATGAGAGTGATGAAACACGGGCTCTAACATGAACACCAAATACAATACAACAACACTTTTCTAGACATCCTAACAATTCATCTCACATGAGAGTTATAAAACCCGAACACTAACATGAACACCAAATACCAACACTGCGCATGCAATGTCTAAAATATAGGACATTAGGATAAAGTGGACTCACATGCATATAAATATACATATAGGAAGAGTATTTCCTTTGATCATGAAAGGAATTAATCTCGGCCATTCTCTTGTTGTATGGTGAAGATTATCTTCTCACATACTCACTTAATACACCCTCTATACATACATCTGTGGAGCACAAAAAAGCGATAATGTATGATGGAGTTTGCCAAAAAGAAATTTGACAATTAGATCACATTTGCTTAATTTTGAAGGTTGACGGATTTTATTCGCTCAAAAATTGAGGACCATAGCATACTCCAAATTAGATGGATCAAAAGTGTTATTAAAAACTTTTTTTTTCTTTCTCTTGGAACATTGAGTTTCACATCTTGTTTTTATCTAGAGTTTCTCTAAATAAAGTAAATGGTTAGTGAAACACTTCTTGGGTTCCACACTAGCTAAAGTGTGTCAGTTTTGCTTATGAAAATAAATGTTGACATGCTTTTGTTGCCTAAACACAAATTTGAGGATACTAAAACTAAAGCCAAGATAAAGATTTCAAACATAAACGGAAGTTTGTATAATATTTATTTACTTTTCATCTTAAATTTATAAGTATAAATACAGTGAATGTGCGAACTTCTAATATATAGGTTGATGGAAATATGATAGTGAAATACCATAGGTGCCAAATTTTAAACTTCACGATTTAATTAAACTTCATTAAAAGAAGGAAAAGGTTTTGGGATAAACCTGAAAATCTATATAACCTTTAATATAAAATAGAAGTAAAAGTCAATTTTCAGTAATTTGTTTATTTTTAGTATTGACTAACTGCTGCAACTCATCTATGATATGGAACTATATTGCAGAAAAGGATGAGAGAGCGCATACCTATCCGCAACCTAGATGAGCCAAACAATGATGCCAAAGAAGTTGGTGATGTTGGTTTACCAGGTAAGTCATCCAAAAGCATGTCCTATTATAATTAGGGTTTGTCTTGTGGTTTATTATAACTTACGTCCCCAAAATTTGGTAAAGTTTGGTCTTGAAATGCGCTATTCGTGGTCCACTGGTCCTTGTTGTGAACATTGTCTTATCAATGGTAATGTTTCTAATGGAGTGACACCTCAGTTCGTACAGTCAAATAATATGTATTGGCTGCAAATGTGTTTAAAAACGCCTCCCCCTCACCAGGGCAGGTCATTCATGCAATCTGTCTAATTCAAAATGAAACCATGCTATTCCTTATTTGTTCTTCTTCCTTGTTGATAGTTTGTACATACACAGTAGTGATAGAATCACCAATATGGATCCGCATTGGATCAATATTCTCATTGGAACAAATAATGACAGTGTTATCAACCAAATCCCTCATAACCTTAAACTCATATTTTTCGAATTAAGTGATTTCAATCAAAACTTGTTTGGTGAAACTAACACCCAACCTAGCCTAGCAAATTTCCACCGAACCTTCTCTATTTCGTGCAATCCCATCTTCTGTGCCGCCAAGAGTGAAAATTAGCCTCAAAAACAACGGAACCTCTCCGATATTGTTGTCCATTTGGAGGCACTCTTTGAAAATGGTGCTGATACCAGAAGGCGTGACTCATTTTAGGAAACGGAGGAGGAAAAGATACCTTTTAAAGTTCAAAGACTAAAACTAAACTTAACCATATTTTGGAGGACTAAAAGATAAATAATCCTTTTAGTGTATTTATTAATATTTATCATATGATGTTCAAGTTTTTTTGCTTTATATGATAATAATAGAATATGCAACATAACTTCAGATTAATCTTGGCTTACATGACTCAAGTCTGGCAAAAATTAAAAGAGGTGTTGGGAAAAGTCCAAGTCCCACATTAGAGGTATTAGAGTTTGGCCTAACACAACCTTACAAAACCGGTTGGTAAGGTGAGGGGTGCCACTCTATATAAACTATTTCAATGCTCTATCTCCAACCAATGTGGGACTAGGATCTTCCTAACACACCTCCTCACGTCCAACACTCTTTTTAGGCTTGGTACGTGGATTTTAAACGGTGGGCTGCTCAAGGTCCGATCGATAGGCTCTGATACCATATTAAAGTTTGGCCTAACATAACCTTACAAAACCGGTTTTGTAAAGTTGTGTTAGGCCAAACTCTAATATGGTAGCCCAAAAAGAGTGCTGGACGTGAGGGGGTGTGTTAGGAAGATCCTAAAGTCTCACATTGGTTGGAGATAGAGCATTGAAATAGTTTATATAGAGTGACATCCCTCACCTTACCAACTGGTTTTGTAAGGTTGTGTTAGACCAAACTTTAATAAGAGGCTCAATGTAAAAACCTAATTAGAGGAATTTTATGTAGTTTAAATTTATTTAGAAAATTATTTCACTTGGTCTAGGCTTAACCAAGTCGTATGACAGATGTTCCTAAGGCCATCCGTGTTTTAGAACAGAATGATTATTATGTCTTTATATTTCCCTGTGCCATACGCTCTTTTTTGAAGTTCAGTTTTTATGCTCTGGAATGCAGTATTCTTTGTTGATGAAATGGTGTATCTGACAACTTTATTAACTGTTTGAGCCACACTGACTTGTCTCCTTTTCCAGTTGAGAAAATTCCATATCCTGCACTAACTATACTTTAAAAAATGATGCATCTGATAGGTGGTTTAAGCAACAATAATTCAAGAAAACAACCAAAGAAGCTAATTTCCTATATCACCAGTACATTGAATCAAATCATAGTCAAAGTGTTGGCTTGTATATATGTAGTATTTGCAGCATTGGCAAATTTTTGTATGGTTCGCTCTGCCAAAAACCAACCAGGAAGCCATCAGAAAATTCAGCTAGTGGAATCCAGCTCTCCAGAACAAATAATCACTCCGGAAATAAAGGAGCCGATTTGGAAGAGGTTGCAGAATTTAGAGGCAGTAGTGACAGAGATGGCTAATAAACCTAGAACAATTCCTCCTGAGAAAGAAGATATTCTTCAAGAGTCGCTGAGTCGTATAAAAGGAATAGAATATGACTTGCAAAAGACAAGGAAGGTAGTGCCAGTCTCCTGTGATAAAATTGATCCTTTTGAAGGACATATTGTTTAAAGAATTCACATTACTATGTTGATTGAGTTTGCTTCTTCATTTTAGGCACTGCTTGCAACTACTTCAAAGCAAGCTGAGCTTGCCGAGTCACTGGAAAGTTTAAAGGATGATAAATTTGATGTAAGTCGCTACTGCCTCTCATTGTCCGTTTGAGAACTTATGTATAAAACTTGTAAGCAAAATAGACTGTTTTAAAATGTTGCCGGTACATAGTGCATACCTTTCTTCGCATTTAATGCAGACCATCATAGAATTTCAGTTGGAAGATTTATTGTAATTTATATCAAAATTTTGTCATGGGCTAAAGGAGAAAACTCATCATATTTGAATTGTGCAACACCTTTCTGCAAGCCTTGTTGCATTTCAATGTTTTACTTGATCTTATTGAAATGTGTTTCCAGATAGAATGTATGCCCTATCTCATCTCATCTGGCACTGTTCAATATACTTTTAGATCTTATAGGCTTAAATAAATTTGTAGTACTTTTTTCCTTCCAGATTCTTTGTTTTTGTATATACTGATAATTATAACTTTCTAAACATACAGGGGACAAACTCATGTTGGCCTAAAAATAGTAAATACTATGCCCCTGGAAGATGAGTATACTTCTTACAGCATCATGGCAGTATATTGTTTTTGATACTCTACGGCTGAATTACTACGGGATCTAAACCTCTCTTGACTTATATAAAGGATTTACTCTCATAGGTGACTTTACTTCTGTGATATAACCACAGAATTTTGTACACACACACTGGAAGAAATGGAAGTATTTGTAATACCCATTCTTTTCAGGTTTGAGAAATGGGATATGGGGGTTGACACACCCCCAGTCTACTCAAGGCAGCAAGAAGTTTATATGAGGGCTCTGGACTCTTGAGTTCTTCCTCTCAATAGGCATTATTGTGTCAACCACATTATTTTCTTACTACATTTCTTGTACAGAGAGTATATTGATACAAAAAAATGCTACTCAAATTCAGATGTATTTATTTTAATATATACCAGTAGCATTTGTGAACGAAAAGGAAACTTTTTCAGATGATACATACTTTTCAGATGATACATAGTACATAGTTTGTGTTTACTTTGCCTTGGACTAGAGGAATATATCTTTCTGTTTGTGAGTCTTTATTTTCTTTAGACATTTTGATAAGCACACCTGTTATCATAATAAGTAGAATGTGTAAAAGAAAGTGAATCAATAAGCAACACCATCAACTATCAATCAACTATCTTTCTATTAAATGAACATACCTGCAAACTACCAATAATATTCTTCACTTTAAATTTTTTAACACTTGCAAAAGGTTAAAATAATAAAAATATAAAATTTTAATTAATTCACCTTACTTTTATTAAATGTTAGCAAGTGTCAAGTTCTTATTTGATATTTTTTCTAATTTTCATTTTTTTCTCCAGTTCTCACTCTTTCACTCACAATTTCTCTTTTCAATATTTTCATTTTTAATTTTTTCTCTCTACATTTTCTCCTTCCTTTTTTATTTTTCTGAGCATGCATAAATAAATGAATTTAATTTTTTTAATTAAATGAAGAAAAATCCATACAACTCAACCAAAAACATAGAAATGATAAAAAAATTATTTTCAAATGTCAAAATTTTATTTTTCTTATAGGTCACTATCAACAAAATATCTATTTTATTTTAATTAATAATTGTCTTTATGACACAATTCTTATTTTAAAATGTCAAAATTTCTATTTTTCTCATGGATCACTTTATCAAAAAAACATCTATTTTATTTTAACTAAAAATTGTCTTTATTTGGGATACATAATTCTTATTTTTAAATGTCAGTTTTTTTAATTTTCTCATAGATCACTATCAGTAAGATACCTATTTCATTTTAATTGATAATTGTCATTATTTGAGATATAAAATTTTTATTTTTAAATGTCAAAATTTCTATTGCTCTCTGCTATCAACAAAATACATATTTTATTTTAATTAACAATTGTCTTTATTTGAAACACAATTATTATTTTCTAATGTCAAAATTTTTATTTATTTTTCACGGATCACTATCAACAAAATATTTATTTTTTTAATCAATAATTATTTTTATTTGAGACACAAAATTTTTATTTTTAAATATTAAAATTAAATTTATATTATTATTATTTATTGTATAATTAAATAATTTATTTCAAATTTATATATATTTAAATAAAATATATTTCGTATTAACCCAGGAGTATCTTTATCTTTTTAGTATAAGTTAATACTTCTACTATTTACTTGCTAGATTGTTCTCTAATAATCCAAAACCCCTCATGGAGAGCCTAAATAGGTGACCCTAATAACTAGTGTTATCATTCAAATGTGAAATTTCTTTGAACCAAAATAGAATCTTGCATCGCAGTTTCCTTGATATGTGTTGCAGTGTTCTCGGTTGTTCTCGTCCACATGCTCCTTAACTTATGGTCAACATCATTCATTTCTTTTATAATATTTTTTGTGGAAAAATTTGGTAGTGTTGCTGGTAGGATTACGGAGTTAATTTTATATAATTAAAAAATTATTGAAGGTTGAGAAACACAAGAAATGAGGGTTTGAATTGAGTTTTATATTTTCTCTTTTTTGCAGAATTAGAAGAATAAATATAACAATGATAAAAAAATAAATGACACAATTATTTTTATCCTGATTCACTGTTAACGAAATTATTCCAGTTCACCCTCAAGATGATTTCGCCTTATCACAAGGAACTAATTCAATAATCATCAACGATTACAATCACAATGGATACCTTCCATTGTCTTCTTGAGAATCATGACATTCACTCGCCTTTCAAGGAATCAACCTTCAAGTCGTTAGAAACGACCTGACCCTCTCAAGCATTCTGGTCTTCACTCAACCGCTCAAGAAACATCATCCACTAAGTTGTTAGAAACACGCTTAGTCATCTCAAGCATTCTGGTCTTCACTCGACCGCTCAAGGAACAACACCTTTTACAAAGATTTTCTTGTGCACTAATATGCTTCTTACAAGCTGATTACACAAATGAATTACATGAGCACCTAAGTGTTTCTAAGCAAGATATGAGCAACAACTCCTTACTTTCTAATACAGAAAATTACTTAAAGAATGAATCTCTGAGAGATTATAATACATTAGTTCTGTATTGCTTATAAGCTTTCTTAATGAGCACCATGACTTCTTTTCATGAGCTGTTAGCTTTTTTTGATTAACTCCTTCTTGAGCATTTAATGCTTTTTCCAGTTTAACCATAAAGATCAACTAAGTTACTATGCTTCACTTATTGATGTTTCACTTGACTAGTTCACATGGCTTTAGCATGTTGCATTGTTATACGCACTTCAGTAGTTTGCTTCGGCTTTTTGTTCATTGAGCATTCTTCATTTAAGCTTCAACTTGTAGCATTTTCTTCAGCACTTTGGCTTTGCATAGCAGTGTGCTATCCCAGTAACCAACAATTCTTCAAGCTTCTTGATCTTCAATTTATAGAGCTTGAGAGAATAGATCTGTTGAGGGGTTTTCTTGGAAACATATTCCGACAACAATATCCCAATGTTCACATGAAGGAATTGTCAACATCATTGTACAAAAAGTTGCTCTTGCGCCACCTTTTCGAGGTAGATGTCACAAAGTTTTAGTACTATTATATTCAGCTTAAAACCATTCTTATCTTCGGTCTTCTAGCATCTTCAGAGGCTTCTGATATTAACTTGATGAAACGTGTTGTAAATGAGTCTTTCTTTGTGTAATATTTAGAACCACAGTCTTTAGAATCACATATCTTCGTTCAACAGAACCTAGTCATAAGAATCTTCAACACTTAGTTTCTTAAAAGCATTATCTTCAGAGTCTTTAGAACTTGTTCTACCAAAACCTCATCTTCAGAGTCTTCAGATTTCATTAAGCACACTTTTGTCTTCAGAGTCTTCAGCACTTTGTTCAATCAGAACATTGTCTTCAGAAACTTTTCAGAACTTGATCTTTATAGATGATTTCTTCAGAATCTTCAGAGCTGTAACAATAGAAAGTACATTTCATGTAAATCCTTCTAGACTTACTTATAAAGTTTCAATCAGAAACCTCGTTACTAACGTTCCTTAGAACTGTTGCATTAGAAGTATTTCTAAATCTTGGCCTTATCTTGTACACATATGTTTTCTTCCAGAGTGTTGATAACAGAGTCTAATGACGTCACACGTCTTCTTATCAGAGTCAGAATCATATTGACAACAGTCACACACTAGACAAAAACCATATCATATGGAATTGTTCTCTTAGATAACATGTGCAGTTATCATCAAAACTCAAAGGCCAGATGTAGGACCAAATCTTGTTCTTGCAATCTCCCCCTTTTTAATGATGACAAACAATGCATTTTCATAAACAATTTGTATAGGGTAATCACCATAAACTCACAAAGTCAGAGATAAGCTTAACAATGTCATGTCGCAATTGTGAAAACACCCGGCGGAAAAACAGAAGAGTCGCCACCGAACATTATTTATCCCAAAGAGAGGGAAAGGAAACGATCGAAGAAAACCTGAAGAACGGGAAAAGACAAGGTCATTGTAACCAAATCTTGGGTTTGGGAGCCGGTTACGCAAGGGGAAGGTATTAGCACCCCTCACGTCCGTTGTACTCAACGGGATCCACGCTTGTTGTCTAATCAAAGGGTGTGTTTATCTATAAGCTAAAGCTAAATGGAAACGAGAACAAAATAAAAAGAAATAGACTCGATAGGACATAACCGCCCTATGCCTACGTATTCCCTTGTGCAATGGGAAAGTCAGAGTCAACGTAGTTTGGGAAACTACGGGTGATGGGGGAAGGTTGCTCGCTAAGACATCGCCGTCTTGTGCCTACGTATCCTCACCTGGTATAAGAAATCAGAGCAAACGTAGTTCGGGTAAACGAAACCACATGTTGGTTAAGTGTTTTTTATGAGTGATGTTAAGTTCTCATTGCAGCAGTTAGGGCCGATACCTGTTTGCGATAGAACGAAAAAATAACGTACTATTTTTTAAAAAAGAAGTTGAATACAATCCCGAAGGATAAAAGGTTTGAGTTTTGTTTGTGAGTTTTAGTGAAGTGAATTATTTTGCTTTGTGATTCACGTTGCACTAAATACTATGATATAGGAATGAACGCGTCACATATCGCCCTAAGGGCATACACTAAACACTCTAGACAAGTGAAGGGAGACCCCTCACTCATCATTTCCCATGTGCTTAAGGCGCGTAGCGTACAATGTTCATCGTAATTATTAGATGAGTTAGAATGTGTTTTGAGATGAGAAGAGAGGCGCACGAAAGGTCTAAGGGAAAACTCGGCCCTAACGTTGTCATGCAAAGTGGTCCTAAAGTTGGGATGTGAAAGGAGATTCTATCCTAATGTTAGCATGCAAGAGATGGACCTAGGGTTGAGGTTAAAAGGGATTAGCCTACTTGTTATCATGCTTGGGTTAAACTCCTAATGTCTATCTTACTCCAAATTTAATCGGAAATTAAATTGGAATGAGAGTCTTAAGGGAGCATGCAAAGACAAAGCAATATAAGAAAAGAAGGCTAAAACAGCAGCTACGACAGCGCTTCCTGCACAAGACAACAGTAAAATCCAGCACACAAGCAAGACAACATATAACGACACATGATTCAACATAAAAACAGGTGTGAAAAGCCAGGCAGCAAGCAAGCAAAGACAACATGCAAGTTCAGAAAAAGAACATCTGCGAAAAGCAGGGCAGCAAGCAAACTTGAATGCAATTAATCAAGAACAAATACCAATCATGGGTAGATATCATGCAACAATGGACATGCTTCAACAATCAAACATAATCGATCAACAACAATGCATCAACAAGAATCATCAAGATCAACATGTTCTCTTCATATTAAATTGGACGATCAACCGATCAAACAAAACACACAACAAAGCGGAAACGAAAGCCAATGCAATCATACATCACAATGTTCAGCAACAAGCATTCAATGATAATCAATTAATCATGCCACAAGAAAGTAGAACAAATGATCACTCATCAATCAAACAATATCAACATGTTATGCGTTCAAACAGAAACCAAAAGTTACGCGTCGATGAATCGAGATCAATCATTCAAGAATGGTGAAACATGTCAAAAACAAACCACATAAATGTACCATATTAATCCATGAAGTTTACATGTGGAAAGGATACCAAACAAGCAAGAAAATGCAAGAAAATCACATTCTGCCTCAGTGGTAACCGGTTACTCAATATAAGGTAACCAGTTACTCTATTGAAAAAACAACTGAAAACGTGAAATTTGCACTGAGTAACCGGTTACTCTATATAAGGTAACCGGTTACCATTGAACCATAATCAAAAAAACAACTTTTAAAATTAGTTTTCAGCATCCAACAACTTATCCAATCAACCATATGAACATGATATCAATCAAGCACGAAATTAACATCAAGAAACAATGATCAGTCAACATGTAAACATAATCAAACACTAAAATCACAAATCACCATGATCCAAATCAACAAAATGAATAAAAAAGCAGCAAAACCCATGGATCTACATTGTGATTATTCAAATAAGCTCAAAACAAAATTAGATCTAGAATTGCCAATCTTCAAAGTGGAGATTTGCTTTGGTGATTGTTGATTCACTTGAAATTAGCAGATCCAAGAAAGAAACCTAGATATTCTTCAAGATCCAAGAGCTTCCTTGTGGTAGAAATGAAGATCAAGCAGAAATGATCCAAAAAGCACTTCCAATCTAGCTTCCAAATTCAGATCCAAAACCAAACGAAAATTGAATGGTGAATAGATGATAATGGAAATGAATGATGGAGGTTTAGCTCTAGAATTCTATGATTCCAATGAAGAATCAAAGAACTCAAGTGAGAAAGCTTTAATGGAGATTTTGGGAGTGAAAAAGTTGAGAGCAAATTCTCAAGAATGAGTGTGAAGTCTGAAAATGAAGGGTAATCCTGTGAGGTTTGAAGAAAATTTACTTGAATAAGCTCTAGGTTTGGAACAAAATGTGGTTTGGAGTGTGGATTAGCATTTGGAATGGAAATTAGGAGTGGAATTAGAAATGAAATGTTTGAAATTTAGAGGGAAATGATAAAAGTTGAAACAATTCTAGATCCTTCCAAATATGATCAAGTGAAATCAATGGTTGAGAATGGTTGGAAAATTACTCATGCTGAAAATTTCAATTCCTTGACAAACTGCGCTTGAAATAACCGGTTACCCTATATGCAGTAACCGGTTACCACATTCAAAATTTTCCACCTTTGGCGTCAAATGGAGGGAATCTTGTACAATTGCCCGTTGCAACTTGTTCTGAACCCTGTTATGCCTCTGAAACCTGCTCTTGAATATCATAACTATGAGAACGCTTGAGATAGCCTGTACACTGTCTCCCAGGATGAAAATAATTTGCTAAATAAAATAAAATTGACCGCTCGATTGCTGGATGTTGCGGTGAAAATTGGATGTCAAGCTATTGATTAACTTGAATCTTAATTCATTTACAACCGGACTTTAATTTATCCAAAAAGGAAAGGTTTAAAGAAAGAAAAACCTATAAGAGTGCAAAGCAAAAAGGCAAGGCCTAAAGCTAAGCAAAGAGAGATCTAAAGGTTCGAGGGTTGGTTATACCTAGGGAAGGTGTTAGCATCCTAAGCATCTGTAGTACTCTACAGAAACCTCTTGTTAATATTTGTGTTTGCTACATTTTACTTGCTAAAGGAAAAAGTGCCTAGGTAAAGATCTAAAGGTAAAAAAGGTATGTACAAAGTTTGCTTGCGAAGACATCGCATCTCGTGCCTACGTATCCTGACGGGAATGGAATCAGAGCAATCGTAGTTCCCCTATCCAGGAATAGGAACTCTTGACTGTGGTCAAGGTTCCAAAGGGATGCAAGTATTCATAAAGAAGTACTTACAGGGAGTGCGGTGACTCCTCTTCTAAGTTGAGATGATTAAGATAAAGAATGTCCACGGCGGGACGCTAATCATGAGTACGGCGACTCAAATCCTAAGGCTAGGATAAAAGGGTAAAGGTTGTCCGCGGCGGGACGGTAAACGTGAGCGCGGTGGCTCAAATCCTAAGGATAGGATGAGGAGAAAAGATTGACAACATTTAAAGGTGAAAATATACATTAACACGAGAAAGCAGCAAAAAAGAAACACTGAAAAAGGATTAAATTTGAAGAGTTTATGAATGTTTGAAAATAGTGAAGAAAATATGAAATAAAACAAATAAGTAATTAAAAAGTGCACTAGGTGGGAGTTGAACCCAACACCTTGGAATCACAAGTGAGAATCTTCACCACCAAGCCACAAGGGGCGCGTGTGAAAGAGATGGAAAAGAAGAATAAAATAATTAAAACAAGGAAATCACAAAAAAATGCAAAAAAGGGTCATCATTGAGGATCGAACCCAGGTAACATGGCATGGAAGGCATAAGGGGCACAAGTCTCTACCACTGGGGTGGCTATACATCCATTGATGAAAGCCACCCCATAAATATATATGGGATGTTTTAAAACCAGGCTGAGCCAAAACAAAGAACAAAATTCAGTTTTGCATTTTCATCACAACTTTCTCAAATCTTGATGGTTTTTAACAAACCTTTAGTGCAAATTGAGTAGAAAAACACAAGGAACATGATGGCACTTTTAGATTTTTGAAATTCTTTCTCTATTTTGAAACCCGATAGTGTGTGTATTTGGAAGTTTTGATGCATTTTGAAATGTATGTCATGTTCCAGCCAGTTTAAGTTCAAACAATCATGTAAACATATTACATATGAGTTAATAAGTGAGTTCAAACACATGATTGCATTCAAAACAAACTGTAACTCAGATTGACATTCAAGTTGCAACTTTTAACATGAAGAGACATGATGATGTGAGAATCTAATTCTAAATCAATTCAGATCAATTAAAACATGTGTACATGCTATAAATGTGTTATGGAGTGGATCCAAATAGGTGTTGATGTTAGAAACAAGTTAACATGAAAAATGGCATTTCAGTTGCAAGTAAAACATGATATAATGCAGTTGGAGAATCAAGTCAGAATTGATGCAAAATTAGGTCATGTAAACCATATGTACATCTCACATATTTGATAATGAATGAGTGCAAACAAAGAAACCAGACCAGAATGCTTTGGAATGCAAAGTGAGGTGTGTGCTGCAAATTGGCTTTTATAGTGATGCAGTAGGAATGTCAATTCATGTTTGATGCAAAATTAAATCAAGTCATCCTCATACACACAACATATATATATATATATATATATATATATATATATATATATATATATATATATATATATATATATATATATATATATATATATATATATATATATATATATATATATATATATATATATATATATATATATATATATATATATATATATATATATATATATGCTATTAAGAGTGAATAAACACCAAAAGAGATTCAAAACAGGCTGAGGTAGAAATTTGCATTCAAACTGCTATTTATCATTTTGACCAAACATGAGCAAGTCTAAAATCAGTGTGAAGCACATTTGAGCAAAACCAAACACATACACCTGTTACTTATGTGATAACAAATGAGTTCCAACCTATGAATCAACTAACAAGCCAATGCAAATAAAAATAACATATTGATGCCAAAAACTTGTCCTATGCTGCAGCAGCAGGGCTGTTTCTATAAGAGTGATATTTTATGACAAGTCAAAGTACATACACACTAGGTACATGATAAGGGATCTGTATAAGACAACAAAACAGACATACTTCCAGCAATGCAAAAATTCAACACATGGATCATAAAAACAATAGTATTGCCAGCTTGATGACAATCAAGGCAAATGGCATGATAATGAAATGAGATGAGCTAAGGGTCACTTACCTCTTGTAGACAAACTCCAGCAAGCCAAAATACCAAAGAAAACCAGAGAATACTTCAACACCTCCAAGCTTTGGACTCGCCTTCTTCTTGAAGCAATGTGCAAATCTTAAGACAGTTTGAGAAATTAATTCCACCAATGATTTCCAATGTTATGAACAGTTGAGAAATGACATTTGTAAGGTGTTAGGGTGATTATAACATCAAGCAAATGTCTAGAACAAATTTTGGCAGGTTTTGTGGCTTTTGGTCAAAGTAACTTGGTATGGAAGTTGACTTTTTGAATGGTGAGGTTTTTGAGTGGTCTAAGGTCTTGGACACCTTCTATATCATATTTAGAGATTATGTGGATGATTGTTGGGGAGTTTTAGTGTGGAGAAATGGTTTTGGCAGCATTTGTAGCAAGGCAGATTTTGAAGTGTTTTTGTGAAAAATGTGATTTTGTGATTTTGAAGCAAAGTGTGAAAGAGCAAAGGCTAGAGCTTTCTATGGGTTTTTAGAGTAGATATTGTGTGTGAAATGAAGTGGTGAGGGCTCCCTTTTATAGGCAAATGAAGAGAGGGGCAGATTTGGAGATTTCCTTCATAGGAAGGAAATGTTTGCTTTTTGAGTCAAACCTCCACAAAGGGGTTTTCTTGGCAGATAGGTAAGTTCAATAGTCAAGCAAAATGATGAGTTTGAAAGGGCTAAATGCAGGCTAGAAAGCATAGGTTGATGGCTGGTTCAAATTTGTCTTTCCACCTTATGCTTGTCATTTTTACTTTTAAGTGCAAGTTGTAAAGCCACTTGCAAGCCCACTTGCAAGCTTGGCTAATTCCACACCTTCTGCATTTCCATTGTATTTCCAAGCTACAAAATCTCTACATATTAGATAAAACTTGATTCACAAACTGAGATTGGTCAAATTGATGAAATAATGGATTTTTGAAATTTGTCAATGTGGGACTTCAAGCATGAAACCACCAACTTGCCATAACCATAACTTTCAGCTCACAAATCCTTTTGAGACGTTCTAGTACTCTTTAGAAATCCCTCAAATATCTCTAAAACATTCATGTTTTCATGAGTTTCAAATTCCCAAAGGAACTTGGCCAAAAAGCCTCTCAAAGTTGCTAAAAAATGAGCTTAAAAGTGAAATTTCTCTAAGTCTTTTTCCTTCTTGAAATGAATTTGATCATAACTCCAAATCTATGCATTTTCTGATCATGAACCACTTAGGGAATTTCGTAGGATTTGCCAAGAGCTTTCCAATGAGCTTTGAACCACTTCATTTAGATGTGTGGTTAAGGAGTTATGGTTTAGCCCCTTCCAAAACCCTAATTTCCCGATTTTTCGATTACTCCTTCATCCTTGATCCAATGGTCGTGAAAATTGATAGGCAAGTGCAATATGATATAAGTAACATTTTTCATTCACACTTTGAAGTCCAATTCCTTAAATTTGAAGAGTTGACGTTTCGGTCAACCGTACGATCGATCAGTGACTATCGGGTCGTCTGTTCACACTCTGGGCCCTCTGAGACTTTGAGATTTCTTGAATTAACTTTATTAAGCTATATTAACTTCATGGACCACAAACCCACCATTGGAATACCTTTTAAAACAAAATTCAAACCACAGTCGACTTTTCCTGATCAAAAACCCTAATCGGGGATCTATGAACTGTACTGCTCCTGATCTTTGTGTGAAAACCCCAAATTGGGTTCATGCCTGACCCCATGTAGTATTCTTGATGGTTTAGAAACTTGCTTCATGGAGAAACAATCCAACGCATTGACTGATTAAACTGTCGAACCCTTGATCTCCGACTGAATGGAGCCCTGATTCACCTGTAACTAAGCATAGACAAACTTGCACTGGGTTAAGGTTAGATAATTCATGAGTATGCTCCTAAAATGATAATGAAAATCTAAGGGGTCAAAATTTGGGGTATGCCACTGGACAAAATAAATGTCGGAACCTCTGACTCCCGCTGTTTAGACTCTTGCAATTAAAGGGAACCCTGAGCCACATAAATACCTTGATCTCATGTCCCAAGAACAATGCTATGATATGTAGAAATGCAAAGATGCAGAGAAACACAATCCAGTTACGGTTAAAATGAAAGGGAAAATTTTGGGGTGCTACAGCTGCCCCTATTAAACGGCTTTCAAACATTCAAGGTGCATGGAGATTGAATACCAA
Organism: Lathyrus sativus; assembly: GCA_963859935.3. NCBI lineage: Eukaryota > Viridiplantae > Streptophyta > Magnoliopsida > Fabales > Fabaceae > Lathyrus > Lathyrus sativus. Next base: position 152,826,925 of record OZ012737.1, read on the forward strand.
AAGAACCCGAAAATTTGCAACCTGCGGGGATGCTGTAACACCCCAAATTTATTGGAATATTTATTTAATTTATTTAAATATGAATATTCATATTTTTATGATTTTCGGCGGTTGGTATGAAATATTGAGAATTATGGATTTTGGGTTATTTATTCAAACAATAGTATATAATATGAAAATAATGGTATTATTATTAATTTAAATAAATATAAGTGAATTAAGGGCAAAATGAATACTTAAGGAGGAGTTAGTGAGGGTGAAGTTGAAAAGCCCAATTTTAAGGCCCAGAGTTAGGTTTAACAAAAATGAATTTTGATGGAGTTACAATTCATTCTTGTTAGAATGTGAAAAAGGAAGAAATAGAGGTCAGAGCTCTGAGGAAGAGGATTGAGGCAAAAGCTTCGCAAGGTTCCTAAGAATCAAAGGAAAAGGCTTAGAGTCAGCAATTAAGGTATGAGGAGTATTACCTTCATTGTTTTCAATATATGATTCGATGTATTTAAAGCTGATTTAGGGTTTAAGGGTTTCAGGCTGATTTGAGAGTAAAGGAAATTAGACATTCGTGTCCAAAATCTATTCTTGAGGTTTTAACCGTATAGGGATTTGAACTGATGGTCTGATAGGTTTGAGGCTGATTTGAGATAAGGGAAATTAGGCCTTCGTGGCCAAAATCTGTAGTTGAGATTTCAACCTTGTAGGGTAATTGGATAGTGATAACTCTAATGATTGTGGGGTATTTGTAAGGAATTATGGGAATCAAAGGCGTAATTATGATACGGGATTGAACCTATATCCATTAATTTTAAACGTTGTAGGCATAATCTTAAAACAATGATTATATGGTTTAATTGTGTTAAAATTGTAAATTTACTTGAGATAATTATAGTGTTAGATGGGTTGTAATTTTTTGAGAGTTTGAGTTTTTACGGAATCGAAATCGGAGGTCCGGAAGGCCTCAAACGGTGAAAAACGCATAAAATTCTGCATGCTGTCCGTCACGATTGTTCATGTTTTCGGTCGAAATCGTTTTGGACGTAACTTTTGACCCGTAAGTCTGTTTTGGTCTCCGCTCGAAGCATTGGAAAGCTAGTGAACATGGATATAACATAGTATAGATAAGAGAATTGATTTCCTAATATTTTTATATCTAATATGTTTGGGAAGTCCATTGTGTATATGTTCTATTAAAGAATTGTTGCACTGTTTGCTGCCGGTTGTGAAATTATTTATGGATAATTTATCAAATACTTATGCGTATGCTTGTGCACTGCTATTTTTATGCTTTGATGCTGTGATTTTCTTGATGAATTACCATGGGTATGACTGTGATTTCTATGTGATTAATACATGATTGTATGATGATTCCTATGAGTAATTGTGATGATTTATGATGTTGATTCCATGAGTTTTGAGGATTATATGATGACATGATTATTATGATGATTTTGATGAATGATGATGCACCTAATGAGTTTATTATGAGGATGATATTGACGTGTGCATCATGCATTCATATGCATCCGAACTTCGGTTCAGGACCTTGATTTTTTTGGCTTCAGTCCCATTGTGCGGATGTGAGGTATTTTGACGTGGTCTGGTTCTTGTATAGAATCGATCCTATTAATGGGGATTATGGAGGGTTGGAGGCCCAGTGTCCATAGAGTTGTGATGATTGATACCTTAACACCCTTCTAACCCCATGGAATAATCATAAGTAATCAGAGTAAAATTGCCATGCATTCACAATTAGGATGTCACACATCACTTAAAAAACACAAAACATTTACCATTCTTTTTTTTAACACTTTAATAAATAGTCATGCTATTCAATTTTCACTTTGCATGTAGCAGCGGATTCATTTCATATTCATAATCCTCTTAACAGAACATTCATGTTCATCACGTAAATCAACATCACTTAGGCACTGAGGCCGACATCACAATATTTCAATTAATATAAAAACATTGCGTATAGTACATAGCATATCTCTAAAACATAAACCAAGCGATCCCAGTGTTACATAACCAGAGCATGACTCGACCCAACGTAATTAAACTACTAAACAACTACACTAATAGCGACTTCATAACTACGAGCAATACTACTCCTCGATACCTGCACGATGTCATATAGGACATCATTCCAGCAGAAGGGTGAGAAATATTATCATAATAACAATGCATATAATCATATATGAATGCACAAGTACACAATACATATATTCCACATTTTCTCACCATAGTTCAATTATAACTTATTACAATATATATAAACAAATATGGATAATTACCAAGCATATTTCAGCATGCCTACATCCCAATTTCTCAATTCAACAATTCACACACATATGCATACTTCATACAACAATCCTATCTATGTCGTGTGACTCATATACAACCCTTAAATTCTCATCAATCCCCATTTGGGATTATGGATACATCGCTTATGCCCTACCAGGAACAACATCTCAGTTATTCTACCCCGATAATTATTCCACTAGGAACGACATCTCAGTCATTCTACCCTAGTGTATACGACTCTATCACATATACCTATTTTCAACATCATTATCACACTTACCAAGCAATGCATATATATATTCACTATCATATTCTCAGGCATTATTCACAATTCATCATATACATCACAATGCATATATATACACACAACTAAGCATATTCATCAATCATGCTTCTACAATTCACATCATTTTCACATAAACATTTACAATTATGTTTATTCACAAATCTCAATCATACAGATGATAAATGCAACTCATAGAGACCGACTCACGACTCTATGCAGATGCAGATGCGGTACCGACTCATTCAGCAGGTTCAATTGAAGAACCAAATGGAACCATCACTCGTTACCGAAGTAACTCCCCGTCGGGCCTACGATGTTCACCCATCGCTCACACCCCACATGGGCACACGATGTTTCAGGATTGCTCACACCCCACACGGGCACACAATCCGATTGCTCACACCCCACATGGGCACACAATCGTTCTGCAGATTCTACGCGGAATCAATTATAAACCATCGCTCACACCACACATGGGCACACGAGGTTTCTGCAGATCCTACGCGGGATCAATCAACACAAGAATGCACATCATGATGCTTCACATGCAAAACGACTCATGACATTCTTGAAATGCATACATATTCGCAAATATATTTCTCATGCATTCTTCACATATTATCACATACAATCATCATACATTCACCATGTATATTGTATTCATCATTCATCACATTCTATTGCATACAATCAATATGCATTCAAAATCATGCCAAACGGCAACAAACTCCATCACAATCATCATGCATTTTTAATCAATTTTAAACAATGCATATAATTTTCCCAACGGCCATAATTCACAATCAATTCATAATCTAGGATTCACCCCATACGGCTACCCACAACATACAATCAACATCACACAAGTTACTCATTCAAGAAGAGGTCGATCGCAACCGAACGCTCTAACTATTTAAACCTCACTTACTTAAAAAAATTAATCTCGATTAATAGGTAAAATCAGATAAAAATAATATTTCTTTTCACCAAGTTATAAAACATATTATTAGCTTCAGTTTGATATAAAGAACGACAAAATCCGATAAACGGTGAAGAAGTTATGAATTTTCGAAGTTTTGAAAAAAATAATATTTTCTCACACTTACAGTGTTAATCGGTTAACGTATATGGTTAACCGGTTAACACCTCCAAAAACTCAGTTTTTAGGCCAAAAACTCAGTTTTTAGGCCCCTAACACTGTGTTAATCGGTTAACGTATATGGTTAACCGGTTAACACCTGAAAAACTCTGAAAAACAGCTACGAGTTTGCACCATAAACCCCCCAAAACCCGACCGATTTAATTATTTTCTCCCGATTAAATACCTACTCATCATTACCAATCATATAGTAATAATTTGGGACCATAAAACGCAAATTCTACGACTTCCGATTTTCATCCAAAATCTTAACCTCCAATTGACCAAAAATGTCAAAACTTACAAAATCACCCGATTAAATTCCCACAAGCTCCAGTAGTCTTAACCTAACATTTCTCGACTAATCTACATCACTTATTCCAACTTCTAACCGTTAAAACCTCGATTTCTAACGATTAATCCATTTCGACCTAAAAATGGAAAATGCACAAAAACACCCAAACAATCCAAACAATCCATACATAATCACATACATTGACAAGATAATAATATTTCACACCCTTACCCGATTAAATCGACTCCTAAGGGTTGATCTTGATGATTCTCCAAGTTTCCTCTTTTTCTCCTCTTTTCTCTTCTTCCTCTTTCTTTCCCTTTCTTTCTCTTCCTTCTTTCTCTTCTTTTTATTTTCCTCCCTTCTCTTTCCACTTCCTCTTATATATATTTCTATTCTACTCTTTCCATTATATTTTCTCTTAAAACATCTATTAATCCATATTCTCATAAAATATCCAACTTAACCTTAAATAGGAAATATCTCAAATATTCTCCAACTAATAAAATATCACAATATGCACACATATCATACTAAAATTCCAATCTCACAATTAAAACAATAATCATACAATTAAATAAAAGACTCAATAAATAACTGGGAAAATCAGAATCAGGGCGTTACAGATACCACATGCATGAGTCTTGTTGCATTTGCATTTATGAGATAATTTGGTGTAATTATGATATTATGACATTTGATGTTCCTTGATGATTTTGATGATGTTGAATATGAAAATGACGCCATTTTATATATTGGTTTTTATATTAATTATTATGAATTGTTTTACTCACCCTGCCTGTTTGAATGTTGCCTCCACGTGGGTAACATGCAGATGACCAGGTTTAGTCGTGGATGCCGTCGAGGAGTTTTGAAATTTTTGAGTCATTGGTCATTGTGGTTGACTTAGAGGGTCTTGCTCTGATAGTGTAACATCGGATTGGGGTCTTTGATTTAAACTAAATTTTATTGAGTTTTTGTTATGTTGATTTCCTTACGGTAATAGGAAAACTTTGGATTTGCCTTTTGAGTTCCACTGCCATTTGGGCACTTTTGAGTAATTTTGAGAAAACCCGTTGCTTGCGGAGCATTGATCTTGATTTGAATTTATTGAGAAATTTATTCCTTTTGAGGTGATTTTATAGTGTTTAAAATTTTCCTTTCATAAATTCGATTATTTTGCCATAATATTCGTGGGGTAGAAAAGGGTGTTACATTAGTGGTATTAGAGCAGGTTTGTCAGTCCGGCCAAGTTGTTTAATGTTATTTGTTCCCTAGTATGCGACATGTGTGTGAAAACACTGTCAGTACACGTTTGTTTTCTAACCTTTTTCTGTAGAAGTGGGAATGAAACTAGTGAGGGAGAAGCTTGTGCTTCTCTAGGATGCTTCAAGTGTGGAGTGGTGACTCAGTGTGTCGATGAACGCTCTTATAGTTTGGTAAAGATGGTTTATGCCCCATCGTGATTTTCGACTGTCTATTGAAAAATTGAGGAACTGATCACCCTTAATCGCTTGTTGATAGTAGACAGAGCCATGTTGGATGGGATAGACGTGTCTTGCAAGCTTAGATGGCGTGTGCAGTGAACTGTTTTGAGTTAAGCTAAGTACTTACAGATTGTTTTGGTGAGTCGGTGCAGGATGGTGCTGAGATATTTATTTTGATGGAAACTTTGAGTGTTAATAAAGTGGGGAAGTTGGTGGTGTACCAATTATTTGTGATTATCCGAAAGTTTTTCCTAATGAGATAAGTGATTTACCGCCGAAACGTGAAGTGGAGTTTACGATTGACCTAGTTCTTGGAACTAGTTTGGTAGCGATGGCTCCATATCGTATGTCCACACCAAAATCAAAGGAGTTGAAGAATCAACTTGAAGATCTTCTTGGGAAGAGATTCATTTGTCCGAGTGTGTCACCGTGGGGTGCACCAATTTTGTTGGTTAAGAAGAAAGAAGGTTTTGTGAGGCTTTGTGTGGATTATAGACAATTGAACAAAGTGACTATCAAGAATAAGTATCCACTTCCAAGGATTGATGATTTGATGGATCAGTTGGTTGTTGCAAGTGCGTTTAGTAAGATAGATTTGAGATCTGGGTATCATCAGATTTGTGTGAAGCCTGAGGATATTCCGAAGACAGCTTTTAGGACGAGGCATGGACATTATGAGTATTTCGTGATGCCATTTGGTGTGACTAATGCACCATGTGTATTTATGGAGTATATGAACAAGATTTTCCATCCTTGTTTGGACAAGTTTGTGGTTGTGTTCATTGATGATATTTTGATATATTCGAAGAGTAAAGAGGATCATGCTGAGCATTTGAAAATTATGTTATCAATGTTGAAAGAGAAACAGTTGTATGCAAAACTGTCAAAGTGTGAGTTTTGGTTGAAGGAAATGAGTTTCCTTGGTCATGTGATCTTGAGTAGAGTTATTGCGGCTGATATTTCAAAGGTTGAAGCTGTATCACAATGGGAAGCTCCAAAACCTGTTTTTGAGATTAGAAGTTTTCTTGGGTTGGCAGATTATTATCGAAAATTCATTAAAGGATTTTTTTTCCAAGTTATCTTTGCCATTGACGCAGTGGACTAGGAAGGTTCAAGCTTTTGTTTTGGATGCAAAGTGTGAAGAAAGTTTCAAGAGCTTTTGAGAAGGCTGACAACAACTCATGTTTTGATTTTGCCGAGTCCGACAGAACCATTTGTTGTATATTGTGATGCTTCGTTGCTGGGATAGAGAGGTGTGTTAATGCAACATCAACAGGTTTTAGCTTATGCTTCAAGGAAACTTAAAGTGCATAAGAGGAATTATCCGACGCATGATTTAGAGTTGGTTCTTATTGTGTTTGTGTCGAAGCTTCAGAGGCATTATTTGTTTGGTTCGAGATTTGAGATGTTTAGTGATCATAAGAGTTTGAAGTATTTCTTTGATCAGAAATAATTGAATGCGAGGCAAATGAGATGATTGGGACTTCTGAAGGATTATGGTTTTGGTTTGAATTACCATTCGGATAAAGCAAGCGCGGTAGTTGATGCATTGAGTTAGAAATCTTTACATATACCGATGATGATGGTAAAAGAGTTAGAACTGATTGAGAAATTTCGTGATATGAGTTTGGTTTGTGAAGAGACTTTTTATGGAGTTAAGCATGGTATGTTGAAGCTTACTAGTGGTATTCTTGATGAGATTCGAGAAGATTAGAAATCTGATTTGAGTTGGTAGATGAATCAAAGTCGAAGAGCTGATTTTCAGATTAATGAAAATGGTATCATGAGATGTCGTGATAGAGTTTGTGTTCCAGATATTGTTGAGCTGAAAAAGAGTATTCTTGAGGAAGCACATCGAAGCAAATTGAGTATCCATCCCGGTGCTAAGAAGAGGTACCAGGACTTGAGGAAATTGTTTTGGTGGCCAGGGGTGAAGAAACAAGTGTCTGAGTTTGTGTATGCTGGTTAGACTTGTCAGAAGTCGAAGATTGAACATCAAAGACAGTTGGGTCTGATGCAACCGTTGAATATTCCTGAGTGGAAATGGGATAACATTTCTATGGATTTTGTGACAGGTCTACCGAGGACTTTGAAGAGATATGATTCAATTTGGGTGATTGTTGAAAGATTGACCAGATTGGCTCATTTTATACCGATGAGGATCAATTATTTGTTGCAGAAGCTGGCTGAATTATATATGGATGAAATTGGGAAACTGCACGGTAATCCTTCAAGTATTGTATCTGATAGAGATCCAAGATTTACATCAAGGTTCTAGGAGAGCTTGCAGATAAACTTGGGTATTAAGCCGAGGTCGAGTTCTGCCTATCATCCGCAAACGGATGGGCAGACAGAGAGAACTATCCAGTCTTTAGAGGATTTGTTAAGAGCTTGTGTGTTGGATCAAGATGGATAATGTGATAGTCATTTGCCGATGATTGAGTTTACCTACAACAACAGTTATCATTCTAGTATTGGAATGACACCGTATGAGGCATTGTATGGTAGGAGATGTATGAATCCTTTGTGTTGGAATGAATCAGGAGAAAGTGTTGCACTCGGACCTGAGATTGTGTTAGAGACGACTGAAAAGGTTAAGATGGTCCAAGGTAAGATGAGAGCGCTGCAGAGTCGTCAGAAGAGTTATCATGACAAGGGGAGGAAAGCATTTGAGTTTCAAGAGAGAGATCACGTGTTTTGAGAGTTACGCCAGTAAATGGTGTTGGTCGAGCTTTGAAGTCTCGAAAGCTCACACCACATTTTATTGATCCCTATCAGAGTGGCGCAGCAGAAGCGTGAGAAAAGTAGCATGTCGCATTGCTTTACCGCCGTCGCTTGCGAATTTGCATGATGTGTTTCATGTGTCTCACTTGAGGAAGTACATTCTAAATTCGTCACATGTGATTCAGATGGATGATGTACAAGTGAGAGATAATTTGATTGTTGAGGCATTGCCAGTTCGGATTGATGAACGAGAAGTGAAGCAACTGCGAGGTAAAGAGATTTCCTTGGTAAAGGTAGTTTTGGGAGGACCAGCTGGAGAGAGTTGGACTCGGGAGCGTGAGGATCAGATGAGGGAGTCGTATCTGACTCTACTTACTTTAGGTAATTCTCGAGTGCAAAAATTCTTTTAAGCGGGGGAGAGTTGTAACACCCCAAATTTATTGAAATATTTATTTAATTTATTTAAATATGAATATTCGTATTTTTGGTGATTTTCGGTGGTTGGTATGAAATATTGAGAATTATGGATTTTGGGTTATTTATTTAAATAATAGTATATAATATGAATATATTGGTATTATTATTAATTTAAATAAATATAAGTAAATTAAGGGTAAAATGGACATTTGAGGAGGAGTTAGTGAGGGTGAAGTTGAAAAGCCCAATTTTAAAGCCCATAGTTAGGTTTAACAAAAATGAATTTTGATGAAATTAAGATTCATTCTTGTTAGACCGTGAAAAGGGAAGAAATAGAGGCCAGAGCTCTGAGGAAGAGGATTGAGGGAAAAGCTTCGCAAGATTTCCAAGAGTCAAAGAAAAATGCTTAGAGTCAGCAATTAAGGTATGTGGAGTATTACCTTCATTGTTTTCAATATATGATTCAATGTATTTAAAGCTGATTTAAGGGTTTAAGGGTTTGAGGCTGATTTGGGAGTAAAGGAAATTAGACCTTCGTGGCCAAAATCTATTCTTAAGGTTTTAACCATATAGGGATTTGAAATGATGGTCTGATAGGTTTGAGGCTCATTTAAGATAAGTGAAATTAGACCATCGTGGCCAAAATCTGTTGTTGAGGTTTCAATCCTGTAGGGTAATTGGATAGTGAGAACTCTAATGACTGTGGGGTATTTGTAAGGAATCATGGGAATTAGAGGCGTAAATATGATACGGGATTGAACATATATCCATTAATTTTAAAGGTTGTAGGCGTAATCTTAAAACAATGATTATATGGTTTAATTGTGTTAAAATTGTAAATTTACTTGAGATAATTACAGTGTTGGATGGGTTGTAATTTTTTGAGAGTTTGGGTTTTTACGGAATCAAAATCGGAGGTCCGGAAAGCCTCAAGCGGTGAAAAACACAGAAAATTCTGCATGCTGTCCGTCAAGACTGTTCATGTTTTCGGTCGAAATTGTTTTGGACGTAACTTTTGATCCGTAAGTCCGTTTTGGTCCCCGTTTGAAGTGTTGGAAAGCTAGTGAACATGGCTATAACATAGTGTAGATAAGAGATTTATTTGCCCAATATTTTTATATATAATATGTTTGGGAAGTCCATTGTGTATATGTTCTATTAATGAATTGTTGCACTGTTTGCTGCCGGTTGTGAAATTATTTTTGGACAATTTATTGAATACTTGTGTGTATGCTTGTGCAGTTCTATTTTGATGCTTTGATGTTGTAGTTTTATTGATGAATTACCATGAGTATGACTGTGATTCCTATGTGATTAATACATGATTGTATGATGATTCCTATGAGTAATTGTGATGATTTATGATGTTGATTCCATGAGTTTTGATGATTATATGATGACTTGTTTATTATGACGATTTTGATGAATGATGATGAATCTAATGAGTTTATTATGAGGATGATATTGATGTGTGCATCATGCATTCATGTGCATCCAAACTTTGGTTCAGGACCTTGATTTTTTTGGCATTAGTCCCATTGTGCAGATGTGAGGTATTTTGATATGCTCCGGTTCTTGTATAGAATTGATCCTATTGATGTGTGTAATGTAACACCCATTTTAATTATTTTGTCTTTTTGGTGTTATTTTATTTTGGTGTGTCCTTATGTGGGGGTGTGTCTGAGAGTATTGGTGGGTACCCTTAAGTTATGGGGATTATTTAATATCTGTGGAGTTTAATATTAATATAATATGATTAATGGTGGTGATAATTTAATAATTAATAGTAATATTATTATTATTATAAATAAAATAAGGATTTAGAAATATAAGAGGGGTTTTGGAGTAGAAAGGAGGAGAGAACACGATAAACAGTTTTAGAGAAAGGTTAAGGAGGAAGAACCAAGAGGAAGAGGAAGAAGGCTAAGGCTGTCAGATTCTTGGGGATTCTTCATCAATCGAAGCAATTAATCGAGGTAAGGGGGGAGAAACTGATTGGGATTGGTATTTTACATGAATTGGGTAGAGGGGATTCCTTAACCCCATAAGGATTTGATGAACAAGATGAGTATATTGTTATGATTATGATTGTTGCTACTATTGATGAATTTGTGCATATATTGTTGTGATTTTGGTGAGTTTCTGCGTAACGTAGCAGAGTTGTGGTTTTGGTGGGGTTCTGTATAACTTCTGTGGTTTTGGTAATGACCATGAGTATTGGTTCTGGAGAGAAAGTTTGAGGAGAAAATGATTAGTGTAGTGTGTAATAGTTGTAGTGATAATAGGACAGAGAATAGATGAGGAATTATAGGCTGGAATTCAGCAAGGTAATATTTTTGGGACAGTGAGGGTTTTGAGTATCGCAGACGCTCGCTAGCAGGTTCGCTAGGCGAGCAGGTCGCGAGCATTTGCTAGGGAATCGCTAGGCGAGCTAGGTAGCGAACATGTCCAGTAGCCACTGTCTGCCTTCGCTAGGGGGTTAGCTAGGCGAGCAGCTAGCGAGCGTTCGCTAGGGCTTCACTAAGCGAATGAGCCAGCGAACATGACAGCAGATTGTGATTTTTGTAATGTGTGGTTTGTTCTATCGTTTCGTAGGACCCCTTTTGGTTGTGATGAGTATAGATATGGTGTTTAGTGGTGAAGAGTGTATACCTGATGTTCAAGAGGTGAAATTATGTAGTATTGACTTTAATTTGATTAACATGACTGATTGGTGTATAATACATAATGTATAAGATGTATGGTGATGTGATCAGGATGATCGTGTGCACTTAGTGTGCTTGAGTTGATTTTGTTTATGCATTTGGTGTCTGGCATATCATGGTGTTTTGGTGGGATGAATCATTGCTCAGGAGGAGTGTATGTGATTCATCCGTACTCCCTTGTGGAGAATGGTGGGGATAGATCATTGCCAAGGAGAGGTGTATGTGATCTATCCGGGGTTCGATTGAATGAACCAATGAGTCGGTACCACATACATGGTGTTGAGTTGCATATTTGCATTATTGTATGTTTTGTTGATGATTGGATAGTAGGTCGTGATTGATGTTGGTGGGGTGATGATTTGATATTTACTGCTTTTTATTCATGTATCTTATTACCGATAATTTTGATCATGTTTTCTCACCCCTTTGTTGTTGTTGTTGTGGTCTGTGCTTTTTCGAAGTTACAGATAATCCATGTACTTAGCTAGCTTGGATAGTGGTGTGCGAGTCGAGTCTTAGGATGCTCTGATACGTAGCACGGGACTTGGGTGTTTTATTTGTTTTATGTTAATTTTGTTTCATTCCTGTGACGCATCAATGTGGTGAGCCTTGTTAATGAATACTTTGGTGTATTTTGGCGGATGGCTGTGAATGATGGATAATAATAATTTTCCGCTGCTTTATTTTGAAACTCATATAATGAAGAGTTATGTTGAACTATTTGATGTGATATCCAACTTTTGGGGGAAAACTCTGATGTTATTTTGAAATAATTATATTTTATTTAAATTTTGAGAAGTGGGGTGTTACAATTGGTATCAGAGCAGGTTGGTCCGTCCGGCCAGTGTAGTAGTTGAGTCTGTCCTTAGGATAGAGATTGTGTACCTTTTAACCTGGTGTTGTTATGGTTGAGCAGTATGGCAGGAATGAATGATGCTGCTTTGGCTGCTGCTATGCAAGCGATGGCGCGGGTGGTTGCTAATCAGAACCATGCTGCGGGTGTGTAATTCCGAGATTTGGCACAGTTTCGGAGTAACAAGCCACCGACGTTCGAAGAAGGAATTTTGGACCCTGAAGCTGCACAGAAGTGGCTGAAGGCAATTGAGAAAATTTTCAGAACGATGGGTTGTAGTGATGAGTAAAAAGTGAAGTTTGGTACTCACATGCTGGAAGGTGAAGCTGAGGCTTGGTGGGATAACAGTCGCCAGTGATTGGAGACTACTGGAACTGCAACTACTTGGAATGTGGTTCGAACTGGTTTTCTGGAAAAGTATTTTCTGGAAGATATACGAAGTGCTAAGGAGATAGAGTTCTTAGAGCTGAAGCAGGGTAATCTGACTGTAGCAGAGTATGCTTCTAAGTTTGAAGAGGTGGTGCATTATTGTCTTCATTACAATACTGAGGCGACAATGAATTCCAAGTGTTTGAAGTTTGAAAATGGGCTGCGTCCGGAAGTCAAGTTGGGGATCGCTTGTCAAAAGATCAGGAATTATCCGGAGCTGGTAAGCAGAAGCAGGATTTATGATAGTGATAACCGGGTCATGATTGCACATTATAAGGCTGTGAATGATCGTAAAGGTAAGCAGAGATTTGGTGGTACTCTTTACAGTGTTCCTGATGATAAGGGAAAACATAAGGCCTCTACTGATAAGAAGTCCAGAGAAGGGAAGACATCTGTTAATTTGAAATGTTTCCGGTGCGGTGGCGCGAGTCATCGTGCTAATGAGTGTCCTAATGAGGTGAAGAAGTGTTTCAAGTGTGGTAAGCCAGGACATGTGATAGCGGATTGTAGGGCCACTATGCCTACCTGTTATAATTGTGGTGAGAAAGGTCATATCAGTACGCATTGCGAGAAGCCGAAGAAGTCTCAGGCGTCTCAGGCCACCGCTAAAGTGTTTTCCGTGGTAGGAGCTCAATCGGCCAGCGAGGAGCATTCTATCAAAGGTACTTGTTTTATTAATAATATTCCTTTGACTGCTATGATTGACACGGATGCAACCCACTCGTTCATTTCTGTTGAGTGTGTGAAGAGAGTAGGATTGGTGTCGTCTACTCTTGAGCGACGAATGACTATTGAACCTCCCTCTATTGGTTCAGTGACTACTTCTTTGGTGTGTTTGAAGTGTCCACTGACTATTTTCGGTAGAGACTTTGGGGTAGATCTGATTTGTCTGCCACTTGGTAATTTGGATATTATTCTGGGTATGAACTGGTTGGAGTTCAACCGAGTCTACATCGACTGTTTTCGAAAGGTGTTGTTGTTTCTTACTCCAGAAGAGGAAGCATTGGCAGATTCCTTGTCTAATAAGGAATTGAGGACCTTGTTGGAGGACGAAGCAAAAATGTTTGCTTTATTTGCATCATTATCTGTGGACAGCAAGACGTCAATGAAAGAGTTGGCGGTGGTGAATGAATTTCCCGAAGTGTTCCCTGATGATATTACAGAATTACCTCCGACGAGAGAAGTTGAATTTAGAATTGATCTCGTTCCAGGTACGAGACCTATATCTATGGCGCCATACAGGATGTCAGCAGTGGAATTGGCTGAATTGAAATCTCAGATTGGAGAATTGTTGGATAGAAAGTTTATCAGACCGAGTGTGTCGCCGTGGGGAGCTCCAGTGCTGTTGGTAAAGAAGAAGGATGGTAGTATGCGTCTGTGCATCAATTACCGTCAGTTGAATAAAGTGACCATTAAGAATAAATATCCTCTTCCAAGGATTGATGATTTGATGGACCAATTGGTGGGAGCTTGTGTGTTCAGCAAAATTGACTTGAGGTCGGGTTATCATCAGATTAGAGTGAAAGAAGGTGATATTCAGAAGACGGCATTTAGAACCAGATATGGACATTACGAATATGCTGTAATGTCTTTTGGAGTGACTAATGCGCCAGAAGTATTTATGGAGTATATGAACAAAATCTTCCATTCTTATTTGGATCAGTTTATTGTTGTGTTTATTGATGATATACTAATTTATTCTAAGTCTGATGAAGAACATGCATGACATTTGAGAATTGCTTTGCAGGTGTTGAAAGATAATAAGTTGTTTGCTAAACTATCGAAGTGTGAGTTCTGGTTGAAGACAGTGGGTTTCTTGGGGCATGTAATATCCGGTGATGGTGTAGCGGTGGATCCATCGAAGGTGAGTGCAGTGCTGCAATGGGAACCGCCGAAGACAACAACAGAGATTAGAAGCCTTTTGGGTTTGGCAAGATATTACCGAAGGTTTATTGAGGGGTTTTCTAATTTGGCGTTGCCATTGACTCAGTTGACGAGAAAGGATTAAGTTTTTGTGTGGGATGCTGCTTGTGAAGAGAACTTTGAAGAACTGAAGAAGAAGTTGACTACGGCACCAATGTTAGTGTTGCCGACTCCGAGTAAACCTTTTGTGGTGTACTGTGATGCGTCTAAAATGGGATTAGGCAGAGTTCTTATGCAAAATAGTAAGGTGGTAGAATATGCTTCGCGGCAGTTGAGGGTGCATGAAAGGAATTACCCTACTCATGACCTTGAATTGGCTGCGATAGTTTTCGTGTTAAAGATCTGGAGACACTATTTGTATGGTTCGAGATTTGAGGTGTTCAGTGACCTTAAGAGTTTGAAGTATCTGTTCGATCAGAAGGAGCTAAATATGAGACAAAGAAGATGGTTGGAATTCTTGAAGGATTACGATTTCAGTTTGAGTTATCATCCAGGAAAGGCGAATGTGGTAGCCGATGCTTTGAGCAGAAAAACGATTCATATGTCGGATTTGATGGTGAAGGAAATGGAACTAATTGAGCAGTTCAGAGATTTGAGCATGGTTTGTGAGACAACGGCAGATGGTGTGATGTTGGGCAAGTTGCAAGTGAACAACGATTTCTTGGATATGATTAGAGAAAACCAAAAGGTAGATGTGAAGTTAGTGGATTTGATGCCCGGAGTAGGAAGTGACTCCGATAGTGATTTTGAGTTGGATAGTACAGGTGTGTTGAGATTCAGAGGAAGAATTTATGTGCCGGATAATGATGAACTGAAGAAGTCAATTATGAGTGAAGGACATCGTAGTAGTTTGAGTATCCATCCGGGAGCTACGAAGATGTACCACGATTTAAAGAAGTTATTTTGGTGGTCCGGTATGAAAAGGGATATAACTCAATTTGTTTACGCCTGTTTGATATGTCAAAAGTCAAAAGTGGAACATCAGAGACCTTCTAGATTTATGCAACCGTTGGAAGTTCCGGTTTGGAAATGGGATTGTATAACCATGGATTTTGTTACGGGTTTGCCGAATACGGCAAGAGGGTTTGATGTTATTTGGGTAATTGTGGATCGACTTACGAAGTCTGCACATTTTGTGCCGATTAATATCAGTTTTCCGTTGGTGAAGCTGACAGAGATTTATATTCGAGAAATTATGAAGCTACATGGTGTTCCATCGAGTATCGTGTCGGATAGAGATCCGAGGTTTACTTCAGAATTTTGGAGGAGTTTACAGGAAGCTTTGGGTACTAAGTTGAAGCTGAGTTTAGCTTACCACCCGCAAACCGATGGTCATTCAGAGAGGACTATTCAGTCGCTGGAGGATTTTCTAAGAGCTTGTGTGTTGGAAAAGGGTGATGCATGGGATACTCATTTACCGTTGATCGAGTTCACGTACAACAACAGTTACCATTATAGTATCGAGATGGCGCCGCTTGAAGCTTTATATGGTAGAAGATATAGAACTCCTCTGTGTTGGTATGAAACAAGTGAGAATGTGGTATTGGGACCAGAAATTGTACAGCAAACTACTGAGACAATTCAGATGATTCGTGAGCGAATGAAAGCATCTTAGAGTAGGCAGAAAAGTTATCAAGATAACCAAAGAAAAGAACTGGAATTCAGTGAAGGTGATCACGTGTTCCTAAGAATTAACCCGGTAACTGGTGTGGGTCGTGCATTGGAGTCCAAGAAGTTGGATCCTAAGTTTATTGGACCGTATCAGATTTTGCAGGGAATTGGTGCTGTAGCTTATAGAGTGGCGTTACCGCCTGAATTGTCGAATTTGCATGACGTGTTTCATGTGTCGCAACTTTGAAAGTATGTCTCAGATCCATCTCATGTGATTCAGAGAGATGAAGTTCAAGTCTGGGAGAATCTTACTGTTGAGACGATGCCGTTGAGGGTCGAAGATCGTAAGATGAAATAACTCTGAGGGAAGGAGATATCTTTGGTGAAAGTGGTTTGAGGAGGTGCTGCAGGAGGCAGTGTGACCTGGGAATTGGAAAGCAGGATGCGGGAAGCGTATCTGGAATTGTTTCCATCAGGTAATTTTTGAGGATGAAAATAATTAAAGTGGGGGAGAGTTGTAACACCCGTTTTAATTATTTAGTCTTTTTGGTGTTATTTTATTTTGGTGTGTCCTTATATGGGGGTGTGTCTGAGAGTGTTGGTGGGTACCCCTAAGTTATGGGGATTATTTAATATTTGTGGAGTTTAATACTAATATAATATGATTAATGGTGGTGATAATTTAATAATTAATAGTAATATTATTATTATTGGAATAAATAAAATAAGGATTTAGAAATATAAGAGGGGTTTTGGGGTAGAAAGGAGGAGAGAACACGATAAACAGTTTTAGAGCAAGGTTAAGGAGGAAGAACCAAGAGGAAGAGGAAGAAGGCTAAGGCTGTTAGATTCTTGGGGATTCTTCATCAATCGAAGCAATTAGTCAAGGTAAGGAGGGAGAAACTGATTGGGATTTGTATTTTACATGAATTGGGTAGAGGGGATTCCTTAACCCCATAGGGATTTGATGAACAAGATGAGTATATTGTTATGATTATGATTGTTGCTTCTATTGATGAATTTGTGCATATATTGTTGTAATTTTGGTGAGTTTCTGCGTACGTAGCAGAGTTGTGGTTTTGGTGGGGTTCTGTATAACTTTTGTGGTTTTGGTAATGACCATGAGTATTGGTTATGGAGAGAAAGTTTGAGGAGCAAATGAGTAGTGTAGTGTGTAATAATTGTAGTGATAATAGGACAGAGAATAGATGAGGAATTATAGGCTAGAATTCAGCAAGGTAATATTTTTGGGACAGTGAGGGTTTTGAGTATCGCAGACGCTCGCTAGCAGGTTCGCTAGGCGAGCATGTCGCGAGCATTTTCTAGGGACTCACTAGGCGAGCTGGGTAGAAAACATGTCCAATAGCCACTGTCTGCCTTCGCTAGGGGGTTCTCTAGGCGAGCAGCTAGCGAGCGTTCGCTAGGGCTTCGCTAAGCGAATGAGCCAACGAACATGACAATAGATTGTGATTTTTGTACTGTGTGGTTTGTTCTGTCGTTTCGTAGGACCCCGTTTGGTCGTGATGAGTATATATATGGTGTTTAGTGGTGAAAAGTGTATACCTGATGTTCAAGAGGTGAAATTATATAGTATTGACTTTAATTTGATTAACATGATTGATTGGTGTATAATACATAATGTATATGATGTATGGTGATGTGATCAGGAGGATCGTGTGCACTTAGTGTGCTTGAGTTGATTTTGTTTATGCATTTGGTGTCTGGCATGTCATGGTGTTTTGGTGGGATAAATCATTGCTCAGGAGGAGTGTATGTGATTCATCCGTACACCCTTGTGGAGAATGGTGGGGGATAGATCATTGCCAAGGAGAGGTGTATGAGATCTATTCGGGGTTCGATTGAATGAACCAATGAGTCGGTACCGCATGCATGATGTTGAGTTTCATATTTGCATTGTTGTATGTTGTGTTGATGATTTGACAGTAGGTCGTGATTGATGTTGGTGGGGTGATGATTTGTATATTTACTGCCTTTTATTCATGTATCTTATTACCGATAATTTTGATCATGTTTTCTCACCCCTTTGTTGTTGTTGTCGTCTGTGCTTCTTCGAAGGTACAAATAATCCAGGTACTTAGCTAGCTTGGATAGTGGTATGTGAGTCGAGTCTTAGGATGCTCTGATACGTAGCACGAAACTTGGGTGTTTTATTTGTTTTATGTTAATTTTGTTTCATTCCTGTGACGTATCATTGTGGTGAACCTTGTTAATGAATACTTTGGTGTATTTTGGCGGATGGCCGTGAATGATGGATAATAATAATTTTCCACTGCTTTATTTTGAAACTCATATAATGAAGATTTATGTTGAACTATTTGATGTGATATCCTACTTTTGGGGGAAAACTCTGATGTTATTTTGAAATAATTGTATTTTATTTAGATTTTGAGAAGTGGGGTGTTACATGTAACACCCTTATCCTACCCCACAGATATTACGACAAAATAACACGGATTTCAGAGTAAAATATTAACTTTCATAAAAATTCACAAAAGGGCGTACATTTCTCAATGTCGCAAAATAAGTCAATGCTCCGTAACACACGGGTTTTCTCAAATTACATCAAAACATCATAAACAACGGAACTCAAAACATAACTCAAGGTTTCTTCATAAGGGAAAGTTAGTAAAATAACCCACTGATATATAGTTCAACTCAAAGAACCCAACCCGATTTTACATATCAGAGCAAGACCCTCTAAGTTAACCAAAAGGCTAACAACTCTAAGACTTCAAAAATACTCCTCGACGACATCCACAGCTAAACTTGGTCATCTGCACGTTACCCACGTGGAGGTAACATTCAAACAGGCTGGGTGAGTAAAACAATTCATAATAATCAATGTATAACAATTAATGCATAAACGGCCTCTTAACTATATTCAACACATTCATATCCTTCAATAGGCCTCGAAGGCCACAACGTCATAATTTATACACAAAGGCTCATAAATGCAAATGCAACATAGACTCAATGCACGTGGTACCAATCATCACAGCACGATGGACACTGGGCCATCAACCCTCCATAGATCCCCATCAATAGGATCGATTCTACTTGAGAACCAGAGAACATCGAAATACTTCACATCCGCACAGTGGGATTGAAGTCAAAGTAATCGAGGTCCTGAACCGAAGTCCGAATGTACATGAATGCATGATGCACACGCCACAATAATAATCCTCACAATACAGCATATGGTGCATCATCATTCATCATATTCATCATATTCATCATATTCATCAAACGTCATAATCATCATCATCACATAAATCCTCATATTTCATGCTTTCACATAAATCGTCATAATCATCATCATCATCATCACATAAATCATCCTATCTCAGGTTATCACATAATTCGTCATATAATTAATCATAATAATTAAGCTCATACATCATGTCATCATATAATTTATCATAATAATCATCATCACACATCATGGAAATCGTCATATCATCACGCACAAATCACATATTAACTCATAGTCATCCACATATTAGCCCATCATATAATCACCTATTATCACATATTAATTCATAATACTACCCCATATTATCTCATATTAATTCATCAACTTATACCCGTGGTAATCCTCACACTATCGCCTATCGATCACACAATTCCTCACTGTCATACTCCTGTTAACTCATCTTAGAAATCTCCGAATCAAACATCAAGGCATTGCTGCAAAACGATCAATTTTGCGAACTCTGCTACGTTCGCTGGCTTGATAGCGAGGCGAGTAGGTGGCGAACCTTCGCTAGCTTGCTCTCTAGGCGAGTCTGTGGCGAATCTTCACTGGCTTGCCGCGCTAGGCGAGTCTGTAGCGAACCTTCGCTGGCTTGCTCGCTAGGCGAACAGAGCGATGACAGCAAAAACCTGCTACGACCAGAACTGATTCTTGTCCAAATACTCATACGATTCACTTACCCAATGCCCCTAAAACATCCTTAAATCATCCCTACGGTCATACGGTGATAACAACACAACATCTATGGTTCATTAGGCCAATCTGGCAGCACTTGCTCTGCCTAAATCACTATTTTCCTGCAATTGCTCTGAGTGCATCAGAGTTACTCACATCTGAACATTCCTATTCCTACAGGGTCAAACATATCACAACCCAAGGTTTTAGCCACGAAGGCTAAGGTTTCCATTCTCATATTAATATTCAGTGTTACATACCATTACCTCTAACCTCAAAGCCTTATCATCAAATTCCCTATTTTCCCATAGCCAACCCAAAATACCTTAAATCATAAACCAACCGTAAACACATCTAAAAGCATGCATATAAAATCATGAACAACGATACTCCCCATACCTTAGTCGATTCGCAACTTTCACGATTAACTTTGGGATCTTCTGCCTCCAACCTTTCCTTCATAGCTCTGGCCACCCAACTTTCCACGGTTAACAAATGAATTCCAAATCTCTTCAGAATTCTATTTTGTCAAACTTAGACTTGGGCCACACAATCGAGCTTTTCCCATAATATCCTTACTAACTCTTCATAATGTCCAATTTACCCTTATTCCTCTTATATTTATTTTAATTCCTAATAATATTAATAAATCCATATTACATACTATTATTCCAAAATAAATACTCCAAATATGCATAATTCCCAATAATCCACAAAACCACCGAAACCACCAAAATATGAATATTCTCAATTAAATAATTAATTAAAATATTCCAATTAAATTTGGGGTGTTACAACTCTCCCCCACTTAAAAGAATTTTCGCCCTCGAAAATTACCTCAAGGAACAGAGTCGGATACGACTCCCTCAACTGATCTCCACACTCTCAAATCCAACTTTTTCTAGCTGATCCTCCCAAACTACCCTCACCAAGGGAGTCTCTTTACCTCAAAGTTGCTTCTCGTTCATCAATCCGAACTAGTAATGCTTCAACAATCAAATTATCTCTCACTTGTACACCATCCATCTGAATCAATGTACTTCCTCAACTTAGACACATGGAACACATCAGGCAATTTTCACAAATGACAGCGGTAAAACAGTCTATCATGCTATTTTCCCCACGCTTCCACTGTGCAACTCTGATACAGATCTACAAAACACGACGTGTGCTTCTGAGACTTCAAAGTTTGACCAACACTAGTTACCATCGTAACTCTCAGAACACGTCTTTTCTTGGATCCTCTTGATCTTTTCAGTCGCCACTTACGCAAATTCAGGTCAGAGTACAACACTCTCGCCTGACTCATATCAACACAAAGGAGTCCTACACCTCATGTCCTACAAATCCTCATACGGTTCCATTCCGATACTAGAATGGTAACTGTCATTGTAGGTAAACTCAATCAATGTCAATTGATTATCCCACGATCCGCCTTGATTCAACACACAAACTCTCAACAAATCCTCTAAAGACTGGATAGTCCTCTCTGTCCGTCCATCCGTATGTGGATGATAGGCAGAATTCAACTTCAACATGGTACCCAAAGCGTTTGCAAACTCTCCCAAAATCTCAGTGCAAATTTCGGATTCCTATCAGAACGATAGTCAACGGTATCTCATACAACTTCACAACTTCCTCAATATACATCTCAGCTAGCTTCAACATAGAATAGTTAATCCTCATTGGTATAAAATGAGCTGATCTAGTCAATCTATCCAAAATCACCCAAATTAAATCATATCGCTTCAAATTCTTCGGAAAACCCGACATAAAATCCATGGAAATACTATCCGATTTCCACTCTGGAATATTCAACGGTTGCATCAGACCCAACGATCTCTGATGTTTAATCTTTGACTTCCGATAAGTTTAACCAGCATATACAAACTCAACCACTTCTCTCTTCATCTATGGCCACCAAAATAATTTCCTCAAATCCGGTTACATCTTCATAGCACTGGGATGGATACTCAATCTACCTCAATGTCTTTCTTCAAGAGTACTCTTCTTCCACTCAACAATATCTGGGACAACACCTCTATCATGACATCTCATGGTACCATTACCATAAATCCGCAAATCAACTCTTCGACCTTAATTCATCAAATTCCACCAATCTACCAACTCAACCAGATTTCTGACCTTCTCGAATCTCATCAAGAATGCCACTAGTAAGCTCCAACATACAAAGCTTGACTCCATAAGAAGTCTCTTCACCATCCAAGCTAGTATCACGGAATTGCTCAATCAGTTCTAACTCTTTTACCATCATCATCGGTATATGCAAGGAATTCCAAATCAATACATCGGCCACCACGTCTGCTTTACCCAAATGGTAATTCAACCCAAAACCATCGTCCTTCGGAAGTCCCAATCATCTCCTCTGCCTCATATTCAAATCTTTCTAATCAACCAAATACTTTTAAGCTCTTAGGGTCACTAGACATCTCAAATCTCAACCTAACAAATGAAGCCTCCAAAGCTTTGGCACAAACACAACAACAACCAACTCTAAATCATGCGTAAGATAATTCCTCTTATGCCCTTTAAGTTTCCTTAAAGCATAAGCTAAAACTTGTTGATGTTGCATTAACACAACCCTTCAACCCCATCAACGAAGCTTCACAATATACAACAATGGTTCCGTCGAATTCGGCAAAATCAAACCTGAGCTATTGTCAGTCTTCTCAAAAGCTCTTGCAACTTTTCTTCACACCTTGCATCCAAAACAAAATCTTGAACCTTTCCAGTCCACTGCGTCAAAGGCAAAGATAACTTGGAAAATCCTTCAATGAATTCCAATAACAATCTGCCTACCCAAGAAACTTCTAATTTCAAATACAGGTTTTTGGAGCTTCCCATTGCTAGACAGCTCTAACCTTCGTCATATCCACCACAAACTCTACTCAAGATCACATGACCAAGGAACTTACTTCCTCCAACCCAACTCACACTTTGACAGTTTTGCATAAAACTGCTTCCCTTTCTATACTGATAACAAAATTTTCAAACGCTCAGCATGATCCTCTTTACTCTTCGAATAACCCAAAATATCGTTGATTAACATAACCACAACTTACCCAAATAAGTATGGAAAATCCCGTTCGCATACTCCACAATTACACATGGCATCATAGAATACTCATCATGTTCATACCTCGTCCTGGAAGCAATCTTCTGAATCCTTTCAGCCTTCACACGAATCTGATGATACCCAGATCTCAAATCCTATTCCTACAGGGTCAAACATATCACAACCCAAGATTTTGGCCACGAAGGCTAAGGTTTCCATTCTCATATTAATATTCAGTGTTACATACCATTACCCCTAACCTCAAAGCCTTATCATCAAATTCCCTATTTTCCCACAGCCAATCCAAAATACCTTAAATCATAAACCAACCATAAACACATCTAAAGGCATACATATAAAATCATGAACATGTTAGAACACAGATTGACTCTTAGTTATATCTCTATGTTTTGATGATAACACTTACGAAATTTTGTATTAAGAAATTATATACTCTAAATTTTGTTCAAGTATCTTTTGCTGCAGATATTAAATTTAATATTCTTCTAAAAAACAAAAATGGATCTGAACATGGAACTATGCAAGGCTCTGAAGCGTCAGAAGCATCTCTTAGAAGACTCTGAGCGCTGCCTACAGAAGACTCTGAGCGCTGCCTACAGAAGGATCTGAAGCAGAAGCTACAGAAGCATCTGAAGCTTAGTCTGAAGACTTTGTATGAAGAGTTTCAAGCACAGTTTTTCAGAAGACTCTGATAGTACTGTATGCTGCAAGTACTGAGGATTTGATCCCTAAACTGTGCTCTGAGTAATCTCACGCTAAAGCACACTTGCTGCAACACTCTGATACAGCAAATTCTGAAGACATCAAGACTCTGATCACTCAAGGCTCTGATGTGAATTATTGGGAATTAGAAACTTGTTGAAGAAGAATTCAAAGTTATATCCATTGATAATGCCAAACGACTCTTTCCTCTTTTATGCTAGACACAAGAACACATACAAAAAGGATTTCTCTGAACGTTCTACTTCTAGGAAAGGTCAAGTGATGTGAAGACAAAAAGGTTTCAGCTACTTTGCAGACACGGTCTTCAAAGTGCAAACATCTTGGACTTCTGTGCCTATAAAAGCATGACTTCAACATCTTTCTTCAGTTGAAGAAAATTATCCAAACTCATTGAAAACTCTCTCAAGCTCTCATACAAATTATTATTCTTTGCTAAATAGTTTCATAGTTCTTAAACTTAAGTGTAAATCACAGTTGTGATACAGCTTATTTAGAAGCATTCAAACACTTGTTTAGTTTTACATTTAATTGTCAAAGTTCCTTGAGAAGACCAAGTTGTGGTCAATAGTTCTTGAGAAGACTAAGAACAGTTGTTCTTAGTGGTTGCTATTGTAATCAGTTTGATTAATAATGGATTAAGTCTTTGAAGAGAAAGGCAAATCACTCTTGATAGGGTGGACTAGAGTAGTTGAGTTCAACGAACCAAGATAAAAATAATTGTGTTTTTATTGCCATAATATTTGCTATATACTTATTCAACCCGCCCTTCTAAGTATTTTCTCACCTTCAGTTGGTATCAGAGCTCCGGTTCTGTGTGTGTTATCACTTCACCGTGAACAGAAAAGATCCAGTGAGAAAACTTTGATATATATTCTTGGTTGTTATTATGGCTGAAGCTTCAACATCTAACATCAATAACAGATATGAAGAAAGGGATAGAATCAGCACAAAACCCCTTATGTTTGATGGGGAGAAATTTGACTATTGGAAGGACAGAATAGAGAGTTTCTTCCTTGGTTATGATGCTGATTTATGGGACTTAGTCATTGAAGGGTATGTTCATCCCACTGATGGGGATGGCAAGAAAATTGATAGAAAACCTATGACTGAAGCGCAAAAGAAGGAGTTTAGAAATCATCACAAAGCTAGAACAATCTTGTTAAATGCAATATCTCATACTGAGTATGAGAAGATCACCAACAGAGAAACTACATTTGACTTGTTTGAGTCTTTGAAGATGACACACGAAGGAAACTCACAAGTTAAAGAGACCAAGGCTCTGGCGCTAATACAGAAGTATGAAGTGTTCAAAATGGAATAATCTGAATCTATAGAAACTATGTTCTCTAGATTCCAGATCCTCACAGCTGGTCTAAAAGTGCTGGACAAAGGCTATTCAACTGCTGATCATGTGAAGAAGATCATTAGAAGCTTGCCTATCAGATGGAGACCTATGGTCACTGCTCTGAAGCTAGCAAAGGATCTGAATAAGATCACATTGGAAGAACTGATAAGCTCATTGAGGAGCCATGAAATTGAACTTGAAGAAGACGAGCCTCAAAAGAAAGGTAAGTCAATTGCTTTAAAATCTAACAAATCTGTTAAAGCATTGCAGGTGTTAGAAGAAAGCTCTGAAGAGTCTTCTTCTTCTGAAGAAGATGAACTGTCCTTGCTGTCCAGAAGAATCAACAAACTCTGGAAGCACAAACAGAGGAAGTTCAAGAACTTCAAGAAGCCAGATCAATGCAAAGAGTCCTTTGGACACAAAAGATCTGAAAAGAAGGAGGTTGTTTGCTATGAATGCAAGGAACCTGGACATTACAAGAATGAATGTCCAAAGCTTTAGAAGGAAAAGCCTAGAAGGAAGCCTGAGCATAAGAAGAAAGTTCTGGTGGCTACATGGGATGTGTAACACCCCACTTCCCAAATTAAATAAAATACAAACATTATAAGTAAATATCAGAGTTTTCACCAAATCAGTGGGATATCACATCACCAAAATTCACCGAAATTCTTTATCAATTATTTTCAAAATAAAACAGCGGAAATTATTATTTCAACATTCTTGGCCATCCGCCAGATTACATAAAATCTTTATTATTATAATTCACCAAAATGTGATACGTCACAGGATTTCAACAAGTTTGACATAAAACAATTAAAACACTCATATCCCATGTTATGTATCAGAGCATCCTAAGACTCGACTCGCACACTGCTATCCAAGCTAGCTATGTACCTGGATTATCTATACTTCCGAGGAAGCACAGACCACAACAACAACAAAGGGGTGAGAAAACATGATCAAAATATATCGGTAATTACATACATGAAATAAGAGTAGTAAATACACCAATCACATAGTTTATCACCCATCTTTCACCAAATACGACATATAGTCCACCAACAACACAATACACCATAATGCAATTATGCAACGCAACACCATGCATGCGGTACCGACTCATTGGTTCATTCAATGTGAACCCGGATAGATCACATACACCCGCCCTTGGCCATGATCCGTCCTCACCATTCCCCACTCAAGGGAATACGAATGAATCATATACACTCCCCTGAGAAATGACTCATCCCACCACTACACCATGATATGCATAACACCAAATGCATACAAATTAACACAAGCATACATTGTGCATACGATTCTCAGATCACACCACCATACATCACATACATATAGATATGCCATTCACCAATCAATCATATTAATTTATTTAAATACAGGGAAGTTCACATTCCCTCACCCAATATACTCCTACCCCAACATCCTGGGTACACATGATCCTATTGATCACCTCACCATGCCCCATATAATCCGCACACCAATCTACTTATTAATTAAATCGAATAATAGGGGAAATTCATATTTAAACACCGAGTACACCCGATCCTCCCGATCACCTCACTATGCATTCCATATATGCATATATACATATACCTTACCCACCAATTAATTATATATACTAAATCCAACATTTCATAATTTCACCTTTCAACACCAAGTATACACTCTTCACTACTAAACATCATTCCTCTACTTATCACAACTCAAGGGATCCTACAAACGATTACACACCATTCAATTATATAAATTAATTAGATATTAAGAAAGTCCAACTTCTAACACCAAGTATCTTCATACTCCAACACACCGGATACATACGATCCTACTAATCACTTCACCCTACTTCACATACTTCATACACCACTTAATTAATTTACTTAAATTAAATATTATGGTATCCACTCCCTATCACCAAGTATGCACCCTACATCATTCAATCACCATCCCTACACTCATCATGATCAAAGGGATTCTACAAGGCTAATGCACAAGGCAAAACAGCACCAAAAACCACATTCTGCTGTCATGTTCGCTGGTTCATTCTCCAGGCGAAGCCCTAGCGAATGCTCGCTACCAGCTCGCCAGGCGAACCTGCTCGCGAAGTCCTTCTCAGCTATCGTGCATTCGCCAGGCGAACCTTCGCTGGCCACACTCGCCAGACAAACTTCATGCCCTTTGGGTCTGGGATTTTATTTGGAATTACTCGCTACTACTCGGCAACACTCACCAGGCGAACCCTCCCGAATGTTGCGATGCCCAAAATCCTCACTGTCTTACGGTGTTATCTGGACCAATTCAATCCTATCATTTGCTATTCAACTTTTGTACTATAATCCACATGCATTATACTCAACGATCGACCTATAGTCCTTACTCTAAAACTAACATTATGATACATTACCGACACTCCAGAGTTACTCAGAACCTCACCAAGGTCCTAACCATAGTCATTAACAACACCCCAGGGAACAACACATAATTTTCCCAAAGCTATAATCATGGTCATTACCAACACCACAGGAAACAACACATAATCTCACCAAATTTATATTCATGGTTACTATCAACACTACAGTAACAACATAGAATCTAACAAACATCACCATAATATATATATATATATATATATATATATATATATATATATATATATATATATATATATATATATATATATATATATATATATATATATATATATATATATATATATATATATATATATATATATATATATATATATATATATATATATATATATATATATATATATATATATATATATATATATATATATATATATATATATATATATATATATATATATATATATATATATATATATATATATATATATATATATATATATATACACACACCAAAACGCATCATCAGCATTCATCAATTCAACAGCATCAACAACAATTATAAGCATGCCAATATAAAACTCATACGCATCAAATCCCTACGGGGTTAAGGAATCCCCTCTATCCAATTTCATGTAATTTACCATCCCAATCAGTTTCTCCCCCCTTACCTCGATTACCGCTCCGATTGATGAAGAATTCTTCAAGAACCGATATGCCTAGCCTCTTCCCTTTCTCCTTGTTCTTCGTTCTCACGGTCTCTCCCATTTCTCTTCTCTGACAGTTCCTATCGTGACTTTTCACATTTCTCTCTAACTTCCCAAATCCCCTCAACTTCTTATTTTATATTTTAATTCCAATAATAATAATAATAATAATAATAATAATAATAATAATAATAATATAAATAATAATATTAATAATATCATTTTACCAAAATAATAATATTCATAATAATAGTAATAATATTCCACCAATAATAATACTAATACTAATAATAATAATAATAATAATAATAATAATAATAATAATAATACCACCAATATTACTATTAACTATTATATTATTATCTCAACACCACATCTCCACAAATAATCCTTATATATCAAGGATACTCACCAATCATATACAAACACACCCCACCTAAGGGCATACCAACATAAAATAATTACATTAACACCAAAATGACTAAATAAATAAAATGGGTGTTACAACTCTCCCCCACTTTAATTATTTTCGTCTCCGAAAATTACCTGATGGAAACAAATTCGGATACGCTTCCCGCATCCTTCATTCAAATTCCCAGGTCACACTGCCTTCTGCGGCACCTCCCCAAGCCACTTTCACCAAAGATATCTCCTTCCCTCGGAGTTGTTTCTCGTTTGTCAAAACGAACTAGCAATGCCTCAACAATCAAATTATTTTTCACTTGTACATCATCCACCTGATTCAATGTACTTCCTCAATGAAGACACATGAAACACATCATGCCAATTCACAGTGACAGCGGCAAAACGGTCTAACATGTTACTTCTCCCATGCCTCCGCTGCGCCACTCTGATACGAACCACAGAACACGGTGCAACCTTCTGAGATTTCGAAGCTCGTCCAACACTAGTCACCGGCGCGACTCTCAAAACACCTCTTTCTTGGATCCTCTTGATCTCCTCAGCCATCTCAATCATAATTCTCAGGTCTCAGCATAACATTCTCTCTCGACTCATTCCAACACAGGAGAGTCCTACACTCCCTATCTCACCAAGCCACACATAGTGCCATTCCGATACTAGGATGGGAATTGTTATTATAGGTAACTCAATCAACGGTAATTAACCATCCCACGATCCACCTTGATCCAACATACCAGTGCTCCACAAATTTTCTAAAGACTCAATAGTCCTCTCTGCCTGACCATCAGTTTGCGTATGATAAGCCGAACTCAACTTCAACTTAGTACCCAAAGCTTCCTGTAAGCTCTTCCAAAATCTCAATATAAACCTCAAATTTCCATCCGACACCATATTCGATAGTGTCTCATACCACTTTAACACTTCGTCAATATGCATCTCATATATCCTCAACATAGAATAGGTAATCCACTCACAATAACCCAAATTTATACCTTTCCAATTCTTTGGAGATCTCAACACCAAATTTGTGTAAATACTACCTGATTTCCACTCTAGAATATTCAACGACTGCATCAGACTCAACAGTCTCTGATGTTCAATCTCCGACTTTCGGCAATTCTAGCCAGCATATTCAACCTCAACCACTCCTTTCCTCATCCATGGTCACCCAAAACAGTTTACTAAAATTCGGTCACTTCTTCATAGCACCGGGATGGATACTCCATCTACCTCAATGTATGTCTTCATGAGTACTTCTACTCCACTAAACAACATCTGGTACACATACCCTATCACAACATATCATGGTACTCTCTCCACAAATTCGGCAATTCACTCTTCGACTCTGATTTATCAAATTCAACTAATTCATCAACTCAACCCAGATTTCTAACCTTCTCGATTCTTCTCAAGAGTACCACTAATCCGGTTTAACAATAAAAGCTTAAATCCATAAGAAGTCTCTTCATCCCCCAAACTCATATTACAAGATTGCTCAATCAGTTCTAACGCTTTTCACCATCATCTTCGGTATATGCAAATATTTCCAACTCACTGTATCATTTACCACGTCCAGTTTACCCGAATGGTAATTCAACTCAAAGCCGTAATCCGTCAGACGTCCCAATTATTTCCTCTGCCTCATATTCCACTCTTTCAAATTAGACCGACACCTTAAGTTCTTAAGATCACCAAACATCTCAAATCTCAGCCTAAACGATTGAAGCCTTCAACTCCGACACAACCATAACAGCAACCAACTCTAAATCACTGGTCAGATGATTCTTCTTATGTACTTCAAGTTGCCTTTAGCAAATCCCCCAATTATATCAACAAGCATCACAAACACAACAAATAGTTTTGTCGGATTCGGCAGAACTTTCCTCACAGAAGTATATCGCTACTCTTTTTCCAACACTGATAACTCAAGTTCCTTATGCTCAACATAATCCTTTATACTCTTCGAATACCCTAAAATATCACAGATTAACACAACCATTGCCTTGCTCAAATAATTAAAGAAGATCCCATGCCAAACGGACAAACAAGTTGTGAGTTATGGCGGAAACACGAACCGTACCTTCCGTCCTTACCATAACATCTAAACATACTTCCTCAATAAATAACTTAATTCCATGTCATTAATTCACCATCACATAGAGAATTGTAATAGCTTTCCAACACTTCGAACCGCGCGTCGTTCCGAGTTACGGTTCTCCCGTTACGGCAAAAATATGAAATCCACTTTTTCCTGCCCAAGACGTCTTCGCTGGGCGAACACCGTGGCGAGCGAGGGGCTGTTCGCTATCACACTCGCTAGGCGAGGACCTGGCGAACCTGACAGTCCGAAATCTCATTTTCGACCGTTACCTGACTTCCGAGTGTCCGATTTTGATTCCGTAAAAAGCTGCGATCTCGGAATTCAACGTACAACCATAATTTCATACCTAGGAGGCCATCCAACACACTTTCAATCTTTAAATATTTTAAAACTCAATTAATTCCAATCTCAAAAGCAGATCTTGGAGCCTCCCATTGCGATACAACTTCGACCTTCGACACATCAACCACAATAACTCTACTCGAGCTCACACGACCAAGGAAAACTCACATCCTTCTACCAACCGATCCATCTATCCTCACTCTTGGAAGCGAACACTTATCCTCGATAGTCACCTTGTTTACTTATCTATAGTTCACCCAAAGCTTCACCAAACCTTATGTCTTTCTAACCAACAAAATTGGTGCACTCTACGGTAACACGCTCAAACTGAAGAGCCTCTCTTCCAGCAGGTCTTCCAGTTGACTCTTCAACTTTTTCAATCCCAACGCAAACACACAATATGGAGTCACCCATATCGGACTAGTTCCAAGAACGAAGTCAATGTGTAAGCTTCACTTCACATTCCAGTAGTAAATCATTTACCTCCCCGGGAAAACTTCCGGATAATCACAATTAAGTGACAAACCCCAGTTTCTCACTTTCCTTAACATTCAAAGTCTCCGTCAAAATAAACACCTCAACACCGTCTTATGCCGACTCCTCAAAATAATTCCTTAAGCACTTAGCTTAACTCAAGACAATTTACTGCTCAAGCCACCTAAGTTTGCAAGACACGTCTATCCCATCGAACACAATCTCGTCTACTATTAACAAGAGATTAAGGGTGATCAGTTCCTCAATTTGTCAATAGACAGCCAAAAATTATGATGGGGTACAAACCATCTTTACCAAACTATAAGAGCGTTCCTCAATACACTGAGGCAAAACACTGCAGCATTCCGGAGAAATACAAACTTCTCCCCCACTGGAATGATTCCACTTCTACCAACAAAGTTAAACAACAACATGTACCGACCGTATTTTTACACACATGTCGCATACCAGGGAACAACAACACTAGACAACATTGGCCGGACGGACCGACCTACTCTGATACCAATTGTAACACCCCACTTCCCAAATTAAATAAAATACAAACATTATAAGTAAATATCAGAGTTTTCACCAAATCAGTGGGATATCACATCACCAAAATTCACCGAAATTCTTTATCGATTATTTTCAAAATAAAACAGCGGAAATTATTATTTCAACATTCTTGGCCATCCGCCAAATTACATAAAATCTTTATTATTATAATTCATCAAAATGTGATACGTCACAGGATTTCAACAAGTTTGACATAAAACAATTAAAACGCCCATATCCCGTGTTACGTATCAGAGCATCCTAACACTCGACTCGCACACTGCTATCCAAGCTAGCTATGTACCTGGATTATCTGTACTTCCGAGGAAGCACAGACCACAACAACAACAACAAAGGGGTGAGAAAACATGATCAAAATATATCGGTAATTACATACATGAAATAAGAGTAGTAAATACACCAATCACATTGTTTATCACCCATCTTTCACCAAATACGACATATAGTCCACCGACAACACAATACACCATAATGCAATTATGCAACGCAACACCATGCATGCGGTACCGACTCATTAGTTCATTCAATGTGAACCCGGATAGATCACATACACCCTCCCTTGGCCATAATCCGTCCTCACCATTCCCCACTCAAGGGAATACGAATGAATCACATACACTCCCCTGAGCAATGACTCATCCCACCACTACACCATGATATGCATAACACCAAATGCATACAAATTAACACAAGCATACATTGTGCATACGATTCTCAGATCACACCACCATACATCACATACATATAGATATGCCATTCACCAATCAATTATATTAATTTATTTAAATACAGGGAAGTTCACATTCCCTCACCCAATATACTCCTACCTCAACGTCTTGGGTACACACGATCCTATTGATCACCTCACCATGCCCCATATAATCCGCACACCAATCTACTTATTAATTAAATCGAATAATAGGGGAAATTCATATTTAAACACCGAGTACACCCGATCCTCCCGATCACCTCACTATGCATTCCATATATGCATATATACATATACCTTACCCACCAATTAATTATATCTACTAAATCCAACATTTCATAATTTCACCTTTCAACACCTAGTATACACTCTTCACTACTAAACACCATTCCTCTACTTATCACAACTCAAGGGATCCTACAAACGATTACACACCACTCAATTATATAAATTAATTAGATATTAAGAAAGTCCACCTTCTAACACCAAGTATCTTCATACTCCAACACACCAGATACATACGATCCTACTGATCACTTCACCCTACTTCACATACTTCATACACCACTTAATTAATTTACTTAAATTAAATATAACGGTATCCACTCCCTATCACCAAGTATGCACCCTACATCATTCAATCACCATCCCTACACTCATCATGATCAAAGGGATTCTACAAGGCTAATGCACAAGGCAAAACAGTACCAAAAACCATATTCTGCTGTCATGTTCACTGGTTCATTCGCCAGGCGAAGCCCTAGCGAATGCTCGCTACCAGCTCGCCAGGCGAACCTGCTCGCGAAGTCCTTCTCAGCTATCGTGCATTCTCCAGGCGAAGGAATCATTCGCCAGGCGAACCTTCGCTGGCCACACTCGCCAGGAAAACTTCATGCCCTTTGGGTCTGGGAGTTTATTTGGAATTACTCGCTACTACTCGCCAACACTCGCCAGGCGAACCCTCGCGAATGCTGCGATGCCTAAAATCCTCACTGTCTTACGGTGTTAACTGGACCAATTCAAGCCTATCATTCACTATTCAACTTCTGTACTATAATCCACATGCATTATACTCAACGATCGACCTATAGTCCTTACTCTAACACTAACATTACGATACATTACCGACACTCCAAAGTTACTCAGAACCTCACCAAGGTCCTAACCATAGTCATTAACAACACCCCAGGGAACAACACATAATTTTCCCAAAGCTATAATCATGGTCATTACCAACACCACTGGAAACAACACATAATCTCACCAAAGTTATATTCATGGTTACTATCAACACTACAGTAACAACATAGAATCTCACCAACATCACCATAATATATATATATATATATATATATATATATATATATATATATATATATATATATATATATATATATATATATATATATATATATATATATATATATATATATATATATATATATATATATATATATATATATATATATATATATATATATATATATATATATATATATATATATATATATATATATATATATATATATATATATATATATATATATATATATATATATATATATATATATATATATATATATATATATATATATATATATATATATATATATATATATATATATATATATATATATATATATATATATATATATATATATATATATATATATATATATATATATATATATATATATATATATATATATATATATATATATATATATATATATATATATATATAGACACACACACCAAAACGCATCATCAGCATTCATCAATTTAACAGCATCAACAACAATTATAATCATGCCAATATAAAACTCATACGCATCAAATTCCTACGGGGTTAAGGAATCCCCTCTACCCAATTTCATGTAATTTACCATCCCAATCAGTTTCTCCTCCTTACCTCGATTACCGCTCCGATTGGTGAAGAATTCTTCAAGAATCGATAGCCCTAGCCTCTTCCCTTTCTCCTTGTTCTTCGTTCTCACGGTCTCTCCCATTTCTCTTCTCTAACAGTTTCTATTGTGACTTTTCACATTTTTCTCTAACTTCCCAAATCCCCTCAACTTCTTATTTTATATTTTAATTCCAATATTAATCATAATAATAATAATATAAATAATAATATTAATAATATCATTTTACCAAAATAATAATATTCATAATGATAGTAATAATATTCCACCAATAATAATATTAATACTACTACTAATAATAATAATACCACCAATATTACTATTAACTATTATATTATTATCTCAACACCACATCTCCACAAATAATCCTTATATATCAAGGATACTCACCAATCATATACAAACACACCCCACCTAAGGGCACACCAACATAAAATAATTACATTAACACCAAAATGACTAAATAAATAAAATGGGTGTTACAACTCTCCCCCACTTTAATTATTTTCGTCCCCGAAAATTACCTGATGGAAACAAATTCGGATACGCTTCCCGCATCCTTCATTCAAATTCCCAGGTCACACTGCCTTCTGCAGCACCTCCCCAAGCCACTTTCACCAAAGATATCTCCTTCCCTCGGAGTTGTTTCTCGTTTGTCAAAACGAACTAGCAATGCCTCAACAATCAAATTATTTTTCACTTGTACATCATCCACCTGATTCAATGTACTTCCTCAATGAAGACACATGAAACACATCATGCCAATTCACAGCAACAACGGCAAAACGGTCTAACATGTTACTTCTCCCATGCCTCCGCTGCGCCACTCTGATACGAACCACGGAACACGGTGCGAACTTCTGAGATTTCGAAGCTCGTCCAACACTAGTCACCGGCGCGACTCTCAAAACACCTCTTTCCTGGATCCTCTTGATTTCCTCAGCCATCTCAAGCATAATTCTCAGGTCTGAGCATAACATTCTCTCTCGACTCATTCCAACACAGGAGAGTCCTATACTCTCTATCTCACCAAGCCACACATAGTGCCATTCCGATACTAGGATGGGAACTGTTATTATAGGTAACTCAATCAACGGTAATTAACCATCCCACGATCCACCTTGATCCAACATACCAGCGCTCCACAAATTTTCTAAAGACTGAATAGTCCTCTCTGCCTGACCATCAGTTTGCGGATGATAAGCCAAACTCAACTTCAACTTAGTACCCAAAGCTTCCTGTAAGCTCCTCCAAAATCTCAATATAAACCTCAAATTTCCATCCGACACCATATTCGATAGTATCTCATGCCACTCTACCACTTCGTCAATATGCATCTCATATATCCTCAACATAGAATAGTTAATCCACTCACAATAACCCAAATTTATACCTTTCCAATTGTTTGGAGATCTCAACACCAAATTTGTGAAAATACTACCTGATTTCCACTCTAGAATATTCAATGACTGCATCAGACTCAACAGTCTCTGATGTTCAATCTCCGACTTTTGGCAATTCTAGCCAGCATATTCAACCTCAACCACTCCTTTCCTCATCCATGGTCACCCAAAACAGTTTACTAAAATTCGGTCACTTCTTCATAGCACCGGGATGGATACTCCATCTACCTCAATGTATGTCTTCATGAGTACTTCTACTTCACTCAACAACATCTGGTACACATACCCTATCACAACATATCATGGTACTCTTTCCACAAGTCTGACAATCCACTCTTCGACTCTGATTTATCAAATTCAACTAATTCATCAACTCAACCCAGATTTCTGACCTTCTCGATTCTTCTCAAGAATACCACTAGTCCGGTTTAACAATAAAAGCTTAACTCCATAAGAAGTCTCTTCATCCCCCAAACTCATATTACAAGATTGCTCAATCAGTTCTAACTCTTTTCACCATCATCTTCGGTATATGCCAATATTTCCAACTCACTGTATCATTTACCACGTCCACTTTACCCGAATGTTAATTCAACTCAAAGCCGTAATCCGTCAGACGTCCCAATTATTTCCTCTGCCTCATATTCCACTCTTTCAAATTAGACCGACACCTTAAGTTCTTAAGATCACCAAACATCTCAAATCTCAGCCTAAACGATTGAAGCCTTCAACTCCGGCACAACCATAACAGCAACCAACTCTAAATCACTGGTCAGATGATTCTTCTTATGTACTTCAAGTTGCCTTTAGCAAATCCCCCAATTATATCAACAAGCATCACAAACACAACAAATAGTTTTGTCGGATTCGGCAGAACTTTCCTCACAGAAGTATATCGCTACTCTTTTTCCAACACTGATAACTCAAGTTCCTTATGCTCAACATAATCCTCTATACTCTTCGAATACCCTAAAATATCACAGATTAACACAACCATTGCCTTGCTCAAATAATTAAAGAAGATCCCATGCCAAATGGACAAACAAGTTGTGAGTTATGGCGGAAACACGAACCGTACCTTCCGTCCTTACCACAACATCTAAACATACTTCCTCAATAAATAACTTAATTCCATGTCATTACTTCACCATCACATAGAGAATTGTAATAGCTTTCCAACACTTTGAACCGCGCGTCGTTCTGAGTTACAATTCTCCCATTACGGCAAAAATATGAAAACCACTTTTTCCTTCCCAAGACGTCTTCGCTGGGCGAACACCGTGGCAAGCGAGGGGCTGCTCGCTAGCATACTCGCTAGGCGAGGACCAGGCGAACCTGACAGTCCGAAATCTCATTTTCGACCGTTACCTGACTTCCGAGTGTCCGATTTTGATTCCGTAAAAAGCTGCGATCTCGGAATTCAATGTACAACCATAATTTCATACCTAGGAGGCCATCCAACACACTTTCAATCTTTAAATATTTTAAAACTCAATTAATTCCAATCTTAAAAGCAGATCTTGGAGCCTCCCATTGCGATACAACTTCGACCTTCGACACATCAACCACAATAACTCTACTCGAGCTCACACGACCAAGGAAAACTCACATCCTTCTACCAACCGATCCATCTATCCTCACTCTTGGAAGCAAACACTTATCCTTGATAGTCACCTTGTTTACTTATCTATAGTTCACCCAAAGCTTCACCAAATATTATGTCTTTCTAACCAACGAAATTGGTGCACTCTACGGTAACACACTCAAACAGAAGAGCTTCTCTTCCAGCAGGTCTTCAAGTTGACTCTTCAACTTTTTCAATCCCAATGCAAACACACAATATGGAGTCACCCATATCGGAGTAGTTCGAAGAACGAAGTCAATGTGTAAGCTTCACTTCACATTCCAGTAGTAAATCATTTACCTCCTCGGGAAAACTTTCGGATAATCACAATTAAGTGACAAACCCCAGTTTCTCACTTTCCTTAACATTAAAAGTCTCCGTCAAAATAAACACCTCAACATCGTCTTACGCTGACTCCTCAAAATAATTCCTTAAGCACTTAGCTTAACTCAAGACAATTTACTGCTCACGCCACCTAAGCTTGCAAGACACGTCTATCCCATCCAACACAATCTCTTCTACTATTAACAAGAGATTAAGGGTGATCAGTTCCTCAATTTGTCAATAGACAGCCGAAAATCATGATGGGGTACAAACCATCTTTACCAAACTATAAGAGCGTTCCTCAATACACTGAGGCAAAACACTGCAGCATTCCGGAGAAATACAAACTTCTCCCCCACTGGAATCATTCCACTTCTACCAACAAAGTTAAACAACAACATGTACCGACCGTGTTTTTACACACATGTCGCATACCAGGGAACAACAACACTAGACAACATTGGCCGGACGAACCGACCTACTCTGATACCAATTGTAACACCCAACTTCCCAAATTAAATAAAATACAAACATTATAAGTAAATATCAGAGTTTTCACCAAATCAGTGGGATATCACATCACCAAAACTCACTGAAATTCTTTATCGATTATTTTCAAAATAAAACAGCGGAAATTATTATTTCAACATTCTTGGCCACCCGCCAGATTACATAAAATCTTTACTATTATAATTCACCAAAATGTGATACGTCACAGGATTTCAACAAGTTTGACATAAAACAATTAAAACGCCCATATCCTGTGTTACGTATCAGAGTATCCTAAGACTCGACTCGCACACTGCTATCCAAGCTAGCTATGTACCTGGATTATATGTACTTCCGAGGAAGCACAGACCACAACAACAACAAAGGGGTGAGAAAACATGATCAAAATATATCGGTAATTACATACATGAAATAAGAGTAGTAAATACACCAATCACATAGTTTATCAGCCATCTTTCACCAAATATATAGTCCACCAACAACACAATACACCATAATGTAATTATGCAACGCAACACCATGCATGCGGTACCGACTCATTGGTTCATTCAATGTGAACCCGGATAGATCACATACACCCGCCCTTGGCCATGATCCGTCCTCACCATTCCCCACTCAAGGGAATACGAATGAATCACATACACTCCCCTGAGAAATGACTCATCCCACCACTACACCATGATATGCATAACACCAAATGCAAACAAATTAACACAAGCATACATTGTGCATACGATTCTCAGATCACACCACCATACATCACATACATATAGATATGCCATTCACCAATCAATCATATTAATTTATTTAAATACAGGGAAGTTCACATTCCCTCACCCAATATACTCCTACCCCAACGTCTTGGGTACACACGATCCTATTGATCACCTCACCATGCCCCATATAATCCGCACACCAATCTACTTATTAATTAAATCGAATAATAGGGGAAATTCATATTTAAACACCGAGTACACCCGATCCTCCCGATCACCTCACTATGCATTCCATATATGCATATATACATATACCTTACCCACCAATTAATTATATCTAATAAATCCAACATTTCATAATTTCACCTTTCAACACCAAGTATACGCTCTTCACTACTAAACACCATTCCTCTACTTATCACAACTCAAAGGATCCTACAAACGATTACACACCACTCAATTATATAAATTAATTAGATATTAAGAAATTCCACCTTCTAACACCAAGTATCTTCATACTCCAACACACCGGATACATACGACCCTACTGATCACTTCACCCTACTTCACATACTTCATACACCACTTAATTAACTTACTTAAATTAAATATTATGGTATCCACTCCCTATCACCAAGTATGCACCCTACATCATTCAATCACCATCCCTACACTCATCATGATCAAAGGGATTCTACAAGGCTAATGCACAAGGCAAAACAGTACCAAAAACCACATTCTGCTGTCATGTTCGCTGGTTCATTCGCCAGGCGAAGCCCTAGTGAATGCTCGCTACTAACTCGCCAGGCGAACCTGCTCGCGAAGTCCTTCTCAGCTATCGTGCATTCGCCAGGCGAAGGAATCATTCGCCAGGCGAACCTTCGCTGGCCACACTCGCCAGGCAAACTTCATGCCCTTTGGGTCTGGGAGTTTATTTGGAATTACTCGCTACTACTTGCCAACACTCTCCAGGCGAACCCTCGTGAATGCTGCGATGCCCAAAATCCTCATTGTCTTACGGTGTTATCTGGACCAATTCAAGCCTATCATTCGCTATTCAAATTTTGTACTATAATCCACATGCATTATACTCAACGATCGACCTATAGTCCTTACTCTAACACTAACATTACAATACATTACCGACACTCCAGAGTTACTCAGAACCTCACCAAGGTCCTAACCATAGTCATTAACAACACCCCAGGGAACAACACATAATTTTCCCAAAGCTATAATCATGGTCATTACCAACACCACAGGAAACAACACATAATCTCACCAAAGTTATATTCATGGTTACTATCAACACTACAGTAACAACATAGAATCTCACCAACATCACCATAATATATATATATATATATATATATATATATATATATATATATATATATATATATATATATATATATATATATATATATATATATATATATATATATATATATATATATATATATATATATATATATATATATATATATATATATATATATATATATATATATATATATATATATATATATATATATATATATAT
Source organism: Lathyrus sativus (assembly GCA_963859935.3). Lineage (NCBI taxonomy): Eukaryota > Viridiplantae > Streptophyta > Magnoliopsida > Fabales > Fabaceae > Lathyrus > Lathyrus sativus. The sequence continues at coordinate 152,867,972 of OZ012737.1, forward strand.
ATACACACTAAAACGCATCATCAGCATTCATCAAGTCAACAGCATCAACAACAATTATAAGCATGCCAATATAAAACTCATACTCATCAAATCCCTACGTGGTTAAGGAATCCCATCTACCCAATTTCATGTAATTTACCATCCCCATCAGTTTCTCCCCCCTTACCTCGATTACCGCTCTGATTGATGAAGAATTCTTCAAGAATCGATAGCCCTAGCCTCTTCCCTTTCTCCTTGTTCTTCGTTCTCACGGTCTCTCCAATTTCTCTTCTCTGACAGTTTCTACCGTGACTTTTCACATTTCTCTCTAACTTCCCAAATCCCCTCAACTTCTTATTTTATATTTTAATTCCAATAATAATAATAATAATAATAATAATAATAATATAAATAATAATATTAATAATATCATTTTACCAAAATAATAATATTCATAATAATAGTAATAATATTCCACCAATAATAATATTAATACTAATAATAATAATAATCATAATAATAATAATAATAATAATAATAATAATACCACCAATATTACTATTAACTATTATATTATTATCTCAACACCACATCTCCACAAATAATCCTTATATATCAAGGATACTCACCAATCATATACAAACACACCCCACCTAAGGGCACACCAACATAAAATAATTACATTAACACCAAAATGACTAAATAAATAAAATGGGTGTTACAGGATGATTCAGATGCATCTGAATCTTCATCAGAGTCAGAAGAAGAATGCGCCAACATGGCATTGATGGATGGAATAGAAGATCAGGATGAAGGGTCATCTGGATCTGAATCTGATTCTGAATCTGACTCAGAAAATGTACTTTCTGATCTCTCTAGGGAAGAACTTATTAAAGTTTTATCAGAAGTCCTGAAAAACTATAATCAGATTAAGCTCAAATGCAAGAAGCTTAAATGCAATCTTGAATCTGAGAATAATCGGTTAAAGTCAGAAGTTGCTGAGCTCAAAGAAAACAATTTGAAAATGAAAAACAATTTTGAAAAAGCTCAACAAGACTCTGAATCTGAAACTAAGTCAAAATGCAAAAATATTTTGGAAGAATATGACTTCAGTTTTCAGAAGTTTCTGGCTAAAAGCATAGATAGAAGCAAGATGGCTTCAATGATCTATGGAGTTAGCAGAAACAACAGGAAAGGAATTGGATATGAATTTTCCTCTGAAAAGGATTTAAATCCAAAGCCTGTTGATAAACTTATCATTAAGAAGACTCCCTTATATTCTCATTTTAAGTTTGGTCATCTGAATGATATTAAACACACACGTTCTGATCAGAACGTTCCTGTGTTTAAGTCAAAAGTCAGTCAGAACAAAACTGTTGTAAAAAGATAGAAGTTCAGACAAACTTTCAAGGCAACTAACCCAAAAGGACCCAAAAAGATTTGGGTACCTAAGGATAAGATAATCCCTGTTGCAGATGTATTTAGCAGAAAAGTCAAGACGCCAGTCATGGTACCTGGACTCTGGCTGCTCAAGTCACATGAAGGGAGAAAGGTTTATGTTCCAAAGCCTGGAGCTTAAATTTGGAGGAGACGTGAAGTTTGGAGGGAATCAGAAGGGCAAGATTATTGGCTCTGGTACTATTGTTAATGGTAACCTTCCCTCTATATCTAATGTTTTACTTGTAGAAGGATTAAAGCATAATCTATTGTCCATAAGTCAATTAAGTGACAATGGTTATGACATAATCTTTAATAAATAATGTTGCAAAGCTGTTAGTCAGAAGGATGGCTCAATCCTATTTAATGGAAAGAGGAAGAACAACATTTACAAAATCAATCTTTCAGAACTTAAGGTTCAAAATGTTAAATGCCTTATGTCTGTTAATGATGAGCAATGGGTCTGGCACAGAAGATTGAGGCATATTAATATGAGACGTATATCTCAGATTAATAAACTCAATTTGGTCAGAGGACTTCCTAAGTTGAAGTTCAACTCAGATGCTCTTTGTGAAGCATGTCAAAAAGGAAAATTTTTAAAATCTTCTTTTAAAACGAAAAATGTTGTTTCAACTTCAAGACCATTAGAATTACTTCACATTGATCTGTTTGGACCAGTGAAAACTGCATCCATCAGAGGCAAGAAATATGGATTAGTCATTGTTGATGACTATAGCAGATGGACATGGATGAAATTCCTAAAACACAAGGATGAGTCACATTCTGTGTTCTTTGAATTCTGCAAACAAGTCCATAATGAAAAAGATTTTAAAATTTTTTAAAGTCAGAAGTGATCATGGTGGAGAATTTGAAAACAAATATTTTGAAAAATATTTTAATGAAAATGGCACTGCTCATGATTTCTCCTGCCCTAGAACTCCACAACAGAATGGAGTTGTAGAGAGGAAAAATAGAACTCTGCAAGAAATGGCCAGAACCATGATCAACAAGACTAATCTGGCAAAGCACTTTTGGGCAGAAGCAATAAACACATCGTGTTATATTCAGAACAAGTGTCTGTAAGACCTCTTCTGGAAAAGACTCCCTATGAATATTGGAGGAACAGAAAGCCCAACATTTCTTATTTTCATCCTTTTGGATGTATATGTTATATGTTGAACACTAAAGAGAATCTTAACAAGTTTGATTCTAAAGCACATAAGTGTTTCATGCTTGGCTATTCTGAACGCTCTAAAGGCTATAGAGTATACAATACTGAAACACAGATGGTGGAATAATCTATACATGTTAGATTTGATGATAAGCTTGGCATTGAAAAGCCAAAGCAGTTTGAAAGTTCTGCAGATAGAGAAGTAATTCTCACAGACTCTGAAGGCTCAGAGGCAGAAAATGTTCAAGTGAAAGAGCCAGAAGCAATGCCAGATGCAATTCCTTTAGCTTCTCAAATGAACAACTTGAATATTTCTGAAGAATAAAATGTTAGAGGATCATCTTCCAGAATCAAGGCCTCTCACCCAGAGGATGTGATCATTGGAAAGAAGGATGACCCAATAAGAACAAGATCCTACCTCAGATCATCTGAAGCGTCACTATTTGGGTTAGTGTCAGTTATTGAACCAACTTCTATGGATGAAGCTCTGCAAGACAATGATTGGATAATTTCCATGCAAGAAGAGCTCAATCAGTTCACAAGAAATGACGTTTGGGATTTGGTTCCAAGACCAAAAGGATTCAACATAATTGGAACTAAATGAGTCTTCAGAAACAAGTTGAATGAAAAAGGAGAAGTTGAAAGAAACAAAGCAAGGCTTGTTGCTCAAGGTTATAACCAACAAGAAGGAGTTGATTACACAAAGACTTATGCTTCTGTGGCCAGGTTAGAATCTATCCGTTTGCTCATTTCTTTTGCTGCACAAAATAACATCACTCTATATCAGATGGATGTTAAGAGTGCCTTTCTAAATGGAATTATAGAAGAAGTCTATGTTCACCAACCTCCTGGTTTTGAAAGTGAAAATTTTCCAGAACATGTTTTCAAACTTAAGAAATCTCTTTATGGCTTAAAACAAGCTCCTAGAGCTTAGTAAGAGAGATTAAGAAATTTTCTTCTGGAGAAATTTTTTATCAGAGGCAAAGTGGACACAATCCTCTTCTGTAAAACATGTAAGAAAGATCTGTTAATTTGTCAAATATATGTGGATGATATTATATTTGGATCTACAAATGTTACGCTGGGAAAGGAGTTTGCTCAATGTATGCAGGCTGAATTTGAGATGAGCATGATGGGAGAATTGAGATTCTTTCTAGGAATTCAAGTCAACCAGACTCCAGATTGCACTTACATTCATCAGACCAAATATGTTAAAGAGCTTTTGAAGAAGTTCAACATGACTGATAGTAAGATGGAAAAGACTCCCATGCATCCAACAAGCACTCTTGGTAAGGAAGAGGTAAGTAAGAAAGTAGATCAGAAACTCTACAGAGGTATGATAGGATCTCTTCTCTACTTAACTACTTCTAGACCTGAAATTTTATTCAGTGTATGCTTGTGTGCAAGATTCCAATCATATCCTAGAGAATCACACTTAACAACTGTTAAGAGGATTCTAAGGTATCTGAAAGTTACTTCTAATGTGGGTTTGTGTTACAGAAAATCTGATGATTTTAAATTAGTTGGATTCTGTGATGCTGATTACGCTGGAGACAAAGTTGAAAGGAAAAATGCTTCTGGAAGTTGTCAATTTCTAAGAAGAAATTTAATCTCCTGGTACATCAAGAAACAACCTACAATTGCTCTATCAACTACAGAAGTAGAATATATTGTTGCTGCTGGATGTAGCACGCAGATGCTCTGGATGAAAAGTCAGCTAGAAGACTATCAGATCTTTGAGAGTAATATTTCTATATTCTGTGATAATACTTCTGCTATATGTTTGTCTAAAAACCCCATTTTACACTCTAAGGCAAAACATATAGAAATTAAACATCACTTCATAAGAGACTATGTTCAGAAGGGTATTATAAAATTAGACTTTGTTGATACAGATCATCAATGGGCTGATATTTTCACAAAACCCCTTGCTGAAGATAGGTTCAAGTTTATTCTGAAAAATATTGGTATGAAATTTTGTCCAGAATAATATTTATCAGAAGCAAACTTCTCAGATGCAAAATGTTTAAAACTCTGAAGTATTTCATCTGTCATTTATTTGATTTCTTGATTTATTATTATTTGTGTGTATCTGAACTAACCAATCTCAGAGGATCTGAATGTTGGCTAACGTTTCATTTCTCAAGAGAATTCAGAAGCACATGCAAGCAAACACGTGTCACTCTGAATCTGAAAAGATGGCGTGCACAATACTGAAGAGACATTTGAGGTAACTTTTGAATAGTTAAAATTCTTGGTTTCCCCCCAATTGTCAGAATCAATTAATTCTTTGAAATGATTATTATTCTTTTCATTAAATGCCATTAATTTCTAATTGAGAACATGTTGAATGTGTGTCTATTTGTGTGCCCTAACTTCTCTCTATAAATATCACAAATCTCACCATTTCACATTTTTCACTTTCACAAACACGTATATGCATTTCTGTTTGCTCTTTGGCCTTCATCAAAACCCTAAACCTTCTTCATCTTCAACCTCAGCTCAGTTCTAATCATCTATGGCTGCAGTTGCGTCATCAAACATGGGTGCTACTCCTTTTAAGGAACCTGAGAGAACTTTGTTAACCCCTGTTGATAAGCTTGAAGTTCTATGTGAATCTATGGTGGAATTTGATTCTCTGGCTGACAATGGATTTGATTTGCGTTCTATTATTGATGCTCAAGGCTGGGTAAAGTATTTTGATAGATTGTTTGGACCTGTTTATCCACACTTAGTGAAGGAATTTTGGATTCACGCATTTGTTTACCCAAAGTTCATCATCTCTTCTGTTATGGGAAAAGAGATTATAATCACTGAAGTTCTTATCAGAAAACTCATTGGGTATGAGGAAACTGATGGAGTTTCTGATTTTCCAGCTGGGCATGTTGAAATGGATGAAGTGTATGTTGAAGTGATTTCATCAGGACAAGCTTCCAACAAGTTCAAGGATCTGAAACCTGATTACAAAATCTGGGCAAAGATTTTTTTGGGCTGCATCAACCACAGAAAATCCACAAACTCTCCAAATTATGTGAACAATGAACAGATTTACTTCATGTACTGCTTAAGTCAGAGTACTAAAGTGGATCTGCCACACATTCTCTTCATGCATCTGTGGAATCACATTAATGCATCCAGAGAATCTGTCAAGACTAACGGTCAGAAGATCAGAACGTGGATACCTTTTGGAAGATTAATCTCAGACATTCTGACGGAGAATGGTCTGGTAGCTGCTCTACATGAAGCTGGATTTAAAGAAGAACTTGATTCAATAGTTGGAAAACCTTTGAATGGAAAGAGTCTCCAAAGACTAAAAGTTGTGGATGAACTCACAACTGCTCCTAAAAAGCTGAATATTGCTGAAGTCAGTCAGAGGAGAATTCCAGTTAAAGACTTTCCTATCTTTGGTGCTGAGGAACCTAGAGATGTTATTCTTAGGTACATTGATATGTGCAAGGAAGATGGAACACCTGTTCCTGCTGACATTCTGATACGTGCAAGAGAACCTATTCCAGATGTTTATGAGGAGAACATGAAGAAACGAAGACAGTTAGAGGCAGAAGAAGTTGCTGCTTAGAAGAAACAGAAAGTTGCTGAAAAACCACAGAAGCAAATAAAGAGAAAAGCTTCTGGAGAAGTTCCTCCTATTCCTGCAAGACGCATCAAGATAAGAGGTACTAAAAAATCTTCACCTTCTATTTCTAAAATTGCAGTAGATGTATCAACAGTTAGTTCTATACCTGAACCTCCTCCCACTCAAACTCAAACAATTCCTGTTCCATCTCAAACATCTGAACCACCTACAATTCCTAATTCACAAATTCCATCTGATCCTATTCCTTCAGCACCATTACAATCATCTGACATTCCTCAATCAGAACCACAAACAACAAAACCAGCAGAACCAACTCCAACACAACAACAACCTGAAATTCAACAAACCTTTGTACCTGAACCAATGCAATCTGAACCAGTTGTATCTGAACCACCAAAATCCATACCTTCTAATCCTCAACCAGAACAACCCAAACCTACTGAATCAAACGTATTTGATTCTGAGGTTCTGGACGTCCAACCCCTCAAAATCATGTTTGACATATCTTCTACTTCCTGTCACTCATCCACCTCATCTGATTCATCTGAATCTGATGTTCATCCAGATGTTATCTCACCCCTCTCTCAGAGGATATGAACCTAAACAACCAGATCCACCTGTTTCATCTGAAGCTACAAAATCTAAACCCAGGACATTTGAGTTTGTTTCAGTTGCATCCTTTAAACCACTTCCTTCTGATCCCCTTCCTTCTGGTCTAAAGATTAAACACTTTTATACCAGAATAGAACCATATGACACAATTACTCCATACAAACCTAGTCCTTCAACTACTCTTCCATCTGAAATTCAAACTCATTTTGAACAATTACCAGATATCATTTCACCAGAACCTCTGTTGTCTGATAAATCTGTTTTCATTCCTTACACCTCCACTACATTTGATGTCATTCCCTCTGCATCACGTGTAAAACCATTTCTGATTCATACCTTATCTTGATTCAAAACCGCTACTTCTTCATCTGACCATCCATCTTTTCCTTCCTACCCTCGTCCTTTGTTCATCATCCCACCTTTCACCATACCAACAAAACCAATAAAATCATCAACTCTTGAAGCCTTTCTTAAACCAAAACCTAGGCTAAATGTTGATATTCTATTTGCAAATTTTATGAAAGATATAAAGATGAATTTAGGCTCTGTGAAGAAGAGATGCTTGTCAACCATGAATGCAGATGAATCTGATGTTATTTGGAATAGCTTCATCTCCAGATTCAATATTTTTGCTTCCAATCTGAAGAGTGTCTGCTTTGATGATGCGAAGATCAGATTTGCTGAGACTGCCAGAACCATGTTATGGAACATAAAAAGATCTGCACCTTTGCTTCTTGAGGATGTACCTTCATCTTTTGGAGTATCTACTACAAAAACCTTTGTAGGATCTGCTTCTGAAGAAAATCCTTTGGCTCTGACAACTGTGGACAAATCCTCTGCATCTGTGGCTCCAGACTCTACAACTCCAATGGTTATTGACTCTGCTCCTACATCAGAATATGCTCCATCTACTTCTTCTGAGATCAAGAAAGAGAACCCATAATTAGAAGATAAGATTGCTGTGTTAGAAGCTGGTCAATCTGAGATCAAGTCCTGGATGGCAAGACAAGATCAGAAGAATGAGAACATTGAAAAGTGGATGTCAAAGCAAGAAAAATCTTCATCTAAGATCACTCAACTTCTGAAGATGATTCTTTCCAAACAAACCTAGATTTATGTTTTCTGATGTTTGTGCACTTGTACTTGATTTTCTTATCTTCTGTTTTATCTGTTCTATCTGAGTACTTTTGAATGAATGAATCTGATGTTTTCTCTACATGAATGTATCTTTTCACTCTATTTTCCTTTATTTGTCTTTAAAGTTTTCTTTTTTATTATGAAAAAAAGGGGGAGAAAATGAAATTTTGACTGTTCAAATAAATTTTACCTGAATGGAATTCAGACATATCAAATTATAACTATGTGAACTCTTAGTATTTCAGAACTTATGAAAAATCTGACAAAATTCTTTAAAGTAACTCTGAGATCCCCAGATCAAGTTTTAATCAATCAGGCTCTGATTCTGAAATGTTCATCCAAGTCAAGCTTTCTTTTGGAACAATCAGGCTCTGATTCTGAAAAGAATACTCATGCAAAAAGGGAAGTTTCTATTCTTTCTAAGTATTCAATTCAGGGGGGACTCACAATCTCAGGGGGAGTTATAATTATCTCTTTATTGAACAAAATTTATTATGTTTTTGTCATCATCAAAAAGGGGGAGATTGTTAGAACACAAATTGGTTCTTAGTTATATCTCTATGTTTTGATGATAACACTTACGAAATTTTGTATTAAGAAATTATATACTCTAAATTTTGTTCAAGTATCTTTTGCTGCAGATATTAAATTTAATATTCTTCTAAAAAGAAAAAATGGATCTGAACATGGAACTATGCAAGGCTCTGAAGTGTCAGAAGCATCTCTTAGAAGACTCTGAGCGCTGCCTACAGAAGACTCTGAGCGCTGCCTACAGAAGACTCTGAGCGCTGCCTACAGAAGGATCTGAAGCAGAAGCTACAGAAGCATCTGAAGACTTTGTATGAAGAGTTTCAAGCACAGTTTTTCAGAAGACTCTGATAGTACTGTACGCTGCAAGTACTGAGGATCTGATCCCTAAACTCTACTCTGAGTAATCTCACGCTAAAGCACACTTATTGCAACACTCTGATACAACAAATTCTGAAGACATCAAGACTCTGATCACTCAAGGCTCTGATCACTCAAGGCTCTGATGTGAATTGCTGGGAATTCGAAACTTTTTGAAGAAGAATTCAAAGTTATATCCGTTGATAAATGCCAAACGACTCTTTCCTCTTTTATGCTAGACACAAGAACACAGGCAAAAAGGATTTCTCTGAACGTTCTACTTCTAGGAAAGGTCAAGTGATGTGAAGACAAAAAGGTTTCAGCTACTTTGCAGACACGGTCTTTAAAGTGCAAACATCTTGGACTTCTGTGCCTATAAAAGCATGACTTCAACATCTTTCTTCAGTTGACGAAAATTATCCAAACTCATTGAAAACTCTCTCAAGCTCTCATACAAATTATTATTCTTTACTAAATAGTTTTCATAGTTCTTAAACAAAGTGTAAATCACAGTTGTGATACAGCTTATTTAGAAGCATTCAAACACTTGTTTAGTTTTATATTTGATTGTAAAAGTTCCTTGAGAAGACCAAGTTGTGGTCAGTAGTTCTTGAGAAGACTAAGAACAGTTGTTCTTAGTGGTTGCTATTGTAATCAGTTTGATTAATAGTGGATTAAGTCCTTGAAGAGAAAGGCAAATCACTCTTGATAGGGTGGACTGGAGTAGTTGAGTTCAACGAACCAGGATAAAAATCATTGTGTTTTTATTGCCATAATATTTTCTATATACTTATTCAACCCCCCTTCTAAGTATTTTCTCACCTTTATAACAGCGATATTCCCATACCTTAGTCGATTCGCAGCTTTCACGATTAACTTTGGGATCTTCTGCCTCAAACCTTTCCTTCAGAGCTATGGCCACCCAACTTTCCACGGTTAACAAATGAATTCTAAATCTCTTCAGAATTCTATTTTGTCAAACTTAGACTTGGGCCAGACAATCGGGCTTTTCCCATAATATCCTTACTAACTCCTCGTAATGTCCAATTTACCCTTATTCCTCTTATATTTATTTTAATTCCTAATAATATTAATAAATCCATATTACATACTATTATTCCAAAATAAATACTCAAAATATGCATAATTCCCAATAATCCACAAAACCACCGAAACCACCAAAATATGAATATTCTCAATTAAATAATTAATTAATATATTCCGATTAAATTTGGGGTGTTACAATGTGGATCTATGGAGGGTTGATGGCCCAGTGTCCATCTAGTTGTGATGATTGGTACCACATGCATGAGTCTTGTTGCATTTGCATTTATGAGATAATTTGGTGTAAGTATGATATTATGACCTTTGGTGTTCCTTGATGATTTTGATGATGTTGAATATGAATATGGCGCAATTTTATATATTGGTTCTTATATTCATTATTATGAATTTTTTTACTCACACTGCCTGTTTGAATGTTGCCTCCACGTGGGTAATATGCAGATGACTATATTTAGCCGTGGATGTCGTCGAAGACTTTTGAAGTTTTTGGGTCGTTGGTCATTGTAGTTGACTTAGAGGGTCTTGCTCTGATAGTGTAACATTGGGTTGGGGTCTTTGAGTTAAACTATATTTTATTGAGTTTTTGTTATGTTGATTTCATTGCGGTAAGAGGAAAACTTTGGATTTTCCTTTTGAGTTCCGCTGCCATTTGGGCACTTTTGAGTAATTTTAAGAAAACCTGTTTCTTACGCAGCATTGATCTTAATTTGATTTATTGAGAAATGTACGCCCTTTGAGGTGATTTTATAGTGTTTAAAATTTTACTCTGATAAATTTGATTATTTTGCCATAATATTCGTGGGGTAGAAAAGGGTGTTACAAATGCGAAATAGCGAATACCAACCAAAAGTTGGGATGCGACACGCTGAGGATAACAATCCAATATGAACAAAACTTCAACTAAAAGTTGGAACAAAACTTCCGGACACCAACCAAAAGATACCAACCAAGAGTTGGGATACCATTCAAAGAATACCAACCAAGAGTTGAGATAACGATCCAATGATACCAACCAAGAGTTGGGATAACGATCAGAGGATACCAACCAAGAGTTGGGATAATGACTAGAGGATACCAACCAAGAGTTGGGATAACAAGAATGCTGCCCAAAGATAATCTTCTAGGGGATAAAAACTCAAATCAAGAACTCACAGAATGCACAATCAACAAACTTACAACCTGAGGGAAAAACAACCCCACTGGGGAAATAAAAGAGAAGCTTAACCAGTCAAATGTATGGGGAATAAGGTCAACCAAAGATAATAATCAAAGGATACCAACCAAGAGTTGGGATAACCAGCAAAGGGGTACCAACCAAGAGTTGGGACAACGGTCAAAGGATACCCACCAAGCCGTACAGGAAGTAAACTCAACAATTTTATGACCTGAAGATGACTCCATTGGGGAAAGAGTAGACTAACCAGACAACTTTGCACGGGATAAGCATCCACCAAACATATCAAAACAAAGGATACCAACCAAGAGTTGGGATAAAGGTTACTCCTTGGGGATAAAAACCAAACACTACCGACCAAGAGTTGGAATCTCAAAGGCTACGAACCAAAAGTTGGAATCACCACAACGCCGACCGAAGACGAAACGATTGCAACTTCACTGGGGAGTATACTGGCCAAAAGTCAGAATGCAACAAAATGTAATAAATACAAGCTACCAACCAAAAGCTGGGATCACCGCAATACTGAACAAAGTTGAACGCAAGCTACCAACCAAAAGTTAAAATCACTAGATGAGACAAAACCGAACACAAGCTACCAACCAAAAGTTAAAATCACCAGATGAGACAAAACCGAACACAAGCTACCAACTAAAAGTCAGAATTACTTCCAATCCGCAAGGGATAACCTCCAGCCCAAACGCTGAAGAACAAGGTTACTAACCAAAAGTTAGAATCACTAGAATACCGACCAAAGGCGAACCCTGCGGGAGAAAACTACCAACCCCAATAGTTGAACCAACAAAAGAAGACTACCAACCAAGAAACGAAGATTACCAACCAAGAGTTGGAATAATGTCAACAAGACGACTAGCTGGGGGATTACCAAACGAAAAGTTGGAATCAAGCAAATGCTACCAACCAAAAGTTGGGATCACACCCAAGAGATGAAAACTACCAACCAAAAGTTGGAATAACCGACTCCGTAGGGGAAACCAAGGATTACCAACAAAAGTTGGGATAACGTCAACAAATTTTACCAACCAATAGTTGGAATCAAACAAAGGCTACCAACCAAGAGTTGGAATATAATCAAGAGATGAAAACTACCAACCAAAAATTGGAATAACAAATTTGTCGAGGCAAAAGACCTCATTGATGGATTACCAACCAAATGTCGGGATCGAAGCAAAGGTTACCAACCAAAAGTTAGAATAACTCCCACAAACTGAAGATTACCAACCAAAAGATGGAATAACATCAACAAAACCTCACCAACTAAAAGTTGGAATAACATCCAACAAGTCACAAATTACCAACCAAAAGTTGGGATAACGACTCCACTAGGGAATAAAAGAGAACTACCAACCAAAAGTTGGGATAAACATCCCACCACCAAAGGGTTACCAACCAAAAGTTGGAATGACATCCAAGAAAGGCAGAATACCCACCAAAAATCGGAATACTACCAACAAAGCTTTGGACTCAGATGGGGATTACCAACCAAAAGTTGGGATAACAACTCAACTGGGGGAAACAAAGACTACCAACCAAAATTTGGGATAACATCCAACCGCCAACGGGTTACCAACCAAGAGTTGGAATGGAGCAAAGACTACCAACCAAGAGTTGGCATAACGCCCCAAGAAAATGAAGAATGCCAACCAAAATTTTGAATAGTGACGCTACAGGGGGAACCAAAGGTTACCAACCAAGAGTTGGGATAACACACCCAAGGATTACCAACCAAAAGTTGGAATAACAATCACTAGACTTCAGACTAAACTAGGGATTACCAACCAAGAGTTGGGATGAAACACCCAGAATAGGCAGGCAACAGAATCAACAGACTCATAACTTGCAAAAGATATCCCGACGGGAAAAGAGAAGTTTAAACAAACGACTCTGCCGAAGACAATGACGTTTAAACAAACGACTCAGCTGAGGAAGGAGAAGTTAAACAAATAACTCTGTTGGGGAAAGAAGACGTTTAAACAAACGACTCTTCCAGGGACAATCCAATAAAATGAACAACTAAAAGATCCACCCTGACAAGGATAACACGAAAATCTCCTGAATAAAACCACGTCTGCTGAAAAGACAACCGACACCAAGGGTATCAAACCTGGCTTATGCTTCAGATGCATATGTTTAGAAATAACGTAATGATCCATACGAAATGGAAATGCTACGCAGTTAGGAGGATGTTATGAAAATGCAAATGGACACCAACCGGAGAAGTGTTGAGAAGACCAGTAAGCCAGCCCTGCTGGGGAATACTCCCTGGATGGCTCTCCTTGAAAAACTAAAACCTTGCTGGGAAATACGCCTAAAACTCACTCAGTGGGGAATCAAGAATAGAATTGAAAAATCCAACCTGGTGAGGATAACAAGCTCTTGCTGAAGGTTCCGCTCTGCTTGGAATACAAGAACAAAAATCCGCCATGCCGAGGACATACAAGTAACAATCTGCCCTGCTACGGATATCAAAAAACAATCCACCCTACTGAGGATATAAGAGAATTCTACTAAGAACTCCACCCTACTAGGGAATAAATAAGCTCTTCTTAAACATCTGCCCTGAGGACAATGAGAATACCATCTGTTGGGAGCTCGTCCCGAAAACTGATCCTGAAAAATGCCAATGATCATTGGACTTTGCTGGAGATACCAACCTACCGTTGATGTACCTGTCGAGGGAATCAACACTAACCTCTGCTCGGGGAAGAAATTCATGAATACTGATCTTACCGAGGAGAGACACCAGAGCATCGACTCCATTGGGGAAGGATGTTACCTCTGCTGAAGAGCAACACTAAATTGAAATCTACCCTACCACTAAGGGAATATCCTTTATCCTTACTCTGCTGAATATGTTGAGCAGAAATCCACCTTGCTGCTGAGGATTAACCTTGGTGGGGAGACAAAAACTCTGCTCTGCTGGAGATATGCTACACCTCTGCCGGTGACATCACTTTCGTTTTGATAACAGGATTCTGCGGGAAAGACAAAATCTCTGTTGTGGGGAAACAAAAATTCCTGACTGCATTCGATCTGAAGTAGTCAATCTCTGAACACTCGCTGAGGAGTATGAATCAAACTTCGGCTGGGAAATACGACTTTGAACACCTACTAGGGGAGCAATAATTCACCATGCATTACCATTAGAACTTCATCGCTAGGGAGAAAAGCTCTACTGGGGAAAGGACCATGCTATCCAGCAACCCACAAGAAAAAAAAGGATGCTCCATGTGAGAAATGGTTACCTCGGTTACCATTCATGACACTTATCGTTCAAGCAAATCCATTGCTTTTATTATGCTCTGTAAAGCCTCATGTTTTCACTTGTAATGTTTATCAAAATATCAGACGTTTTTGCAAAAAAAAAAACAGTAAAAAGTAAAAACAAGAAAATAAAAGCTCTTTGACTGAAATGAATACTTTATTGATGAAAGGCTTATAAATAGGCGATTTACAATTCTGATGCAATTCCTAAAAAGAGGTAATTGCACAAGAAGCAAAGAGAATATATACAAATGTCGGCAATGTGGAAACAGACAACCACCATGTGTCGATTCAGCTATGACCTGTATGTCTTTGATGTTTCCCCATGTTTCGCCTTCTGAAAAGACTGATTGGACTGATTCCTTTCCTTCAGGATAACCATGTATTCGATAAGCTCACAGATCGAACGCAGACCGCAGTCGTTTGCTTTTAAATTCCTAACTTTTTCCTAGATCTCCCTTTCGGGTTTTCAATCCACCGGGATACCCATTTTTGCCAAAGTCGCCTTTTTCAGGATTTCAACCTTGCGGGTTCATTCTTTTTTTATCCCTAATTTTTGTACGAACCTTTCCTTTTTACGGTTCGCCGGGATGCCCCATTTTGCCTGGACTTTTATTTTTAACCACCGATCTCTTAGAACCATTAAAAGCCCTCACCATCAAATCACTTGGCTTGCATATCAAACCTTGAGTATCTAATTTTATCGACGCCTTCTTCGGTAACACATTGAGGAATGATTTTGTATCAACCAAGACATGCGACATCAGGGACCCTCTACATTCTATTGATATGTGTAAAGCATGGTTATGGTTTCTCTGGGCAGGAGTCAAATCCAAATCAGTAAAACCCAAACCATTATCAGCATTTACATGAGCTACTACCCCCCTCCAACTGATTAACAGAAATCTCTTAGGGTACATATGCTGAATTCAGGATTTTCAATAAAGCATTATGATGTGCCTCCGAACACAACAATAATGACAGAATGGAAATTTTTGAAAGGGTTTGATTTAAGTGATCCACAATCTTGTAGTTACTTTTTTGAATGAGTCTCATGAATTCCTCCGTGTCTTTAAAAAAATATCATTACCAACCTGTTGTTGGATGTTCTCCTCAATCATCGCCTTACCCTTCCCTTTGTCATTCTTATCAGTATTAACCTCTGGTGGGGAAAAGATCCTGCCACTTCTAGTGATACTGCCGACACCAACTATATTCCCAACTGAAGAACTTCCGCATGAAGATCCTATCAACTCTTGTCTCTGCCCATTACAGAACACCTCTGCCCCATAGTTCCATGGGATGGCCTTAGTAATCTCGTAAGGCACAGGTCCAGGAACAGTAATGATAATCGATGTTGGCCTAGCAGGCGCTGAAATATTGATTGTCCGGTATGGAATAGAGATTGTAGCAACTTCGCTTCCATCATTACTCACCTTATCCTCAATGTCTTCTCTTACAACCTTGTCAAATTGCAAATAACTCTCATCAATCATTCTCTGAATACCCTTCTTCAAAAGGTCACAACCCTCAGATTGCGCTTCACATTCTGAGCAGTCAGCAGAACACCCCGGAAACACTCCCTTCTTCAACAAACTATCCTTCACAAAACTCAACGGAGTCTTCAAATCCCCAACATCAGTTATCAAATTCAATTTTTCTCCCTCAATAACGACATTAGCTCTTGCCACCCCATGATTCGACATCAGGTTCTGATTCACATTAGGCCCCTCGTTGGTGAAGTTGATAGCCTTTGAGTCAAACAAGTCCTGAACTTTGTACTTGAAGGCTTTGCAGTTGTCAATATTATGGCCCGGGGCGCCTGAATGAAAATCGTATCTGGCATATGCATCGTAACCAGGAGGCGGTGTCCTAGTGAGAGGTGCCAAAGTTCTCTTCTGAACCAGTCACAATTGTAACAGATGTTGTAACAACTGAGAATACAACATCGGAGGAGTCTTAAACTGCCTATCATCCATTCTTAGTCTAGCAGCATAAGGTCGCAGAGCGTTAACTCGTTATTGAGGTGCAACCGAGATAGCTACAGTAGCAACTTGTTGATGATAACGAGATTGCGCTCTACCTTTACCATTGTGAGAAATAGCATTTGCATCCCCTTCCTTCCTCTTAGGGTTTGCTGAATATGGTTTCTTTGCTCCTCCCGAAGAGGATCCACCACCATTTGGAATCTTCCCGGACTTAATCCCACTTTCGACTCTTTCACCAGCCATTACCAGATCAGAAAATCCCGCAGACATACAGCCTATCAAATTTTCAAAATGCACACCAGGCAGTGAAGCCATGAACATGTCGATCAGCTCTCTTTCAACCATAGGAGGTTGCACCCTCGCAGCTAAATCCCGCCATCTCTGGGCGTACTCTTTGAAGCTCTCAGTATTCTTCTGCGACAAACTCTGCAATTGTACCCTGTTCGGTGCCAGGTCACTATTATACTGATAGTGATGAACGAAAGCTTCGACAAATTCTCTCCAACTGCAGATATGAGTTCTCTCAAGCCCAATATACCATTCCAAAGACGCTCCTGCTAGACTGTATTGGAAAAAATGCATTAACAACTTTTTATCATCAGAATATGAAGACATTTTTTATGAAATACGCTCGGATGTGTACTCTAGGACAGGTTGTCCCTTTGTACTTATCGAAATCTAGTACCTTAAACTGTGGGGGAATCCTGACCCTAGGAACTAGACCAAGATCTAATATATCAAGACCCGGAGAGTTCTGATTCTCGAAAGACTTCATCTTCTCCTCGATCAGTTTAAATCTTCTGTCAACTTCAGTTGGCAAACCACCCTCCATATCTTTCATGAAAAAGACATCATCCTGGTGATCTTCCCAATGAGGGCCAGCAGCCCCGTGCACAACACACACACTTCCACCAGCAACATTACCATTTTCATTTGCAGCACCTCCGCCCGGAGGTATGACAACAGTAGGAATACCCTGTGGAACAGACCCACCAACCAGTGGAGGAATAACACCAGATCCTCCATGCAAAACGCCCTCTTCGTTGACCCGTGCTATCAATGGCTGGACCATAGTTCTTAATTGTTCTACCCACTAGCAACATCTGTATCAGCTCCATGAACTGGGCCACGGGAGCTCTGACTTCCTGCAATTCAGCTTGAACCTAATCCATTACTTTTTATTGATTCCCTTGAGTTGGATATCTGTGGAAACTGAACTCCTCAATCCTGTTACTGAAGAAAACCAAGCAGAGATAAGAATAAAAGGCCACTAAGAATACCTGCAATGCAAATGAAAATGCAAACATGTCTATGTATTTAAAGGGAGACCTCCCCCTTGATTCTAGTTTCAATAAACAAGAAAAGCAGAGCTGGACAAGAATATCACCAAAATCTTCTCATATCAAGTAAAGATGAGACAATAAACAACAACAAATGAGAAAGATCCAAATACAAAAAGGTACTGATCTCATCCAACAGATCTGGTGATGATCAAGATACAAAAGCAAAGAAACTACTGTGATATATAAAAAGATAATCCTCCTTGCTCCAGGCCTGAGCCTCCTTAAGCATCGTCTTCGTATCTGGATGGTCTGGTCTGATAACCAACTCTCTGATGAGGATGTCCCTTCTACGTATCACATCTTGAAGACAATGACAATAGTCTTCCCAAGCATCCTCACCGAAGGCATCTTCAAGCCTGTGTTTCTTCACATCTGCTCGGATCTTGAGCTCTTCAAGTGCTGATAAAGTCTTATGGAGTTTCTGCTCAGACGTGTACCTACGGGACGATTCCACCATTACTTTTTTCTTCTTGACCTTGAGTTGCGCCTTCAGCTTATCAATCTGAATACGAAGCTGGTCCTCCCTGTTCCTATTGGCGGTCAAAGTAGCATTCCATTTCTCATTGAATTTGGATATCTCCAAATACGCTTTGTCTAAATCCACCCTGGTCAATGACTCTGACTTCGTCTTTTCCAAATAAACAACTTCACCTTTATCGTGCTTCAGCTGACTAATCTACTGTTTCAACTCTTCATTCTCTTTGCGCAGCTCTTCCTTCTCTGCTCAAAGCTTATTATATCTCAAGATGTCAATCATTTTATGCTGCTCAATGACCAAAGGATATAAATGTTCCTCGATGGAGAAAGGCAAAAGGATCTTATCAACCCTCTTCTGAATCTACTCCACATATGGATCGTAGGCTTTACAATCACCTTTACCTAAGGAAAGCTTCCCCCTCTTGTGGATTTTACCCCACGCATCAACGAATCTGGCCAGAAGACAAGGATCAGCTACACCAGTGAAGTACAGAGATTCCTGCACTTCTTCTTCCTTCGGAGGTCCCCTCAAAGCATAACCAAATTGTCTGACAGCAAGAGAAGGATTATAATTGATTCCCCCTTTTCTTCTTATCAAGGGTACATTAGGGAAACTACCACAACTAAAGATTAGGTCCCGACTGAGCAGGTCTCGGTTAAACCAGGCGATATCCTTTTCTGTTAAACCCATAAGCCTCTTTGACCATTCAGATGTAACCCCAGTATCAATAAAAGCTCCGACGCGAGGAAGGTGATTGATAAATCACTTGTGAAAAAGCGGTGTACAACAAGAAACAGTCTTCCCTCTTCTCCTCTCGTTCTTGTAATGTATTGAATGATAAAAATCTCCTAGGAGAGTAGGTATATTAGGAAACATCACGATGCCGTAGATGCTCAAAACCAATGTAGCACTGAAAACCACCCAACAACCCTCTTCAACATACTTTTGGGCTTTATCCACCAAGAAAGATAAAGTAAAGCTAGAAACTCTATTCCTGCTGACAACATCATCAACCAACTCAGATGCACTCAAATAAAGAGCATCGGCTAACTTCTCAAATTGGGTTCTTCTTCTGAACCACAAAATGACACCTCATCTCGGATCGGAACACCTAAGATGAAAGCGAACTCCTCCAAAGTCGGAACCAACACATAATCTGGGAAGGTGAAACATCGCAGCGGCGGATCATAAAACTGCAATAGAGTGAGAATGGCTCCCTGCTCGTAGCTGGTAACCTTCCTGACGAGGCTCAAGATCCTCCAATAATCCTCCTGAATACCTCAAGAAATCCAGGATCAGCCATGGAAATCAGACCAAATAAAGGTCCTAACTCAGGCGTCGGAAATTTGTACAAAGTCGTCTTCTTTTTCTCAGCTTCCATATCCATAGAAGATCAGTACCATAATCAAGGGAAAGACGAGAACCTATAAAACACACAGACATGCATTGTTAAGTGAAAGATGGTTATGCAGATGCAAACATGAGATAAAGGTATCCAATGCTCAAAAATTGTTGTTGTGCTGTTGACAGAATCAAAACTCCGCTCTGATAATAAATCCCAGAAAACCAGAACACTGAGATGATAGAAAACCGGAGTACTCAGGATCAAAAGTCCGCTCGGACAAGAAAACTAGAAAACCAAGTTGGTTGAAGGTCAAAGTTTCCTGCAAAACTCATCCCCTCTCACATGTGGGTTCTAATCTTGAACAGTACAACATCCTATGCAGGTTATCAGTATCACGGACTCTCAGGTCGAGAAACAATGATATGTTCACCATTTCTGGTTTGTCATCATGGTCAATCGAGGAGGTCTCAACTGAATTCCTAATGAACGGTCTCCAGAGTCGTTAGTTTTCTAATTCAACAACCCCTCAACTGTCCTAAATGCGCAGGATAGGATGTCTTTAAAGAAAACCCCGTCTGGACGCGAATTTCATGAGGGCTCTTGCATGCCAAACATGCAAGCCCACACTACTCTCCACACTAATACTAGGTGTGTACTCAAGCCTAGTGTCGCACCTCAAAAAATCACGGAGACATTTCGGAGAAACGACCCTCGCGCGAAAGGCGCGGAAATGCAGTTCGACAGAGTCGCCACCGAACTTTATTTTTCCCGAATAAACGGGAGGGGAAAATATCGAGAAAACCTCTTGAAACGAAAAGGATAGGAACAGGGTTGTCGCAACCATGTTCCGGGTTCGGGAGTCGGTTACGTGAGGGGAAGGTATTAGCACCCCTCACGTCCGTCGTACTTGACGGGAACCTCTTAAGGTAATTGTGGGGAGTGTTGTTTAGGTTTACTTGTTTCTTCTCGTTGTTAAAGGTAGAATTGGTAGGTTAAAAGGTTAAAGACGCAAAGGAGAGAGATGGGTGGTTATAGGATAGGGTGCTCGCCAAGGATTGGGGCCCTTGTGCCTACGTATGCTCATTCGAACGAGAATGAGAAATCAGAGTGTCGTAGTTCGACTACGGGAAAGGTTGGGAATGTGTGGATGGAATAATGGAGGAAGATAGAAGTGTGGAATAGGGGGAAAGAATGGGAAATGTGCTCGCCAAGATCATCGCAATCTTGTGCCTACGTATCTTACATTCGGACGAGAATGAAGAATCAGAGCAGTCGTAGTTCGTGGTAACAACCACGAAAAGGTGAGGTTGAATAAATTGGAAGTTTGAGAAAGAGACGAAAGAGTGATTGACAAGTAACCCAAGAGCGCGCCTCAAGAGCTTGTCACTCAAGAATTCAAAGAATGCAAGATTCCAAGAACTCAACTCTTTCGGGAATTGACTGAATAAGTTGAAGATAAAGAGTTGGATGTTTTGAAATCGAAAGAATGAATTAATAACAACTCAAGGGCGCGCCTCGAGAGTTTCTCATTCGAATATTCAAAGAATGCTAGATTCTAAGAACATCCCTCTTTCGTAAGTTTAAAAAAACGTATGTGAAAAGATCGAATCGAAAGATGGCATGCGAGGCCAAAACGAAGTTGTTTTGAAGTAGCTCGACGACGTATCGAGGATTTGTTTGAAACTGAAACCGACTTGATGACGTGTCAAGGGTTAGGATTGTGAGAAACGATATTAGTCCCTGAGGGTGCCCCTAATATCGAGACCACGAGGAGTTGTGAATGGAATGTGGGTTATGAATGCAGACGAGCATTCGACTTAGGAGAATGTTTGAAAATGATTGAATCTGAAAGAGTCGAAAGGTTGAGTGAATAATAACTCAAGAGCGTGCCTCAAGAATTATTCACTCGAAGATCCAAGGAATGCTGGATTCCAAGAACCTCCTTCTTTCGAATTTTAATCGAGAAAATGTTGAGAAAATGCGTTTGAGAAAATCAAAAGATTGAATGAATAACAACTCAAGAGCGTGCCTCGAGAATTATTCACTCGAAGATCCAAGAAATGCTAGATTTCAAGAATCCCCTTCTTTTGGAGTTTTTTTCGAGAAAATATTTAAAAGATAATTTGAAGCGAAAGTGACATAGTCTTGACTGAATTATCATCTATCAATAATTTGACCGATAATAATCATTAAAGTCATCATTGACTAGGGAATAAGAAAAAGTGGATAAAAAATGAAAATGAAAATTTTGAAAAGAAATGGTCTCGGGTTTGTTATTATCTGTCAATAATTTGACAAACTATAACTCGGGGTATTGTCATCGACCCAAAATGAACAAGAGATTAAATAAAAAGCCCCAATGACAAATGGGAAATAAAAATTCAACATATAAGTTAAAATAAGAACGAAAATGAAATTCTAAATATAAACTAATATGTACATATAAACTATAAAATAAATATAAAGTCCTAACCATAATATAATATATATACTATATACTAAAAAAAGAAATTAATATATAATCCAAATGAAATCTGTTTTATACAGAATAATAATAATATACTTATATGTAATGTATTTATAAATTATATTTACATAATTTAAAGAAATATTAGAAATATATATACATAATATACATAACAGAAAGATAAAAACCAAATGGGAGTTAGAACGAAATAATAAAATAGAAAGAATAAAAGGAAAAAAAATTCCACCTCCTTCGTATGTCTCGATCTCACCCTCTCTCTCACTCTGTTTCTCACCGTCTCCGACTCTCACAGACCTCGGTCACCCTCTCTCTCCGTCCCACTCTCTCGTGTGCATTACTTCTGTGTTTGGTTGTTGTGTGGGTTTTGTTACTGATCTGGGTAGATTTTGTGAAGTTTGGTTTGGGGTTTGGAGATGGTTGTTAGCGGAGGTTGAATGGTGTTGAGCGTGAGTGAGGGGGCGGTAGTTTGATTGAGCGGCTGTGTTTACGGAAGGGGATTTGTGGAGAAGAAGATGGAAGAGGGGGCTAGTCAATGGTAGAGTTGTTCATGGATTAGGGTTTTGGAGGCTGAGAGATTCGAACTTAGGGTTGGGAGAAATTTGGCAGGGTAAACTTGGTTCCCAGAACTTTTTTTTTCCTTCTTTTTTTTGAGTATGAATGGGCTCTTATTTATAAAGTGAATGAGGGTATAATGGGATTTGTCTCTGAAATTCTGTTAGTGAAATGGAGAGGAATTATTGCAGTGGTTTTGTTGATTTTCTGCTGTTGCTGCTGTCCTTTCTCAGAACGTGGTGTGATGTGTGGAATGAAGAAACCTAAAAATGATTCTCACTCAAACCTCTTTTTTGTCTGTAGTGAGGTAACAAAATACCTACTTTTACCTGAGTTTTTTTTACTGTGTAAAATATGGCTTTTCACTGCTTGTAATATTTTTGACTTTAGGATGTCTCGGTATGACTTATTTGAATGCATTCCTCACCATTGCAGGGTATGAAGACAATATATTTGGATGGAATCTCAATATCATGGCTAGGAGAGGAAAGATGACGTACTGCTTATTTTTGACTCACATAAGGATGGTATACTTAACTTCCTCTATTTTTTACAGCAGCAACGCACAAGGTTGAGCAAAATTGGCTATTGACTCATCTTTATTTCTGGTTCTGCAGATATGTTTTGTGTGATCTCATGCCAATGAATTCCTGGAGCGTTGCAACTTAGCTTTTGGAGCTCTGTGGTATGGTTTGGTCTGGACTTTGTTCTTATATTCATGCTCCTTAAATCGTGTTTCATGTTCTAGGGAAACTAGGACTAACCCTTCTATTGAATTATGTCATCCTTTGCCAAGACTCTGTTGTGAATAACCTTGTCTTTGTCGTTCTTTTCATGAACATGCTCTTGTGGTTATATCATGTGGACACGAATCAACTTCTACAACATCGGCATGCTCTAGTAGTCTGACATTTTCTAGTTTAGAAGTGTCATGACGTGGCAAGTCTTCATTTCTATATTGCCATTATGTCCTTGCTTGAAGATGATTTTGAATATTGCTTTGAGGCACATGTCATGCCTTGCAGCTTAAGCAACATTGGCTCAAATGTCGCGCCGTAACTAATCCTCTTGTCTATTCATGCAGGTGGTAGCCTTTGGAAAAGAGTAAGAGATTTTGAAGGATGAAGGTACTTGTAACAGCAGGACGAATGCTGGGCGATACAAGCTACGACAATTTTTAGAGAAGACTTCTTACTTTCAATCAAATTTCCTTGAACCTGCTGTTTGGGACACTTCTGCCAACTGGTTTGTGTGGAACGTTTTGCAGCTCATGTTGCGGCATAGTTGCGGTGTTAAATTTGAAGAATTTTGGGGTTGTGTTGTGTGATGACTCAATGGCAATTTATTTGACCTGATATGCTGTTGTCATGATTTACAAGCTATGTGTATATGATAGATGGCTGGAGATGCAGGTCATGTGCGCGAGCAAAGTCACTTGAAGGGTAGAGCCGCGACTGATACATTGGAGACTGGCGGAAGACATTGATATACCGCAAGTTGTTGTCGTATGGAGGCACTTGGTTTCGTTGTACATGTTGCGAAGCCACTTTGTGCAGCAGGTACAATCTTTTTCTATTTTCCTTTTTTACGTTTACTTCAGAGCTTTGTCATATAAATAACAGTGCTCAGCTTTCCCACTGTATAATGCTTTCACAATTCTGGTCAGCATGGCGAATTAAGTTCCTCATAGTTCTTGTTCATTGTGATGAACTATATGCTCGGGTAGCTCAGCATGATCTCCTCCATTATGATGACTCCTGTGATATCTTTGTTTATGTTGTTTGTAATTTCTAGAAGTAGCATCATGTACAACTTTGCTTTTGTCAGAATAATTTGTGTGAAATTGTTGCTCATGGTAACCTGGGTTTCTGATTGTCAATGCAGGTGATTCATCACAAACTTTTCTTTAGTTATTGGCCTCCATAGGAATGGCATGACTAGAAGGCATTTTAGGTGGAGGCATCAGACTGTCTTCAGAAATACTGACAGGGTTCTCAACACCTACAGCCAACTTGATTTCCTCCAAGTACTCCCTTATCATATCCCTCATCACCCGTGATTGATTTCTCTTCATTCCTTATTTTTACAGCTTGATGTATTGATTGAAGCATTACATTATCCTACAGGTCAGTGACTGAAATGCCGGCGTACGAAAATTCGCGTGGCTTCGGCCTGCCGTACACAACAGTTCTAATCTTATCCGGCAATCCCATTCGAAAACCAGTGAAGAAATGCGTTGAGACTTTTCTTATCCGGCAGAACATGCTATAGCTGTTGTTGCGATCGGTTCTAATCTTGTCCACTTTTATATATTTTCAATATTGGTTTTGCTTGGACTTGGAGTGCTTGGAACAAATAACTCATTGGTAGTAATTGTTCTGATATTTTTACAGGAATTATTTTTGGTATTTGGCTCCGCAAGAAAGAAACAGGTATGATGATTGGCTTGTATTGTGTGAGGAATTATGAGCTGGGATGCGTAACGACTTGTTGCGTGAAAGTTTTGTCGAGACTTCGAAAGAATCAACCAGTATGCATTTGCTGCAAGTTATTTGGCTTGATGGGTATGCTGCGTGAATTCCTCAGAGCTGGTGTGCGTATTGGCTGCACAATTTTGGTGAGTGTGTTGCGGATTGTTTGTGACAAATAAAGGGCATCGCGTACGGGGTACGGAACGACATCAAATTACTTTTGTCCAAACGAATGTTGCAACTGGTATTTCACTTCATGTTTTTTCTCTTCCTTTTCTTCTTTAGATTTTATCTATTTTGCCGTATTGCTGCCGATTGAATTCAAGTCACAATTGTTGCCGTTGTTTGTGCAGGTTTTGTTCTGTACCATAATAACGTTTGAAAGAATCATATAAGTTTTAATAAGGATTACAACAGGATCCAAAACTCAGTCCACTAAGATTTCTCATTTTGTTTCTGTGACTTGTTCAATCTGTGAATCAAATCTTGTTCAAGACAACAGTGAGCCCAGAATTACCCAAATCGAACCTAACGAAACCGCTATTACCACATGAAGACGGCCAACAAAGGTAGAGGCATCAAAGTAGCAAAAGAAAATCCTTTCCTGAAAGCACTACTGGTTGGAAATACAAAAAAAAAAAAGAAGAACATTCCTCCCCGTTGAAGAACACTTTCGTTGGAAACCCATCACCGTGAATGACACTGATTCCAGGAGTAGCTTTCTTTGTGAATGACATTACTGACTGTTGTTTGCCAGGCACCCTGGGATCTCTCCGAGGGTCAGCTCCATCTGTTTCTTCGACAAGGTAGTTCAACCCCTCCAAACCTTGCATTATTATCGCATTATTCACGCCATTTATTTCTATGGCGCTTCCGTTGAATGAATACATTTTCTCAAAACCTGCAGTAGCTTTGTCCATTTGCACAGCAGCAAACCAGTCTGCAAAATTAGTTTCACCTCAATTGAAAAGTGTGACCCTTTCACTCCATCCTTTATTGTAATATGTGAGTAAATGCCAGTTTATGCTCACACCACAGCTATCACCGCAAGGCATAGGTTTTGGCATTGGCAGATGTTTGATAAAACAATGACATTCTCGCCGAAGCTTTTCTTTATGTTTCTTGACTGTCTCCACAAAGAGCTCTTGGCATACTGTTCCAGTATTACACAGTGCGTATTGGGCGCGGTTTGAAGCAGCAACTTGGATAGCTTGGTGCATGACCATTTTTGGGGCAAGTTTTAATGTAGGCTAGTCAGTTTCAGGTATACATCGAAACTTCATAGTGATAAGCATTGATTCTTGCTGCAATTTTCTAACTTGCTTATTGCTTTTGCGTTCAGAACCAACTTTATTGAAGGAAAAGCCTCTCGAAGCAATCTGTGGCCTGTTCGGAGGGGTTCCGTTTCCGTGTCCTGAATAAGTCCTTCCCATTACCATCATCTTGTTTGAGCACTCACGAGCTTTACAACATTTCAAGACAAGACATACATGTTGTCGCGTTTTATTCTCGCTTTTGCTACTTACTGCTGCTATTGACGTATATAATCTTCTTGTCGTACTAACCACTTTCATTTCTTATTCATGTATGCGTTTATGGGAGGCTTGGCATAACACGGGTTTGATACAAGCATTCTTCGCCTGAGGTCTCTGAGTTCATCAAACCTGAACTCTTTATGATGAACAGCAGCCGTAACGCCAACCAAAGTCGCAACATATAATGAACGAAGACAGACAACTGGTATGGCCCACTGAACTGACATGCGGCAACGATTGTTAAGAGGCTTTTTAAAAGGGATAGCTGCGGCAACAACAATCCTTGGTCGGCGCAGTGATTTGCCATTCAGTAATCATCTGAGGTACAGAATTTGAGTTTAAGTCGCATTGAATCCAGGCTGACAGTATCTCTCTCTTTGTTTTGTTTTAATGTCATGGGTTCTGCTTCTTGCCCAGGATCTGATAGTTTAATCACCCTTGAATTATCTTGCAGGTTTCAGTTCTCAACCTCTTTGTATGTTTATTCTTCATGGTGCCTTGCTGGGATGATGGGGACTTCATTGATCATTTGGAGGATTTGATGAAGGCTATGGACAAACATGTAGGCATGTGACCATGGTTGCCTTGGCATTGAAGCGAAATTCTTGCAGCTTAGCACCTGAAATGTTTTGTTTAACCTTCCATGTTTGCAATATGATTTATGATCTTTGTTTCTGTTTCAAACATCTCAAACTTGCCATGTATTATCAAATTCAATCTGTTTGTAATCTCATATCCAAATTAAATTTCAATAATCTGGCTTCTTCACAGCTTAATATTTCTTTCAACCAAATTTTGGTTTGTATTCATTTTAAAATAAAATTGCAACGCATCAAAATAGCCTGCCTCATTAATTGGGATTGTTCCTTGCAAATAAGCTTCCATCTATAACACAAAGCTAAGATCTAACCATGGCTTGTAAACATGACTTAAATAAGATCTATAATTTCATTGAAACAAAACCTTAGCATTATTCTGAAAATAATTGAACTGCCTTGGTTAATCTCATCTCCACTTAGAGTCAATCTTGAAACATTATCTTGGAACACCAACTACTTGTTTTTTATCATCCAAAATATCCATATCGATGAGATTGGCCTCGAAACTAATGGATTTGTATAATATGTGCAGTTCATTCCTCAAACATAGCTTGTATGGTTATGAATTGATGCATTATACCATAAGCCTTTGAGATGAATCGAAATATCTTCTGGACCTATTGCATCTAAATTCAAATTTAATTAATACTCGAAATTTGCAAGTTAAATCTAAGTTTGTCACAAACTGATTTAGAATCCAAACATAACTTGACGCTTGCAACCAATTTGAACAAAGCTGGAAGCAAAATTGACTGTGTCTTGAAGTATCATGTGACGTATCTTGAATTAAGTGCATGTCGTAACAAGCAACTTGTACAAGCAACTTGTAGTGAGGCTCACACAACCTTTAAAGAAGTTCGTAACCAAGTTGAAATAGCATTTAATTTTCTTGGAAACCATCAATTATGTTGCGAGGTAGATCCAATCATGTATTTGACGTCATTGTTCATATCATATATATCTGATCGTGAGAATGAGGACACGCATGAGTTTGGGTATAAGGGTCTGGAGGCGCGCTCTTCCCATAAGAATTCAACATAAATTGTTAGGGTTATAACCATAATGTGTACACACATGGTCTTTATAAACGAAATCTTAGAGAATCATGGCTAGCAGTCACGAAGTAGTAAAATGTTCATTAAATACCGAAGTAGGACAAATTTGGGGTATGACAGATGCCCCTATGTAATTGCCTTAAACTTGAGAGAATGAACTGATGCATGGCGTTCATTTTAAGGTGGAAGTCAATTAGATATAAGAAGACCCCAAAATTTGTTCGAAAAGAAAAGAGATGCTCGGGAAGTGAAATACTGGAAAACGTAACCCAAAGTGAATTGTAAATAAACGGCAAAAAGTCGTCACCACCAAAAAGACGATGGAATGAAACACCCACGGCTACTACCACCAGAAGGGATGGTAGAGCAAAACACAATCGCACAATCTATCATTAATGACTATGATAGACCCCTCACCAAAAGGATGACGGAGCGAAACGCAAACAAACTATCGCATAATCTATCATTAATGACTATGATAGACTCCCCCACCAAAAGGATGACGGAGCGAAACAAACAAACTATCGCACAATCTATCATTAATGACTATGATAGACCCCCCACCAAAAGGATGACGGAGCGAAACAAACAAACTATCGCACAATCTATCATTAATGACTATGATAGACCCCCCACCAAAAGGATGACAGAGCGAAACAAACAAACTATCGCACAATCTATCATTAATGACTATGATAGACCCCCCATCAAAAGGATGACGGAGCGAAACAAACTATCGCACAATCTATCATTAATGACTATGATAGACCCCCCACCAAAAGGGTGACGGAGCGAAACTCACACCAACCACTACCACCAAAAGGAGGATAGGGCAAACACAATCGCACAATCTGACATCGACGAAATTCCAGACCCACCACCAAAAGGATGACGGAGCGAAACTCACACCAGTCACTACCACCAAAAGGATGATAGGACAAACACAATCGCACAATCTGACATCGACGAAATGTCAGACCCACCACCAAAAGGATGACGGAGCAAAACTCACACCAGTCACTACCACCAAAAGGATGATAGGACAAACACAATCGCACAATCTGACATCGACGAAATGTCAGACCCACCACCAAAAGGATGACGGAGCGAAACTCACACCAACCACTACCACCAAAAGGATGATAGGGCAAACACAATCGCACAATCTGACATCGACGAAATGCCAGACCCACCACCAAAAGGATGACAGAGCGAAACACACACCAGTCACTACCACCAAAAGGATGATAGGACAAACACAAATTGAAGGTTACCAACATCGAAAGGATGCAGGCTACATTGAACCGACGAAGTTTGGCTATCACCAAAAGGATGATAGTAAGGCAATTGACAACGGTCACGCTTGCTGGGCACAACTCAATGGGGAACCCCCAAGAAGAAGATTGAATTGAAATGAGTCAACGAGGTACGCCCACCGTCTTTGTTTGGAGATCATGGTTTTGCTGAAATGATTTCATGGTTACGCCCATGAATTTTGAAGAGGATGCCCCTGGCTGGGCTGAGTTTGTCTTGGAATTTTGTCTTGTCTTGCTCAACAAAAGGCTGAACAACTTCATGAGGTACGCTCACGGTTTTGCTGAAGATGTCCCTGCTCGGGCTGGATCTTGCATTAAACTTCTTCGATTTGCCCCACAAAAGGTTGAACAACTTCCTGGAGAACGCCTACGGTCTTGAATGGTATGCCCCTGACTGGGCTGAATGTTGATTTGAAGATTTGATCAACCACGAGGTTGAAATACTTCATGGGAGGCACCCATGGTCTTTGAAAAATGCCCCTGACTAGGCTACCAATGGTCTTGGAAATCTTCGGGATTGATCCTGGACCTTGACTTGCATATATGAGTGCTGGATGATAAATAATATTCCATATGAGTGGACATGCAAATGCAAATGCTGACGCGCGGAGATGCAAGAGCTGGGGAAGTATGGTATGATCGGAGTGTGAATATGATGCAGGATATTTATGAGGTCGAATGCGATGCGTGTGATGCATATGATTGCAGACAGGTAATTGGAAATGCAGGGAGACGCCAGCGTGGTGGACTTTGGGTAGTTGCCAAAGCGAATTGGACTTCGGGTGGTGGGAGGGATTGACTTCCTCGACACGCAGTTGGTTGGAGACGCCATGACCAAAGCAGACGAAGATACTCTATATGCCCCAAGTCTGGGTACTTGGTGATTTGTCGTGAATTTGCTTCAGAGAAGGTTGCAGCCCTGCCTGATGATTAGGATAACTTGGTCCTGCCCCAGTCTGAATATGGTAATGATATGCCTCAGATTAACCAATTCTGAAGTTGAAACCAAACTCTGATGGCTTGCCCCTGCTCGAGCTGTTGAATGACCTGCCCCAGCCTATGGGGTTTGAAGTACTCTTGCTTCGTGTATGCCACTGAAAGTCAAGTTCCTCCTCGGTTGCCCCTTGTTGAGGTGTCCTTGAATACCTAGCACTGATTTGCGATTAAAATTGTACATTCACAAATGGTAATATTAATCCAAAGTTCAATGCAAGTTTCAAAAAAAGTGTCGTTTTATTGAAGTGTCATGATAGTGAGACGAATGGACTGTTAGTCCAAACATTGTGCTAATTTTGATTGGTGCGTGAGATATAGCAAGGATAATGACACCAATGCTGATGATTAGCAATCATGTGAGGAGTCAGGTTACGCAACCTCGCGATAATATGCTTTCAGAACAAACCCCGCCTCAATTAGGTCTTTCGAGGGCTGTAACGTGGTCTGGTTCATGGTTATGAAACAAAAGGTTATTAGGCTCAAAGTATGATTTGCACCCACCCCTTCTTCTTAATGATCTCTAGTCCTACGCTCAGTTAATTCTACACTTGTCTTAATGGTATAGACTTGATGATTCAAGGTTTGCTCGTCGTGGCAGTCACCTTATTTTGTTTTTTTTTATGGATGTCAGTGCCCGTTTGATCTGGGTGGCCACTGAATCCTTTTTTTGTTTTTGTTGAGGATTTCGGGGTCCTCTTTTGCTTTTGTTTTTGATCCCTAACTTTTGCATGGATTGACTTTGCTTGTCAGATCCATCGGGATTGCCTTGATTTTGCCTAAGTCCCCTCTAAGGTGTCTGACTTAGAAGGCTTTTGATGTTGTTTTTTTCGGATTTTTTTTTGTGACTGCCATAGCATGGGTCATTGATGAACAACCGTCTTCTGGATTTTGCTTTGTTGATTCGAGTGCGGAGTTGAATTAACTGAACACTACCCTGCCCCAGGCTGAGTGTAAGGTTTGAATATCCGAAGGAAACTGCTACTTCTAGGCTCGAAGTGGTTTACTAGGGATTAACTCCTTATATCTCCGGTGTTTGGGGAATTGAAGCAATGCCTATACATCATTGACGAGATTCGATCTGAAAGCATACGGTTTTAATTATGGGTATCTCGTTTTCATCATCCTCCCTCAAATCAAACTAAACAACAGTGAATAGAGTGGAGTGAATAAATGTGTCGGTGGTAAGTGAAAATGAGTGAATACGACATAATTAATTCAAAACATGCATAAACAATACATTAATGAAAATCAAATACGAATGGCAATTGTTCAAAGCATACAGTACTTAAACAAACAAAAACACAAGGAAGATGAACTATGAAATGGCATCATGACTGCCTTCTTTGGGATAAACTTGACTTGACTGGATTCGATGTTGGCACTAGCTGGCCGATGGCAATGGATCGTTGATGATATTCGGAGACTTTCCATTGAAGTTGATAGCATCCCTGTCGATCATGTCTTGAATTATGTGCTTGAAAGCTCTGCAGTCCTCAATGGTGTGACCTGGAGCGCCCTTATGAAACTCACAATGAGCATTTGCATCGTAGTCGGCAGGAATGACAGTTGGGGGAGCCAAATCTCTTGGAACAATAGCCTTTTTCTCCATCAACTGAGCAAATATACTAGCATATTTCATTGGCAGGCGATCAAAAACTCTATCTGGCCTCCATGTTCTCTGCGGACGCTGTGGGCGAGTACCCTGTCGTTGCTGAGTAGCTTGCATTTGTTGTTGCTGAGGAGGATATTGGTATCCTTGTTGATTGTAGGCTTGTTGCTGAGGAGCCTGTTGTCGTGGCATCTGAGC
Organism: Lathyrus sativus; assembly: GCA_963859935.3. NCBI lineage: Eukaryota > Viridiplantae > Streptophyta > Magnoliopsida > Fabales > Fabaceae > Lathyrus > Lathyrus sativus. Next base: position 152,900,288 of record OZ012737.1, read on the forward strand.
TTGCACTGCTTGAACAGCTGGCTGATAAGGCATTGGAGCATATTGCGCAGCAGCAACATACGGATACTGATAATAGGGAACTTGATAAGGCATAGGAGCAGGAGCTTGTTGAGAAACTTGCCCTTTCTGCGAAAAGATGGCATTTGTTTCGCCCTCCTTCTTCTTGTATCCATTGAAAGGCTTCTTGGCATTAGCCTGGTTGTTAGAACCTCTGGGATCTTTCCACTCTTCATCCCTTCTTCAATTCTTTCACCGACGATTACCAAGTCAGAGAATCCAGCGGAGACACTACCGATTAGCTTTTCATAGTAATGGCCTTGTAAAGTGCCCATGAAGATGTCAATTAATTCACGGTCAACCAGAGGTGGATGCACCCTTGCGGCTAGCTCTCTCCATCGTTGCGCGTACTCCTTGAAGGATTCGCTATCCTTCTGAGTCATACTCTGAAGCTGAGTACGGTTTGGAGCGAGATCGGTGTTGTATTTGTATTGTTTGACAAATGCATCGGCTAACTCGGCCCAAGTGCGCACACTATTACGTTCCAGCTGCATATACCATTCGAGTGATGCCCCAGACAAGCTGTCTTGGAAGCAATGGATCATGAGCTTCTCGTCTCGGGCATAAGCGGCCATCTTGCGACAGTACATCTTCAGATGAATGTTTGGGCAACTGAGACCCTTGTACTTCAAAAATTCGGGCACCTTGAACTTGGGAGGAATGACAACATTAGGCACTAAGCATAATTCCAAAGCACTGAAAGAATTTGAATTGTGCCCCTCCATGGCTCGGAGTTTCTCGGCTAGATCTCGGCACATCTTCATGGCTTCAGAATCCTGAGCAGCAACAGGACTGGCAATGGGGATAGCAGCATGATAGTTCTGAACGTCGTCATACTGATCCATCAGAGTATCTTCGATATTTGGAGCTGGGATTTGCATAGCAGTAGGCTAGGCCTGCGGGATAACTCCAATAGTAACTCCAGGTGCTGGGATTGGCTGAGAAGTGTTTCCTTCGGCTGCGTTATTGAAGTTCAACGGCATTCCATGAGGGTTTGGAATTGGAACCAAAGGGATGGCAGTAGACCCGTGTCCTTGACCATTGTTGTTGATGACAGCGGCGGCTTCACGCTGTTCTTCATCTCTTCTGGCTGCGAGGATGGCTTCGAGGATCTGGTCGATCTTTCCTTTCATGGAATCCAACTCTTCCCTGAAGGCGGCTTGCTCCTGTTGAATCTGCTCCATCATTCGTCTGGTATTGGCTCTAGTTGCGTATTGGTGTCGAGGAATCAGCTTGATTTATTGGAGAGGAAGGAACGAAGACATAAGATTCTGTTGAAGGACTGGAAATGTAAAATGCACAACATATGAAATGCAATGCGAATGATATGCAAGATGCAATGCAAGATACAAGATCCAAGATCCTAAGATCATAGTTCGAACAACTCCTGAAGCTGGTAACTGTGATAGATAAGTAAACATAATTCCTGCTCAAAGAACATTGACAGGTACGACCTATGCGGGAAGATCTAAATATTCTACCCATAAACCCACTTACAGGATGGTTTCTACGTTTGGTTCCCAGGATCACGGACACTAGTCGTATTAGCGTCACGCAACAGGCTGGCCGTATTATGACGATAATGACGATAAGGTCTCTCCTGAGCGGGGTCCTCGTGCTAGGCGCACAACGAGCGAGTCCTTGGAGACTGACACTACACGACCACTAATATCGGAACTGGTGCTAACAAAAAGTTCCCAGAATCACGGACCCTTCATTAATCAAGTCGTGCAACAGGCTAGCTGTGTTACAACAAGATCTACGAATAGGCCTCCTCTGGAGGAGCTTTCATGCTAGGCCCACAAGGAGCAAGTCCTCGGAGACTAACACTACTCGACTACCAATTCTAAACTATGTGTTCTCTCTGCTTTTACCAAAGCTCGGGTGTAGAGCTTTACTCATGATGTCATCCCAAGAACCGACAGGCTAAGAGAACAAGCATAAATAAAATCCACAAGAGAGCAAATACGAAAAGAAAACAAATAAAAAATAAACACTCCTCACAAACCAAAAGATAGGCTCGACTCTCTCTTTGCATGGAGCAAAATGTCCCCAGCAGAGTCGCCACCTGTCGCACCTCGAAAAATCACGGAGACATTTCGGAGAAACGACCCTCGCGCGAAAGGCGCAGAAATGCGGTTCGACAGAGTCGCCACCGAACTTTATTTTTCCCGAATAAACGGGAGAAGAAAATATCGAGAAAACCTCTTGAAACGAAAAGGATAGGAACAGGGCTGTCGCAACCATGTTCCGGGTTCAGGAGTCGGTTACGTGAGGGGAAGGTATTAGCACCCCTCACGTCCGTCGTACTCGACGGGAACCTCTTAAGGTAATTGTGGGGAGTGTTGTTTAGGTTTACTTGTTTCTTCTTGTTGTTAAAGGTAGAATTGGTAGGTTAAAAGGTTAAAGACGCAAAGGAGAGAGATGGGTGATTATAGGATAGGGTGCTCGCCAAGGATTGGGGCCCTTGTGCCTACGTATGCTCATTCGGACGAGAATGAGAAATCAGAGCGTCGTAGTTCGACTACGGGAAAGGTTGGGAATGTGTGGATGGAATAATGGAGGAAGATAGAAGTGTGGAATAGGAGGAAAGAATGGGAAATGTGCTCGCCAAGATCATCGCAATCTTGTGCCTACGTATCTTACATTCGGACGAGAATGAAGAATCAGAGCAGTCGTAGTTCGTGATAACAACCACGAAAAGGTGAGGTTGAATAGATTGGAAGTTTGAGAAAGAGACGAAAGAGTGATTGACAAGCAACCCAAGAGCGCGCCTCAAGAGCTTGTCACTCAAGAATTCAAAGAATGCGAGATTCCAAGAACTCAGCTCTTTCGGAATTGACTGAATAAGTTGAAGATAAAGAGTTGGATGTTTTGAAATCGAAAGAATGAATTAATAACAACTCAAGGGCGCGCCTCGAGAGTTTCTCATTCGAATATTCAAAGAATGCTAGATTCTAAGAACATCCCTCTTTCGTAAGTTTAAAAAAATGTATGTGAAAAGATCGAATCGAAAGATGGCATGCGAGGCCAAAAGGAAGTTGTTTTGAAGTAGCTCGACGACGTATCGAGGATTTGTTTGAAACTGAAACCGACTTGACAACGTGTCAAGGGTTAGGATTGTAAGAAACGATATTAGTCCCTGAGGGTGCCCCTAATATCGAGACCACGAGGAGTTGTGAATGGAATGTGGGTTGCGAATGCGGACGAGCATTCGACTTAGGAGAATGTTTGAAAATGATTGAATCTGAAAGAGTCGAAAGGTTGAGTGAATAATAACTCAAGAGCGTGCCTCAAGAATTATTCACTCGAAGATCCAAGGAATGCTGGATTCCAAGAACCTCCTTCTTTCGAAGTTTTAATCGAGAAAATGTTGAGAAAATGCGTTTGAGAAAATCAAAAGATTGAATGAATAACAACTCAAGAGCGTGCCTCGAGAATTATTCACTCGAAGATCCAAGAAATGCTAGATTTCAAGAATCCCCTTCTTTTGGAGTTTTTTTCGAGAAAATATTTAAAAGATAATTTGAAGCGAAAGTGACATAGTCTTGACTGAATTATCATCTATCAATAATTTGACCGATAATAATCATTAAAGTCATCATTGACTAGGGAATAAGAAAAAGTGGATAAAAAACGAAAATAAAATTTTTGAAAAGAAATGGTCTCGGGTTTGTTATTATCTGTCAATAATTTGACAAACTATAACTCGGGGTATCGTCATCGACCCAAAATGAACAAGAGATTAAATAAAAAGCCCCAATGACAAATGAGAAATAAAAATTCAACATATAAGTTAAAATAAGAACAAAAATGAAATTCTAAATATAAACTAATATGTACATATAAACTATAAAATAAATATAAAGTCCTAACCATAATATAATATATATACTATATACTAAAAAAAGAAATTAATATATAATCCAAATGAAATTTGTTTTATACAGAATAATAATAATATACTTATATGTAATGTATTTATAAATTATATTTACATAATTTAAAGAAATATTAGAAATATATATACATAATATACATAACAGAAAGATAAAAACCAAATGGGAGTTAGAATGAAATAATTAAATAGAAAGAATAAAAGGAAAAAAAATGCCACCTCCTTCGTATGTCTCGATCTCACCCTCTCTCTCACTCTGTTTCTCACCGTCTCTGACTCTCACTGACCTCGGTCACCCTCTTTCTCTGTCTCACTCTCTCGTGTGCATTACTTCTGTGTTTGGTTGTTGTGTGGGTTTTGTTACTGATCTGGGTAGATTTTGTGAAGTTTGGTTTGGGGTTTGGAGATGGTTGTTAGCGGAGGTTGAATGGTGTTGAACGTGAGTGAGGGGGGCGGTAGTTTGATTGAGCGGCTGTGTTTACGGAAAGGGGATTTGCGGAGAAGAAGATGGAAGAGGGGGCTAGTCAATGGTAGAGTTGTTCATGGATTAGGGTTTTGGAGGCTGAGAGATTCGAACTTAGGGTTGGGAGAAATTTGGCAGGGTAAACTTGGTTCCTAGAAAAAAAAATTTCTTTTTTTTTTAGTATGAATGGGCTCTTATTTATAAAGTGAATGAGGGTATAATGGGATTTGTCTCTGAAATTCTGTTAGTGAAATGGAGGGGAATTATTGCAGTGGTTTTGTTGATTTTCTGCTGTTGCTGCTGTCCTTTCTCAGAACGTGGTGTGATGTGTGGAATGAAGAAACCTAAAAATGATTCTCACTCAAACCTCTTTTTTGTCTGTAGTGAGGTAACAAAATACCTACTTTTACCTGAGTTTTTTTTACTGTGTAAAATATGGCTTTTCACTGCTTGTAATATTTTTGACTTTAGGATGTCTCGGTATGACTTATTTGAATGCATTCCTCACCATTGCAGGGTATAAAGCCAATATATTTGGATGGAATCTCAATATCATGGCTAGGAGAGGAAAGATGACGTACTGCTTATTTTTGACTCACATAAGGATGGTATACTTAACTTCCTCTATTTTTTACAGCAGCAATGCACAAGGTTGAGCAAAATTGGCTATTGACTCATCTTTATTTCTGGTTCTGCAGATATGTTTTGTGTGATCTCATGCCAATGAATTCCTGGAGCGTTGCAACTTAGCTTTTGGAGCTCTGTGGTATGGTTTGGTCTAGACTTTGTTCTTATATTCATGCTCCTTAAATCGTGTTTCATGTTCTAGGGAAACTAGGACTAACCCTTCTATTGAATTATGTCATCCTTTGCCAAGACTCTGTTGTGAATAACCTTGTCTTTGTCGTTCTTTTCATGAACATGCTCTTGTGGTTATATCATGTGGACACGAATCAACTTCTACAACATCGGCATGCTCTACTAGTCTGACATTTCTAGTTTAGAAGTGTCATGACGTGGCAAGTCTTCATTTCTATATTGCCATTATGTCCTTGCGTGAAGCTGATTTTGAATATTGCTTTGAGGCACATGTCATGCCTTGCAGCTTAAGCAACATTTGCTCAAATGTCGCACTGTAACTAATCCTCTTGTCTATTCATGCAGGTGGTAGCCTTTGGAAAAGAGTAAGAGATTTTGAAGGATGAAGGTACTTGTAACAGCAGGATGGATGCTGGGCGATACAAGCTACGACAATTTTTAGAGAAGACTTCTTACTTTCAATCAAATTTCCTTGAACCTGTTGTTTGGGACACTTCTGCCAACTGGTTTGTGTGGAACGTTTTGCAGCTCATGTTGCGGCATAGTTGCGGTGTTAAATTTGAAGAATTTTGGGGCTGTGTTGTGTGATGACTCAATGGCAATTTATTTGACCTGATATGCTGTTGTCATGATTTACAAGCTATGTGTATATGATAGATGGCTGGAGATGCAGGTACAATCTTTTTCTATTTTCCTTTTTTACGTTTACTTCAGAGCTTTGTCATATAAATAACAGTGCTCAGCTTTCCCACTGTATAATGCTTTCACAATTCTGGTCAGCATGGCGAATTAAGTTCCTCATAGTTCTTGTTCATTGTGATGAACTCTATGCTCGTGTAGCTCAGCATGATCTCCTCCATTATGATGACTCCTGTGATATCTTTGTTTACGTTGTTTGTAATTTCTAGAAGTAGCATCATGTACAACTTTTCTTTTGTCAGAATAACTTGTGTGAAATTGTTGCTCATGGTAACCTGGGTTTCTGATTGTCAATGCAGGTGATTCATCACAACTTTTCTTTAGTTATTGGCCTCCATAGGAATGGCATGACTAGAAGGCATTTTAGGTGGAGGCATCAGACTGTCTTCAGAAATACTGACAGGGTTCTCAACACCTACAGCCAACTTGATTTCCTCCAAGTACTCCCTTATCATATCCCTCATCACCCGTGATTGATTTCTCTTCATTCCTTATTTTTACAGCTTGATGTATTGATTGAAGCATTACATCATTCTGCAGGTCAGTGACTGAAATGCCGGCGTACGAAAATTCGCGTGGCTTCGGCTTGCCGTACACAACAGTTCTAATCTTATCTGGCAATCCCATTCGAAAACCGGTGAAGAAATGCGTTTAGACTTTTCTTATCCGGCAGGACATGCTATAGCTGCTGTTGCGACCAGTTCTAATCTTGTCCACTTTTATATATTTTCAATATTGGTTTTGCTTGGACTTGGAGTGCTTGGAACAAATAACTCATTGGTAGTAATTGTTCTGATATTTTTACAGGAATTATTTTTTGTATTTGGCTCCGCAAGAAAGAAACGGGTATGATGATTGGCTTGTATTGTGTGAGGAATTATGAGCTGGGATGTGTAACGGCTTGTTGCGTGAAAGTTTTGTCGAGACTTCGAAAGAATCAACCAGTATGCATTTGCTGCAAGTTATTTGGCTTGATAGGTATGCTGCGTGAATTCCTCAGAGCTGGTGTGCGTATTGGCTGCACAATTTTGGTGAGTGCGTTGCGGATTGTTTGTGACAAATAAAGGGCATTGCGTACGGCGTACGGAACGACATCAAATTACTTTTGTCCAAACGAATGTTGCAACTGGTATTTCACTTCATGTTTTTTCTCTTCCTTTTCTTCTTTAGATTTTATCTATTTTTCCGTATTGCTGCCGATTGAATTCAAGTCACAATTGTTGCCGTTGTTTGTGCAGGTTTTGTTCTGTACCATAATAACGTTTGAAAGAATCATATAAGTTTTAATAAGGATTACAACAGGATCCAAAACTCAGTCCACTAAGATTTCTCATTTTGTTTCTGTGACTTATTCAATCTGTGAATCAAATCTTGTTCAAGACAACAGCGAGCCCAGAATTACCCAAATCGAACCTAACGAAACCGCTATTACCACATGAAGACGGCCAACAAGGGTAGAGGCATCAAAGTAGCAAAAGAAAATCCTTTCCTGAAAGCACTACTGGTTGGAAATACAAAAAAAAAAGAACATTCCTCCCCGTTGAAGAACACTTTCGTTGGAAAACCATCACCGTGAATGACACTGATTCCAGGAGTAGCTTTCTTTGTGAATGACATTACTGACTGTTGTTTTCCAGGCATCCTGGGATCTCTCTGAGGATCAGCTCCATCTGTTTCTTCGACAAGGTAGTTCAACCCCTCCAAACCTTGCATTATTATCGCATTATTCACGCCATTTATTTCTATGGCGCTTCCGTTGAATGAATACATTTTCTCAAAACCTGCAGTAGCTTTGTCCATTTGCACAGCAGCAAACCAGTCTGCAAAATTAGTTTCACCTCAATTGAAAAGTGTGACCCTTGCACTCCATCCTTTATTGTAATCTGTGAGTAAATGCCAGTTTATGCTCACACCACAGTTATCACCGTAAGGCATAGGTTTTGGCATTGGCAGATGTTTGATAAAACAATGACATTCTCGCCGAAGCTTTTCTTTATGTTTCTGGACTGTCTCCACAAAGAGCTCTTGGCATACTGTTCCAGTATTACACAGTGCGTATTGGGCGCGGTTTGAAGCAGCAACTTGGATAGCTTGGTGCATGACCATTTTCGGGGCAAGTTTTAATGTAGGCTAGTCAGTTTCAGGTATACATCGAAACTTCATAGTGATAAGCATTGATTCTTGCTGCAATTTTCTAACTTGCTTATTGCTTTTGCGTTCAGAACCAACTTTATTGAAGGAAAAGCCTCTCGAAGCAATTTGTGGCCTGTTCGGAGGGGTTCCGTTTCCGTGTCCTGAATAAGTCCTTCCCATTACCATCATCTTGTTTGAGCGCTCACGAGCTTTACAACATTTCAAGACAAGACATACATGCTGTCGCGTTTTATTCTCGCTTTTGCTACTTACTGCTGCTATTGACGTATATGATCTTCTTGTCGTACTAACCACTTTCATTTCTTATTCATGTATGCGTTTATGGGAGGCTTGGCATAACACGGGTTTGATACAAGCATTCTTCGCCTGAGGTCTCTGAGTTCATCAAACCTGAACTCTTTATGATGAACAGTAGCCGTAACGCCAACCAAAGTCGCAACATATAATGAACGAAGACAGACAACTGGTATGGCCCACTGAACTGACATGCGACAACGATTGTTAAGAGGCTTTTTAAAAGGGATAACTGCGGCAACAACAATCCTTGGTCGGCGCAGTGATTTGCCATTCAGTAATCATCTGAGGTACAAAATTTGAGTTCAAGTCGCATTGAATCCAGGCTGACAGTATCTCTCTCTTTGTTTTGTTTTAATGTCATGGGTTCTGCTTCTTGCCCATGATCTTATAGTTTAATCACCCTTGAATTATCTTGCAGGTTTCAGTTCTCAACCTCTTTGTATGTTTATTCTTCATGGTGCCTTACTGGGATGATGGGGACTTCATTGATCATTTGGAGGATTTGATGAAGGCTATGGACAAACATGTAGGCATGTGACCATGGTTGCCTTGGCATTGAAGCGAAATTCTTGCAGCTTAGCACCTAAAATGTTTTGTTTAACCTTCCATGTTTGCAATATGATTTATGATCTTTGTTTCTGTTTCAAACATCTCAAACTTGCCATGTATTATCAAATTCAATCTGTTTGTAATCTCATATCCAAATTAAATTTCAATAATCTGGCTTCTTCACAGCTTAATATTTCTTTCAACCAAATTTTGGTTTGTATTCATTTTAAAATAAAATTGCAACGCATCAAAATAGCTTGCCTCATCAATTGGGATTGTTCCTTGCAAATAAGCTTCCATCTATAACACAAAGCTAAGATCTAACCATGGCTTGTAAACATGACTTAAATAAGATCTATAATTTCATTGAAACAAAACCTTAGCATTATTCTGAAAACAATTGAACTGCCTTGGTTAATCTCATCTCCACTTAGAGTCAATCTTGAAACATTATCTTGGAACACCAACTACTTATTTTTTATCATCCAAAATATCCATATCGATGAGATTGGCCTCGAAACTAATGGATTTGTATAATATGTGCAGTTCATTCCTCAAACATAGCTTGTATGGTTATGAATTGATGTATTATACCATAAGCCTTTGAGATGAATCGAAATATCTTCTGGACCTATTGCATCTAAATTCAAATTCAATTAATACTCGAAATTTGCAAGTTAAATCTAAGTTTGTCACAAACTGATTTAGAATCCAAACATAACTTGACGCTTGCAACCAATTTGAACAAAGCTGGAAGCAAAATTGACTGTGTCTTGAAGTATCATGTGACGTATCTTGAATTAAGTGCATGTCGTAACAAGCAACTTGTACAAGCAACTTGTAGTAAGGCTCACACAACCTTTAAAGAAGTTCGTAACCAAGTTGAAATAGCATTTAATTTTCTTGGAAACCATCAATTATGTTGCGAGGTAGATCCAATCATGTATTTGACGTCATTGTTCATATCATATATGTCTGATCGTGAGAACGAGGACACGCATGAGTTTGGGTATAAGGGTCTGGAGGCGCGCTCTTCCCATAAGAATTCAACATAAATTTTTAGGCTTATAACCATAATGTGTACACACATGGTCTTTATAAACGAAATCTTAGAGAATCATGGCTAGCAGTCACGAAGTAGTAAAACGTTCATTAAATACCGAAGTAGGACAAATTTGGGGTATGACACCTAGGTATTGGGCTTATCTCTCAATGGAATAATCCATCCAACAACACAACAACAATAGCATAACTTGATGACAAAATGCAAATACAATAGTATACAACAGATAATGTACATAAAAGCAAATAACTGTACAAAAGTAAAAACCCAAAGACACAAAACAAACAAGCACTAGGATTGACTCGCATAGGGAACCGTAGTCCCCAGCAGAGTTTCCAGTTGTCGCAAATGCGAAAACACCCGACAGAAAAATAGAAGAGTCGCCACTGAAGTTTATTTATCCCAAAGAGAGGGAAAGGAAATGATCGAAGAAAACTTGAAGAATGGGAAAAGACAAGGTCATCGCAACTAAATCTTGGGTTTGGGAGTCAGTTACGCAAGGGGAAGGTATTAGCACCCCTCACGTCCGTTGTACTCAATGGGGTTCATGCTTGTTGTCTAAACAAAAGTGTGTGTTTATCTATAAGCTAAAGCTAAATGGAAACGAGAACAAAATAAAAATAAATAGACTCAATAGGACATCACCGCCCTATGCCTATGTATTCCCTCGTGCAATGAGAAAGACAGAGTCAACGTAGTTCGGGAAACAATGGATGATGGGGGAAGGTTGCTCGCCAAGACATCACCGTCTTGTGCCTACGTATCCTCATCTGGTATGGGAAATCAGAGCAAACGTAGTTCGGGTAAATGAAACCACATGTTGGTTAATTTTTTTTATGAGTGATGTTAAGTTCCCATTCCAACAGTTAGGGTCGACGCCTGTTTGCAGTAGAACGAAAAAATAACGCACTCTTTTTTGAAAATGAAGTTGAACACAATCCTGAAGGATAAAAGGTTTGAGTTTTGTTTGTGAGTTTTTGTAAAGTGAATTAGTTTTCTTTATGATTCACGTTTCACTAAAGACTATGACATAGGAACGAACGCGTCGCATATCGCCCTAAGGGCATACGCTAAACACTCTAGACAAGTGAGAGGAGACCCCTCACTCATCATTTCCCATGTGCTTAAGGCTCATAGCATACAACTTCATCGTATTTATTAGATGAGTTAGAATGTATTTTGAGATGAGAAGAGAGGCGCACGATAGGTCTAAGGGAAAACTGAGCCCTAACGTTGTCATGCAAAGTGGTCCTAAAGTTGGGATAAAAAAGGAGATTTTATCCTAATGTTAGCATGCAAGAGATGGACCTAGGGTTGAGGTTAAAAGGGACTAGCCTACTTGTTATCATGATTGGATTAAACTCCTAATGTCCATCTTACTCCAAATTTAATCGGAAATTAAATTGGAATGAGAGTCCTAAGGGAGCATGCAATGACAAAGCAATACAAGAAAACAAGGCTAAAACAACAGCTATGACAGCGCCTCCTGCACAAGACAGCAGTAAAATCCAGCACACAAGCAAGACATCATATAACAACACATTATTCAACACAAAAACAAGTGTGAAAAGCCAGGCAGCAAGCAAGCAAAGTAAAGACAGCATGCAAGTTCAGAAAAAGAACATCTGTGAAAAGCAGGGCAGCAAGCAAACTTGAATGCAATTAATCAAGAACAAACACCAATCATAGGTAGATATTATGCAAAAATGGACATGCTTCAGTAATCAAACATAATCGATCAACAAAAATGCATCAACAAGAATCATCAAGATCAACATGTTCTCTTCATATTAAATTGGACGATCAACCGATCAAACAAAACTCACAACAAAGCGGAAATGGAAACCAATGCAATCATGCATCACAATGTTCAGCAACAAGAATTCAATGATAATCAATTAATCATGCCACAAGCAAGCAGAACAAATGATCACTCATCAATCAAACAATATCAATATGTTATACGTCTAAACGGAAACCAAACGTTACGCGTCGAAGAATCGAGATCAATCATTCAAGAATGGTGAAACATGTCAAAAACAAACCATATAAATGCATCATATTAATCCATGAAGTTTACATGTGGAAAGGATACCAAACAAGCAAGAAAATGCAAGAAAATCACATTATGCCTCAGCGGTAACCGATTACTCTATATAGGGTAACCGGTTACCACTGAACCAGAATCAGAAAAACAGCTTTTAAAATTAGTTTTCAGCATCCAACAACTTATCGAATCAACCATATGAACATGATATCAATCAAGCACGAAATTAACATCAAGAAACAATGATCAATCAACATGTAAACATAATCAAATACTGAAATCACAAATCACCATGATCCAAATCAACAAAATGAATCAAAAAGCAGCAAAACCCATGGATCTACATTGTGATTATTCAAATAAGCTCAAAACAGAATTAGATCTAGAATTGCCAACCTTCAAAGCAGAGATTTGCTTTGGTGAGTGTTGATTCACTTGAAATTAGCAGATCCAAGCAAGAAACTCAGAGATTCTTCAAGATCCAAGAGCTTCCTTGTGGTAGAAATGAAGATCAAGCAAGATCAAGCAAAAATGTTCCAAAAAGCACTTCCTATCTAGCTTCCCAATTCAGATCCAAAACCAAACAAAAATTGAATGGTGAATTGATGATGATGGAAATGAATGATGGAGGTTTAGCTCTAGAATTCTATGATTCCAATGAAGAATCAAAGAACTCAAGTGAGAAAGCTTTAATGGAGGTTTTGGGAGTGAAAAAGTTGAGAGAAAATTCTCAAGAATGAGTATGAAATCTAAAAATAAAGGATAGTTGTGTGACGTTTGAAGAAAATTTACTTAAATAACCTCTAGGTTTGGAACAAAATGTGGTTTGGAGTGTGGATTAGCATTTGGAATGGAAATTAGGAGTAAAATTAGGAATGAAGTGTTTGAAATTTGGAGGGAAATGGTAAAAGTTGAAAAAATTCTAGATCCTTCCAAATATGATCAAGTGAAATCAATGGTTGAGAATGGTTGGAAAATTGCTCATGCTGAAAAATTTAATTCCTTGGAAAACTGCACTTGAAGTAACTGGTTACCCTATATGCAATAATCGGTTACCACATTCAAAATTTTCCACCTTTGGGGCCAAATGGAGGGAATCCTGTACAATTGCCCAATGCCACTTATTCTAAACCCTGTTATGCCTATGAAACCTGCTCTTGAATATCATAACTGTGAGAACGCCTGAGATAGCCTGTACACCGTCTCCCGGGCTAAAAATAACCTGCTGAATAAAATAAAATCGACCGCTCGATTGCTGGGCAAAATAAATGTCGGAGCCTCTGACGCTCGATGTTTAGACTCTTGCAATAAAAGGGAACCCTTAGCCACAAAAATACCTTGATCCCATGTCCCGAGAACCAATGTTATGTTATGCAGAAATGCAAAGATGCAGAGAAATAGAAGCCAGTTACGGTTAAAATGAAAGGACAAATTTTGGGGTGCTACAGGTCCCCTTGATTTTGTTACTCTCAAAATTCATTTATGCTTGTTTAGAGTCTCCCCCTGATCCCAAGATTCACAAAATGATTTTGAAGTAGAATTGTATCAGCAGAGAAGGATTACTTCTCAGTGACGTCTCATCAGAATCTGACTAGAACTTACTGGTCTTCGTCTTAGAACCAAATCCTGCTATCAGAATATTGTAGACGTACTAGAACCTGATTTGTCCTATCAGACTTGATATCTTAAATTATATATCATAAACTGGCAGATAGTTTCTTAGATGCCACACATCATGTATTAAAACCAAATCTTCAATATCTTACCACAGATCGCCAACAGGTGCACATATCCTTATGTCATTCGATGGTTTAGGAACCGAATATTTTCTTTAATGACCATGACTTTATTTGATCTCCAAAAGATTTACATTCTTTCAAATTTAGAGTCTATATACCATTTAAATTTTGGATTCCAATTGAATGTTAGATACCATTTGAATCAATTTGAAGCATTCTTTCAGAAAGTTAACAACTTCTGACAAATTTTAGGTATCTGAGTGAAACTTATGGATATCCTTTCTGATTGTCATTTGCTTCTGATACTTTAGTGGTCAATACAAGATATTCATATATTATCAGTTATCATTCTTCTTTCTTGTACATATTTTCTGATGATTATATCTTCTGATCTCTTGTACAAATCCTTCTGATATAATCTTCTTGATTATTAACTTCCAATGCACATCACTTGCTTCTTGATGATATCTTTGATATTTTATCAAATAAAAATTATGTATTATGATACGTCTTGTCTCTTCTGATAAAGTCTTCTTTAGTCTTCTGATAGCCTGTTCTATAACATACAGTGAACTTTTGCGAAGTTCCTGAGTAATTCTCAAACATATGGTTAGAAATAAATATATTTGCATTATATTTGGGATGAGATTCCTTATATTAGATATCAAAATCATATATCACTTTCTCCCCCTTTGTCAGAAATAAAAAAAGGTATAGAAAAGAAACTGACAAAGTGAAATGAAGACTATTATAATGATGGAAAAGAAAATTTCATTAATATTAATTAAGATAACAAAGATAAACAAAGATGGTATGCTAAAAATATCATAAAAGAAATAAAGCAAAAGGTATCCTATAGTGCCTAAGGTTTGGGGTTAGAAAAGGTTCTTTGAAGCAGCTGAGTGACCATATCCAAAATGCTCTTGTTGACTTCTTCTCGCTCATCAATTTTTGCTTTGAGTATCTTCTGTTCTTTTTGCACATCTATTAAAGTATTCAATACTTGAGAGAAAATATTTTCTTCAGAGGAATGTGGCTCATCAGATTGAGCTGCTTGATTCAAGGAGGTTTCTGCAAAATCCTTTTCAATGGAAACCTCTTCAATTACTTCTGTCTCCTTAGTTGAACTGCTTTCACCAACTGCTCTCTTCCTTTTTTTTGCTTGAGTCTGTTTATAGATTACGCACTACAAATGTCCTGGTTATTCCCAACTTCGCCACATCTTCATTATGGAAGTATTTTTCGTTACTCATTTCTGGTGCTACTGGAGGGTTTATCAATTCTATAATATTTTTCCCAGTGGGAATAACAGATATTAACCATCCATAAGGAATCCAGGTTCTTTGGTTTTGTAGTATTCTCTTTGAACAATTGATAGAACCAATTAGGTAGTTGAAGAGAAATGCCGGTAGGTTGACTTTCTTTCTTTTGGCCAGATAGAATAGCATGTACTTTAGATCAAAATCTACTTTTGCTGGATTTTTCTTTGGTGAATGAAAAATGGTGCCATAAATGATATTGAGCCAGACTTTTAGATTATCATACAATTTTAAGGCTAAGTTAGAATCTTTACCATCTTTGAATATGGTAGGAGTGATCATTCGAATCTGCTCTGAATAACATAGCTTGTTATTCAGCATAGCTTCCCTTCTATTATGGTAATGACATCTAGTATTGTCATCAGATAGAAGTTTAGCAATGTCAACCAAACAAATGTTTATATCATGACCTTTAATACTTGAGCACACAATATTGTTGTTCATAACATAGGCGTTTTCCCATAATTCCTTGACGAGTTCTGGAAAGGTTGGTCCCTTAAGAAAATCGAAGTATGTTTTCCAACCTTGAATTTCAAGCGTTTCAAAGAAGTCAAAACAATGTGCAGTAAGATCTCTGAAATCCACATTACATTCAGAGATAACAGACAGTAGTTTAATTGGTAGAGCCAATGTGATTTTTGGATCATCGTTTAGATGATTTTCCAAGCGCTGTTTTTGGAGAGCCAAGCTTTGATCCAGAGACATGTCGTTTTCCATTTGAAGAGGGTGAAGATACACACGGTTTAGGGTTGAGAGGACAAGAAGGTTTGAAAGATAAAAGTGTGACAAGATGTAGCATAGGTGTATGATATGATGTGATGTGAACATAAATAGAGATAATTATGAGTACTAGGGAAAAGAAACAATTAGGGTAATAAATACTAGCATATAATCCCAAGACACGCTTAGTCATTTAGGGTAATAACTACTGAGCATGGATTGTAAAAAGACAAATGTCTTAAAAAGAGGCATAACCTCTTCACATACCCGACGGCGTGTTAAAAGAGTTAACATCTCAATTCCCAACGGTTACATAGATCTCAATCGTTTACATGATTCAATACTCTTGTAGAGTTTTATCTATAGATGCCTCTTCATAAACACTACACGTTCAACTTCCACTAGAATCATTTCTTCTCTTATCACCTATCTTCTTTCTACTGCTATCTTCATAAGAGTCTTTCAACATTGTGCAGAAACACGAATATCTTCATGACTTCTTAAGCTTCCATTCTGAAGGATGAAGGACATATCTCCTGATGCTTGTCTTATCTTGATCATTAGAGAAGAGTCAAGTTTTGTCTCTAGTCTTCATCTTGGAATCATTCATCTTCCATATGTGCTGAAAGAGCTTGTTGAATTTCCTCTTGCATTATCAGAGTTCAATCTTTGAACATATGCTATTTTCACCAGATGCAGAATTCATCATGATCATCAAACCAAGACATATTCTATAGTGGTTTGAATGATAATCTTGTTCTTACTGGCCGAGCCATTTCATCTAGAATCAATTCATCAGAAAGTGATAACTTTTGTCTTTTCATTCAAGGGGAGCAAATGAACTGTGATGGTTTCTGATTGAGCATCCTTTGATATCTTTATCTTGTACTTCTTAAGCAGCTCCATTACCTTCATCATTTTGAATATGTAATTTATGGATTTGCAATCTTTTAATAAGATATGGTTTCTTGTTTCCAATCTTATCATCAAATCTGACATTGATTTGATTTTCCAGTAGAAGTACTTCCATGCCAAGATGATGTAGCCTTCAAATCAACCTAACCAATATGCATATGCTAGCTGCTTCCTAGATGCTTTGTCATGATGATCTCATGATTCTAGCCATTTCTTCCATTCTGATTACTTCAGAATCCTGTGAAGTTTCTAGAGCAAGTAGTCAGAATCCTAATAGCCATAAACAATGCTTATCTGCAGTAGAATTAGTTTTTGTTGAGTAAGAAACTACTTTATCTTCTGGAAAGATCTTCTGCAGCAAACATTCTAACCATAACTATTTGCGTTATGTTAGTTAGTTCTTCTTCTCAAACTTTTTCTCATAGGAATTTCTTGCTTTCTCCTTAGGATTTTCTTTTTGAAGTCAAGATAGATTCATATGACATGACATAACTTAATTCATTTGTATCAAATGACTTCTTTTGCCATCAGACTTCTTTCTACATCTTCTGATCTTGATTTCTTCAAGAGAGACTTTAATCCAGATCTTCTGCATGCTTGACCAGTTTCCATGGGCTTTTATTCAAATAGCAAGCTTATGATCATCTTCTTCAAGAATCTTGACGAGGAGATCATCATTCAGAATCCTAAGTTCTGCAGTCATGATTTAAAATATTGATGACAAGATTTTTAACATCTTCAGCATACTTCATCTTGAAGTTTCTATGCTTCAGAATCATGACATGAGAATTTTATTTTATTTACATGAAAGAGTTCCTACTGAGCAATACTAAGAAAGTCAACGGTAGACCAAGTCTGTTTGTTGAAAACATCACATACTCAAAAAGAATTAACTTTCAACAAACAAGATTTCTTGCTTGATGATTCTTGTTGATTTCTTCTAGATCATTCTTCTTAAGCCTCGTCTAGGCATCACCTGAGGAGATATGTAGCTCTTAGCTAACATATTCCAAGAATAACATTCATTAGATTCTTCTAATCATCTGATGAGTCTATTATCCTTTTACCAGATGATTCTTCATCTTGCTTTCAATTTTCTTGCAAGCGCCATAAGAGAAAATTATGTTGTCAATAACAACTAGCTCTAAGAATCAATGACACAATCCAGAGTGAACCTTTCTGGTTTTTCATTTCAGTACTCAATCTTTTCATCATCATATGAGACTAAAACTGTAGATGGTGGAGAAGATTAACCAGAGGGTTTCTCAAAGCTCGTCCAAAACTTTATCTGACACAGTTAAGTGTTTGAAGAACATCAATAATAGAACTGGTGCTCTGATACCAATTGAAGGTTGAGAAACACAAGAAAGGGGGGGGTTGAATTGAGTTTCATATTTTATCTCCTTTTTTGCTAAATTAGAAGAATAAATATAACAATGACAATAAAAATAAATCACACAATTATTTTTATCCTGGTTCACTGTTAACGAAGTTACTCCAGTTGACCCCTCAAGGTGATTTCACCTTATCACAAGAAGTTAATCCAATAATCATCAACGATTACAACCACAATGGATACCTTCCATTGTCTTCTTTAGAATCCTAGTTGTTGCAGTGAGAATAGGATATCAAATTATTAATTAATTTGAATCACAAATCTTTGATTCACAATCGATCTTTGATTTATCCGAAGGAAAGGTTAAAGAAAGGAAAAGCCTATTTTTGCATTGTAAACACAATGCAGGGAAAGATCTAGGGAAGGTATTAGCATCCTAAACTTCTGTAGTACTCTACAGGAACCTCTTGTTTTAAATGTTGTTATTGCTATAGTTATCTGCTTAAGGGTAATGCTAAGGGTTAAAAGTTAAAGATAAAGACCTAAGGGTTAGTCCTAAGTTTACTCGTCAATATTCGCATCTTATGCCTACGTATCCGAGGTAGGGGATGGAATCAGAGTAATCGTAGTTCCCCTCAAAGGGAGGTAAGGAACTTATTGACTGTGGTCAAGGTTCCAAGGGGAATAAATATTCATAAGGAAGCGCTTACTTGGAGTGCGACGACTCCTATCTCTATGTTGAAAAGTTAAGTTGAAAAGGGTGTAAGTAAGTATTCCTCGGCAGGAAACCTACATGGAGTGCGGCGACTCCTTATCCTAAAGCTAGGGTAAAGGGTAAAATTGTCCATGGTGGGACACCTGAGCATGAGTACGGCGACTCAAAGCCTTACGGTTTGAAAGGTGAAAGATGGACGAGGGTTGAGGACTATTGACACAACGGTCAAACGGATAGACCTTTCCTTCGGAGCGGAATTTATCGGTGAAATAATGGATAATGGAATATAATAATTGGTGACGATATCGGAATAATATGAAAATGAATAATAAGGGAATGAGAAGCAACAAGATCATTAAATTATTTACCCTAAAATAAATACGAAAGGAAATAAAATATTAGTAAACAAGGATGACATAAAGCTAGGCGGATAAATTAATCGGGACGATGAGAAGTTGGAAAAGAAAAGGCATGGCATCAGGGTTCTAGGTGCAATTTAGAAAAGGTTAGAATAATAAAAGGTTAGGATTAAAAATTTCACAAAAAAGTGTTGATTTTAATTAAAATCTTGTATTAATTGTGAAAAACTTTAGTTTTAAATTTTTTTAGGGAAAATCTTTATTATTATATATTTTTTTAGTCAAATTTTACTAAACAAAACTAACTTTAAATAAAAAAATAGAATTAAACAAAAAAATAAAATAAACAGAAAAAAGAAATAAAGAAAATAAAAAAGAATAAAAATGGGTCGGGTTGGCCACCAAACTCCGACCCGACCCGATCCGGTTGATAAAAGGGGAGGGGGCAAAATTTTTAGGGTTTGAAAACCCTTAAGCATGCAGCGGCAGCGGATCCCATCTGGGTTTCTCCCAGAATTTTTCTTCTTCTCCAAATTCCTCTCCTTCTTTCATGGCCTGTCCTTCTTTTTCGTTTAAATCTTCTTCTTCCATTTACAGTTTCTCCAAAAAGAACAAGATCACGTTAGAAAAATTGCTCACCCTTTTGTGGGTTTGAAGAGGTTTTGATTTTGTCGTGTGGATGACGGTTAGGATGGTTTTCGTTTTATGTTGAGGACGGCCATGGTTTTGATTTGTTGCTGATCTTGGGGTTTTTTCTGCGGCGAATGAATGGTTGATGATGGTGTTCGTCATCGTTTTTGTGTTGATGATGATACGTTGAACCTTCGTTGGTCATCGTTTTTCGACCACTTTTCGATCGCATTTTGACTAGTTTAAGCCATTTAACTAGGTAAAATTTATTTCAAAATTTGACCAAACAATGTATTTTTCAAATACGTTTATTTCGCGCTGATCATTTTAGTGTATTCATTTTATTTTTTCGAGCACTTCGATACCGGTACAACATCATCTTATCTCCATCACTATTTTTCATTCCAAAAAAACCTTCTGATACTATTCATCACCCTCTACTCACTTACACACAAAAATATTGTCCTCTTCTTCTTATACGTAACCCGTCGCTTGCCACTCTTCTCACGGGCTTCACTGTCATTTGGTTTCCACACCATTAAATCCTCTTCTTCATCCTCCATGAGATAACACACGCAAACCATCTTCCTACCTCTTCACTCTACATGCAAAACACAATCTTCATTGTCATAAACTACCAAACAGTTCCTAAAAACCGCAACTCACTTCCTTCATAGCGAAACCTGCTCAATACCCCCTCCTCCATGCTTACGTAACCCTCATCAAACACATTTACACAAAATAAAAGCCACGTGACTTTTCCTCTTCACTACGTTAAACCGCCTTCCATTCTTCCTCCCAAAAGCAACTCACGGCCACACCTTAACGCCGCAGCAGTATATCGTCATCTAAACTCACAAGCTTCAAAAAAATAACCTCTTTTTCATATGTAAAAACCATCCCTTCAACACTTTAAGGTTTTTCCTGCGAGAATCATTCCGATCGCACAGCCGTAACAAGTGCAGCAACAACAACTCAGCTCTTTTACATAGCTCTCAGTATTTTTTGGTTCGACTTCCTTATTCTAATTGCAGTCTTAGACTCCGGTAAACTTCGATTTACAGCGAAATCATTGTTCCTCTTTTCTATTTACTTTCCTTTCATTCTCTTTGAGTAACTTTGGTTGTTTTTATTTGTTTGTTACTTGCTAGTATAGTTATAAATTTGTTTTGGTTTGACTTAAAGTAATAGCTACGTGGTATATTGTTTCTGATTCTGCTATTTCTTGTTTTGATGAATATTTTGTTAAGGCATGTTTGGTTCTGTGACTAAATATGTTGTTTCATGATGCTAGTATATGTTTTACCCTTTTGTTTTTTTTAATTAGTTACTCTCATTTCTTTTAGTTTTTTTTGGGTAAAAACCAAAAGAGAACTTTTTAATCATTCTTTTTATTTTTATTATTTTAATTTCTAGTTTTTAAATTTAAATTAGAAATAATTTAAAATGTGAAAAAATATGTTGTGATTATTAATTATTTTATATATTTATATTTAATATTAATTATTTAAATTATTAATTAATCTCATTAAATATTAATATTTTATTTAATTAATAATTCATGTGACCCGATTCAATTTCATGACTTGATTGCTTCTATGATTTGGGCTCGTTTCCTCGATTAGTTCTTGATGTTTTCCATGACTAATCTGACATCACGATGTTTTACCATGACTGCTTGAGGATTTTTACCATGATGCTTTGCCGTTAACGTGTTGTTAATTTTATTCGCGATGTTTTGCCGTGTATCTTTGATTGTTTGTTGTTTTATATGATGCTCTGTCGTGTCCATTATTGATTTCACTTGTTGTTGATTACCATGATGTTCTTCCATGCGTATTCTGTAGTACTTGCTTGTGCCTTTATTTGTTGCCATTTACATGATGTTTTGTCATTCTGTATTTTGTGATCTCTTGTATGTTTGATTGTACATGACGCTCTTGTCGTGTATTCGTGTTTGTATTTGATGCTTGCCATTTACATGATGTTTTTCCATGTATCTGTTGTTGTCTTTGATCCTTGTTGACCTAATACAAGGGGAGGAATTTCATGTTGACTTATTGTCATTGTGCATGTCCCTCATTTATTCTTTACTTGTCTTTGTTGTTCTTGATTCTTAGAACCCGGCAACTCGTAGTTCCACGAACTACAGACACTCAGATTTCTCAAGTTTCTTTTGAGAATATGTAGGCACAAGGGTCCTAATCCTTGGCGAGCAACATTTTATTTTTTCACACTCTTTTCATTTTTTTACAACCTTTTTCTTTTTTTTTCACTCTTTTCTTTTTTCACTCATAGTTTTTGAACTACGGTTGCTCTGACTTCCTATTAAGGATATGTAGGCATAGGATTGTGAGATCCTAGCGAGCTACCTTTTTATTTTTCCACCTTTTCTATTTTCTTTTTCCATCTTTTCACTTTTAGCAAACAATTTTAGCAATAACACAAATATTTCAAGAGGTTCCTGTAGAGTACTACAGATGCTTAGGGTGTTAGTACCTTCCCTTAGTATAAACAACCCCGTACCTTTGATCTTTCTTTACTTAGTTTTAGGCCTTACTTTTTGCTTTGCATTTTACTTAGGGTTTTTGTTTGATATTTTCCCCTTCCTTTGGATAAAATAAAAATTTAGTGGTGACATCATTATTTTACGAGGCAAGCTAATCTCATAGCTTTAGTATCCGATTTTCACCATGACACTTATCGATACCGGCCCATTTGACCCAGGTCCCTTTACATCACAATCTCCAACCACAATTACTATGAAAACCAAAGATTGGAAGGAATGGGAATTAAAGGGTGGCGTACCTAAATGGAAGGTGAATTGAAAAGGAATTTTAAACTATTTGATTGTGAGGTCCCTTATCTTTACAATTCTTCTTAGTATGTCGAACTACATATGCATTTTTCTTTGAATTAGTCGACTAGATCTTCTAGTGATGTAGATTTGGGTCCTTGCATTGCAAATTTCTATAATTGTTTTAAGTTTCCATTGAATTATGGTAAGCATGATAGTTTTGGTTACTTGAATGTGTTTTTTATTAGCCATTTTTTCCTAGTCAGGGTCTTCTATTTATGTATACAGATGCATTCAAATCTCTTAAGAAGTAATGATTGACTCTGTTATTACATTACAAGGCTAAGTGCAATATTAACCATTAAATCATGTTTTCAAAACATTGATTTAAGGGAAAATATATTGGACCTGTTAGCTACACTGCCATTACATTTTTGGGTCTCTTTACATCACCCACATCACATTGATGCAATTTTTCCTCACAAGACAACTTCAAAATCGTTGCAACATTCAGTTAAAAAGGTAAAGGATGACTTAGTTGTTGGAGTCATGGTGATGATGTTCTATAAAGGGAAAACCCTTGATATTTTGAGGTCTCACACTCATGTCTCTGTTAGTTCATCTATGAACCTTGATGAGATCATCAATAAATTACTAAGTATTAAAGATGAACAAAGTCATTGTGAATATCTTTTTGGCTTAATTCAGCAATGGTTGAAAATTTTCAAAGGTCTGACTCAACATGTGGCGTTGTTCCTAAGCTCAACCAGAGGGAAGTGGTCACATTTTTATTCTTATTTCTACCTCATAAAATTATAAGTTTTGCTAAATTTCTTTATATAGCCATTGATATTGTATTTAGAAATAGAATTTCTGAAGTATGTGTTGTTGCATCAATACTTAGTGAGTTGGCATACAAGGTAGTTAGCATTAGATATAATTTTACTAGTGGTTTTGATCTAGCTTATCGAAGAGTAACTTCATCATGTTTTTGATCAATCATTATGGCTTAAATGATACTCCTCCCGTCTCACAATGAGTGATCCATTTGGTAAAGTGTCCCAAAATGAATGAACCATTTCTATTTACAATGCAAATTAATTCTTTTTTTTTTCAATTGTACCATTTAGTTATTAC
>OZ012737.1:152924500-152954367 GCA_963859935.3 Lathyrus sativus
AATGCACATATATTAACCAGACTAAATATGTCAAAGAGCTTCTGAAGAAATTTAATCTGAATGAAAGCAAATTGGCTAAGACTCCAATGCATCCTACAAGCACACTTGGTAAGGAAGAGGTAAGCAAGAAAGTTGATCAAAAACTTTACAGAGGTATGATTGGATCTCTCTTATATTTGACTGCTTCAAGACCTGATATTTTAATTCAGTGTGTGTCTGTGTGCTAGATTCCAATCAGATCCTAGAGAATCACACTTAACAACTGTTAAGAGGATTCTAAGGTATCTGAAAGGTACTACTAATGTGGGTCTGTGTTACAGAAGATCTGATGAGTATAAATTAGTTGGATTCTGTGATGCTGACTATGCTGGAGACAGAGTAGAACGTAAAAGTACTTTTGGAAGTTGTCAATTTCTTGAAAGTCATCTGATCTCTTGATTCAGCAAGAAGCAACCCACAATTGCACTTTCAACAACTGAGGCAGAATATATTGCTGCTGCTAGTTGTAGCACCCAGATGCTCTGGATGAAAAGTCAACTGGAAGATTATCATATCTTTGAGAGTAACATTTATATCTTCTGTGATAATACTTCTGCTATATGCTTATCTAAAAACCCCATTTTACACTCTAAAGCTAAGCATATAAAGATTAAACATCATTTCATCAGAGACTATGTTCAGAAGGGAATTATCAATTTAAACTTTGTAGATACAGATCATCAGTGGGATGATATCTTTACAAAACCCCTTACTGAAGATAGATTTAAATTTATTCTGAAAAATATTAGTATGGACTTCTGTCCAAAATAAAATATTCATCAGATGAATTTTTTTTCAGATGATAAATGTCTAAACTCTGAAGTATTTCTTCTGTTGAATTCTGTGTTTATTTCTTTGTGTGTAAATCTAAACTAACAAGGCTCAGAGGATCTGAACATTGCCTAACATGTCATTTCTCAAAGAGTTTCAGAGGCACATGCAAGCAAACACGTGTAACTCAGAATCTGGAAAGGTAGAGTGCACCATACTGAAGTGACATTTGAGGTATTGCTTTGAAAATCCAAAATCTCTTGATTTTCCCCCCTTCTGTCAGAATCTTAAATGTTTGATATGATTTTATTCCTTGCATTAATTGCTTGATTTGATTGTGTTTCACTTCATTCAATGCTTGTGCACGCTTGAGATTGTGTATTTTTTTTCTATAAATTCTCACTACACTTCACAAATCACACTTTACACTTATCATCTCTCATGCATTTCTTCCTTCTCTATTGTTTCCATCTCATTTCAAAACCTAAAAACTCTCGTAAACCCAGACGCATCTCAAGAACTTCAATGGCTTCACCTTCTTCAAGACCTGCTCAGATGAAAACTTCAACTATTGCGGTATCATCTCCAAATACTGCTGGTTCATCCCAAACTGCTATTGTGTACAAAGCACCTGTAAGAACTCTTCTCACTCCATTCAAAGAACTTGAAGTTCTGTGTGAGAACTTTGTGGATTTTGAATCCATTAAAGAAAATGGTTTTGATCTCCTTTCAACCATCAAAGCTCAGAACTGGGAAAAGTATTTTGACAAGATGATGGGTCCTGTTTATCCAACTTTGGTAAAAGAATTCTGGATACACGCTCAAGTTTTCTCTAAGTTCATTCATTCATCTGTTCTTGGGAAGGAAATTATCATCACTGAAAAATTAATCAGACAACTACTTGAGTATAAGGAAACTGAGGGAATCACAAGTATGGCTACTGATCGTGTGGATTTGGCTGACATTTTTTAAGAAGTTTATGTTTCTGGAGAACCATCCAATAAGGTCAGAGATCTGAAACCTGTTTACAGAATCTGGGCTAAGATCTTCATGAGTTCAATCTTTCATAGGAAATCTTCTAACTCACCAGATTATGTAAATTCAGAACAAATGTACTTCATGTTCTGTATGAGTAAAGGAAAGAAGGTGGATTTACCTTATCTTCTGTTCAGTCATCTTCTGAACCATATCAAAGAAACAAGAGAAGAAGTAAGGATTAAAGCTGGAAAAATCAAAACTTGGATCCCTATGGGAAGACTGATATCAGACATTCTAACAGAGAATGGTCTTGTGAAACATCTATTTGATGCTGGGGTGATAGAGGATCTGTCCTATGTTATAGGATCTGTCATAAATGGGAACACTCTGAAGAGAACGAAGGTCAATTCAGAGCTTGCTGGAAAACCCAAGAAATTTCACTCTGAAGACGTCAGCAGAAGGAGAATTCCTTTAGCAGATTTTCCTATGTTTAGTGCTGATGAACCTAGGCACATCATTCTGACTTACATTGCTGAATGTTTAAGAGATGGTATTCCTTTGCCTGCTAACATAGTACAGAAGGAAGGAGAAGTATTGCCAAATCTTCTAAGAGAAAGGCGCAGGAAGAGAAAGGCTGAGGAAGGATATATTGCACAGCCCAAGAGGAAAGCCTCTGATGCTGGTGACAAGCCTGAAAAGGACAAGAAGCAAAAGGAAAATCCTCCAGAAGCTAATGTGGAAGAAATCAGAGAAACAATTCGCCAGGTTTTAACATCTGATCCCAAACCATCTGTACCTTCATCCTCACCTTCACCTCCACCTTCTCCTCCTAAATCATCTGAACCTCATTCATCTGAACCCATTTTATCTCATACACATTCTAAACCATCTTCTGTTCAACTACCATCTGAACTCCCTAAACAAAAACAATCTGAACCAGAACAACAACCATCATCTGAATCACAAAAACAACAATCATCTGAACAACAAACACAATCAGAACAACAAAAACAATCTGAACCAGTCTCTTCTACTCAACCACCAGAAGAACCAACCATCAAAAATCCTGAACCATATGTCCAACAACCATCTGAAGACATTCTGGATGTATCACCACTTGCAACCATGTATGTCCTCTCTTCAACTTCATGTCATTCAACTGAATCATCTGATTCTGATGAATATGAAGTCCCCTCACCAACTAGCTTACAAATTCTTGATCCCTATAAACCACTACCATCTGATCTACCTACATCTGACAACCCTCTTCGCTTCAAATTCAACTTCACAGATTTTATACCATCCTCATCTGATGTTGTTACATCAACCTCCATACCTCAACTCACCATACCACAAACATCTGAACATCCATCATCTGATCACCCACCTCCTAAACAAACTCAAACACCTCCTGAACCATCACAACCTGTCACCATAGAGGACTTTCTCAACCCAAAACCCATATCAGATGTTTCTACTCTGTTCAAGAATTTCAAGAAGGAACTACGTATGGGAATTTCTTCTGTGGAAAAAGAGTGCATGGCTAGTTTAGATCCTGCTGAATCTGAAGCTTCTTAGAACAGATTCATATCAAAATTCAACTCTGCTGCATCTGACCTCAGAACACTCTGTGCTGATGATGCAAAGGCTAAGTTTGCTGAAATGGTCAGACAGACTTTGCTGAACATTATCACAACTCCAGTGCTTCTTCTAGAAGATGCTCCTGCTGAAGATTCTGCAATGATATAATATACTCCTGCATCTGACATGGAGATTGATCATCCAATGGCAACTGCACCTGCTTTTGAACCTTCTGCATCTGAGATGAAGACTGAGATTCCAGATGTTGTCCAAGAAGTCAAGGAAATCAGAACATGGATGATAAAAAAGGAATAGACTACTGAAGAAATCAAGACTTGGATGGCCAAGCAAGAAAAGTCCACTGCTAAGATTACAGATCTTCTGACCTTCATTGCTTCTCGCCAGCCCTAGTTTTCTTTTTCATGTCTTTGCATTCTTGTTTTGCACTTGTTTTCTGTTTGCTCTATTTTTCTATCATCTGCTGTATGAACTTCTTTTGATGTTGTGCTATTTTGATCTGATTGAATCTGGCTATTTTGTCTTTCAATTATGTGTTATGTTTTTCTCTTCTTATGTTATCCTTTCTGTCTTTAAAATTCTTTTTGATTATGACAAAAAGGGGGAGAAAGAGAATTTGACTTTTCAATCCATAAGCAAATACTAAAAATGAAATTCAAACATTGTTTTAATCTAACATTGAATCTTAAGACTTTCAGATCTTATTATTTCATCTAACAAAATGATATGAAGTTACCCTGAGAATTATCCAACCAGGCTCTGATCCTTGAAAGCAAATTTTGACTCTGATTCTGGAAGATACACCAGACTCTTCATTTTGAAAGAAATTATCATACTCTAATTCTGGAAAGCATCCAAGCTCTGATTCTTTCTTTCAACAAGGATTTCTACCAGGTTATGAAATATACTCAAGCAAAAAAGGGAAGTGTTCTCTTCTATTAGAGTATTCATTTCAGGGGGAGATTCTCAATCTCAGGGGGAGTTATTTATTTTATTTCATTTCTTTTTATTGAACAAAATTCCCTATGTTTTGTCATCATAAAAAAGGGGGAGATTGTTAGAACACAGATTGGTGTTTCTTATATCTCTATGTTTTGATGATAACTGTTATGGAATTTTGTAGTAAGAAAACATACACTCTAAAATTTGTTCAAAGTATCATTGTTTCAGGTATAAAATTAAATACTCTTAAAGAAGCAAAATACATAAGTACAAAGAAACTATGCAAAGCTCTGAAGCATCAGATGCAAGACTATCAGAAGATTCTGAAGCGCTGCCAGAAGGATCTGAAGCAGAAGCTACAGAATAATCTGAAGTGTTAATGAAAGAAGTATACAAAAGCTGAAAGATCTGATCTTATCAGACTCTGAAGTTCTTTTCACTACAAACTCAGAGGCTTTGATAACCAGACTCTTATCATTAATATTCACGCTCAAAGCACATACTGCTGCATACTCTGATGAAGACTCTAATCAAGATTGAGACTCTGATACATTAAAGATCTGATCATCTATCAAGACTCTGAACTTATCATTCATCTTAAGCTCTAATCATCTTAAAGAATTCCATACCTTTTAAGCTTACTACAAGTTCTGAAGTGCATATTATGAAGACTTCATCTTGAAGGAAGCTTGTTGAATAAGCTGTAAACTTGAT
Source organism: Lathyrus sativus (assembly GCA_963859935.3). Taxonomy (NCBI): domain Eukaryota; kingdom Viridiplantae; phylum Streptophyta; class Magnoliopsida; order Fabales; family Fabaceae; genus Lathyrus; species Lathyrus sativus. The sequence goes on from OZ012737.1 coordinate 152,929,544, forward strand.
TAGACGTGGTGCTACTTCCAAAGTAACCAACGACTAATTTGTCCAAAGAAGTGACGTGGTGCAAATCCCAAGGCTTCTACAACCATACCTTTCTGCAGAAAGCATATCTCTGCCCATACTTTTGGTGATGAAAAGCCATACAATTAAATATTATATTTAGCTGCACATCACTCAAAGCATTTGAAAAAGCTATAAAAGGAGAACTACTTCAACATTTTGAGGTTTCTAATTCACTACTCATCGTTGGCTCATTGCTAGATCACTCAGAAAGAAATACACGCTTGATTCATAAAAGAGAAAATCTCACAAGATCTTACTCATTTGATCTCTCATAAAACCATATAGTTTTTGTTGTACTTAATCTTAAGTGTAAACATCACAGCTGTGATACAACTTATTAGAAGCATTCAAACACTTGTTAGTTTACACTAAATTGTAAGAAGTTCCTTAAGAAGACCAAGGTGTGGTCAGTAGTTCTTGAGAAGACTAAGACAATTGTTCTTAGTGCTTTCTATTGTAATCAGTTGATCAATAGTGGATTAAGTCCTTGCAGAGAAAGGCAAATCATCTTTGATAAGGTGGACTGGAGTAGTTGAGTTCAACGAACCAGGATAAAAATCTTGAGTTGTTTTTATTGCCATATTTCTTAAAACTCTTATTCAACCCCCCCCCCCCCCCCCCTTCTAAGTATTTTTCTCACCTTCCATTATAACCCTCCTCTTTGTTGCATCAAAAAACTTGTACTTACTAGTAGAGTGATACCCTACCGTTGGCTCTTAATTTCGACACCTGAATGGAATTAAAAGTAGAAAATAGAGTTCCTGAAGAAATTTAATTATTTCAACTGAAGCCATATTTTGGAATGGGAGTCGAAGGCGTCCTTTCGCCAAGAGAATTTATGTTTCGAACTTAGAGATATTTCTCAGCAGTTGGAAGATTTGATTCGACAGAGGTGTCACTAAGGGTATTTAAACAAGATCATTTGAATTCAAATATAAGAGGGAAAGTCTGTTTTCATCTATTCCTTAAAGGAGACATGTGGAGCACTTCTAGGATTCGAAGGCATGTATAGCGACACTTGTCTCGATTTTGTTTGATAGCCCTTAATGGCAGTTATTTTTTATTATTATAAATAACAGGTCTTAGTGTTAGGATGAGAGTGTACGATTGTGTACAAATTCTTTAGTATACTCCAAGTACCCGTGTATTGAGAGAAACGAGTTTGTAAGAATGTACGTTGATGTAACACCAGCTTTTCATTTCAATGCAATTTAATAAATCTTTTTCTTTAAGAATTTATACTTTCTTTATGCAAGTTCTTGTCTTCATCATTTACTAGTCACCTAAATTCATTTATATTTGAGATAAGTTGCTTTATCATGAACTCTGTCGAAGTGTTCATAGTTTTTATAAACTTTATTTAAGATCAATTAACACATGTCCTAGGATTTGTATGGTCAATCCTGCAAGTAAAACATATCTTTTTTTTTTATATTTGTAAGACCAGCGGTTATTCGCCAATTTTCACGGCGAACAAATTGGCACCCTAGTGGGACAGTGCTAAGTGATCATAAAAATTGCTTCAATTTTTTTATTTTTGGAAAAAATTTATTAGTTATGTGGTCAACTTTTTCTTTGAAAGAAACTTCGTTGCATGTTACCAAGAAGTGGTAAGGTAGCCAGCTAACGAAGATAGAACAAGAAGGAGATATAGGAGGAGAATGACGACAAATTCAAACCAACCAAATATTCCTCAGGATATGCCGAATAACAATATAGGACAACCCATAGGATCTTCGACAGGAGGACTAACGGTCTCATCACCTGTCTCTAAAGTAATACCATCTATGGGAAGTTCTATACCCACACATTCGATTTCCTACATACAACCTATTCTGACTTATATCGGGCCAAAGGGTCCTCCATAGACCCCACCGCCAATAGGTCTTCAACATTCAGAGGCATCCCTCCCCCTGGGTTTTCAATGCCTTTGCCTTGAGACGCACCCTATGGAATGCCAACTTCGATGATAGCAAACTTACAAAATGCCCCTCCATTATATACAAAACCCGTAATAACTTCGTAATGACTTTGCCATTACAGGGATTTGACTCTGGGGTAAATATGGGTCAAAATAATCAAAATTTAGGAATAGGGTATTCAGCCCAGATGCCAAGTTTGACAACCAGTTTTGCATCTTATTTGAGACAACAAATGAACGAAAGTAACCATCAAATGGTTCAAATGATGTCTCAAAATATGGGGGAAATTTTTTTAGCCCCTTATTCAGAATACTACCCAAACTAATCAACAATTAGCAGCGCAAATGACGCACCTTGTAGAATTCTTTGGTGTACCAAATCCCCCTCGACAACCAAAGAGGGAGTATATGATAGAAAACCAAGGGGTAGTCTTCGACGAAGACACTACCATTAACCAAATTCAACAAAATCCGAGAAATATATCCCAGGCAAATCAAAAAAACCAGGGAATGATCGAACGACCTAGAGTCGAACCCCCTAGGAACCAACCACAAGTTCCTAGAGAAGAAGAACCAAGGGTAGTTTTGGTAAATAGGAACCAGGATGCTGAAAATGTTGTACACCAAGTTTGACGTAACAACCTAGCAGCAAACAATACTTTGGATGCCATGGTCGAAAGAATCATGGCACGTAACAGAGTAAATTTTGGCCTTCAACGACCAAATTATACATCACCATTATCTGAGTACATCCTTCAGTCAAATTTACCCCCAAGAACAAAGGTTCCTAAGTTTTTTGGGGATACTACTGAGTCTACTGTCGAACATGTGGCTAGGTATTTGATAGAAGCTGGAGACATTTCAAATGATGAGAATCTTAGGGTCAAGTATTTTCCAAGTTCTCTTACAAAAAACGCTTTCACTTGGTTCACAACCCTACCTCCAAATTCAATTCATAATTAGGCCCAGTTAGAACGTTTATTCCATGAACAATTCTACATGGGACAAACAAAGATTAGTTTGAAGGAATTGGCTAGTATAAAACAAAAGTTTACTGGGCCAATTGATGATTATTTAAATAGGTTTTGACTTCTCAAAGCAAGGTGTTTCACACAAATACCAGAACATGAGTTAGTCGAAATGGATGCTGGTGGCCTAGATTATTCCATTAGAAAGAAATTAGATACTCAATACCTGAGGGATATGGCTCAGTTGGCCGATAGAGTTCGACAGTTAGAACGTTTGAGAGAAGAAAAGGTTAGGGTAAATAAGAATAAAAGAATAGCCTATGTTGAATTCAATGAAGACGACGAAGGGCCTTATAGTGAGCCTATGAGTTTCAATGAGAATGAAGTAGATCTCGCTGAATTGAAAAAGGGTTCACCCTATTCTTGCAAGGTTTTAGCACCTTCGAATGGGAAGAACCCTACTGAATCAGAAAAGAATGATAGGTTTTCCAAGAAAACTTATACATTCGATGTCACAAAATGTGACAAAATCTTCGATTTGTTAGTTAAAGATAGGAAAATGATAATACCTCCTGGTGCTAAAATGCCCCCTTTAGATCAAATAAAGAAAAGGGGATTTTGCAAATACCATAATTTTTTGGCCCATAAAACCTCTCAATGTTTTCTTTTCAAGGATCTTGTTCAAAATGCTATCCTAGAGGGAAGGCTGAAATTTGAGGAGAAGCCCAAAAACCAGATGAAGGTTGACACTGATCCTCACTATACTGAGCCAAAAGTGGTTAACATGGTCGAAGTTGCTGAAGGTTTCGGCACTGTAGTCAACATGGTTGAAGTCAATGAGGACTTCATTAATAAAGCTGTTTTGGTCCAGGTTACTGAAGAGTTTGACCAGAAATTTATGACAAATTTTGTTCGTGAAGCCATTGAAGGCTTCATCCAAGAAACTACTGACATTTTTGACAATAAAGTTACTGATGGCTTCGCCAAAGGAGTTGCAGAGGACTCCAACCTTATGATAATAACTAAGGAAACCGCTGATGGTTTCGCTCGAATGGATAAGGCCGCTGATGGCTTTCAAATGCAATTCTGCAAGTTGGACATTATTGATGATGTCAACATGGATATCAACACGATGAAAGTCTCACAGGGAACCCCCATGGAAGTCGACGGGGAGCATCGACAGGAGGAATACAACGAAGTGGCTTACTTAAAAAAAGAGGAAAACCTCATAGACTTTCTTCACAGGTGCCAGAACAAAAAATATGAAGTTATGATGTGCCCAAGGTGCAGTGTTGTGTTTGATAAAAAGGCGGTATGCAACATATAGGGCGTAAGAAAGGCAAAAGAGAGGCGCGAGCAGAGGGCCTCCTTTGGGCAACGAGGTTTTGACCCAAGAAGATCTTCTTCCAGGCAAGACAAAACCAAATAGAGGGTGCTAGGGGTTAAGCCATCTACATTCAAACCAACGGAGGAGGCTTCCAAAGGAAGTTGGATGAAGCTAGTTGATGGCAAATAGCAGGGACAACAAAAATGGAAAAAACTCGACGTCGACAGGAGCTCTTTAATGGCTTACTATAAGGAGTTCCAGGCTTCGAAGAAAATGACCTATATCTCAGAAAACTACAAGGGAAAAAATCCAATGTCTCGATCCTAGTGGAGAAGGGAACAACGCAGAAGGAAGGCTCAAAGAGAGGCCGGAGCTAAGGCTGAATCCAACACCAACCTACCTGCTATGAAAGAGAAAGAGGAGGAACTGAAACCTTTCGACAAGTTACCCATGGGGAGAAAACTGTTTGCTGCCCAGGGAGAAGAGGTTAAGAAGAAACATGATCGAGAAATTGAGGAAGACGAAATGCTTATGAATAATTTCGACTCTGGGTCAGAAGTCTCTTTAGATATCATGGTAAATGTAGTATCGATTCTGCCCAAAGAATTCGACCAGATAACCGAGGTCAAAGATTTGGATATGTATACAGAAGCAGAGATGATGACACACAAGCCAATGTGCTACTATGTGATGAATAATGGCTATGTTGAAGAGAAGAATGAATCCTTTGAACGACCAGATGAGGCGATGAAGAGTCATCTTAAGCCTCTATTTATTACCGGAAAGGTGGTGAACGTCACGGTCAACAAAATTTCGGCAGACTGTGGCGCTACGGTGAATCTAATGCCGCACTTTATGTTGAGAAGAATCGGCAAGCACGACACAGATACCAAGCCACACAACATGGTGCTCTCGAATTACGAGGGAAAGGTGGGCACCACTCTGGGTGTCATACAAGTTGATCTGACGGTGGGGACTGTTACAATACCTACCGCTTTTATGTTCGTCGAAACGAAGACCAACTACAACTTGCTGTTGGGTCGAGATTGGATACATGGAGTTGAGATTGTACCATCTTCAATGCACTGGAGAATCATGATTTGGCGACCAGACGACATTGTCAAAAATATTGAGGCAAATCAAGGTTATTTTATGGACCCAATCAATCATGTCGACCGCCGCATTTTCGACAAACACTTGGCCGACATTGCTCCATGAAATCCAACCAATTTTGCTTTCACCCTAGATGACGATGTTTATTGTTTGTTATATCTGCATCCCGTCCAGGGTTTTCGATGGGATAGAGAGGTGGTAGGAGACGACAACCTTGGTGTATCTGGGATAACCCCAACAGGTTAGGGAAGCAAATTCGGCGATGATGGCTGAATTCGAGGTGCTAAAAAAGATTTCGGCTTACATAGTTGAAAATAAGTTACAAATGGCTTTAGAGGCTGGAACAGAAAATATGGCTATAGAAGTCAACCAAGATTTACACAAAGAGGGTCCTGGTAAGGACTTCGATCTATAACCTCCTGATAAGGTTCAGGAAAAATAACAAGGCCAGAGGCTCGATGCAATCTATGATGACGAGCCTTTGGGTTTCGAGAAGGATCCGTTGGCAGCCAATATCAAGATGCTAGCGCAAGATCCACTTCAAGAAATTGATCTAGGAGAGGGGGTGTTGCATCGCTGCGAAGAGGGAGCCGACAAAGACAGGAGAGTCGCCACCGTTCGTTATTTATCTCAAAGATAAGGAAAGGAAATGATCAGAGAAAACCTACGGAAAAGGGGAAAGACATGTCATCGCAACCAAATCTCGGGTTCGGGAGTCGGTTACGCAAGGGGAAGGTATTAGCACCCCTCACGTTCGTCGTACTCGACGAGATCCACGCTTGTTGTCTATCTAAAAGGGTGTAAATCTATCCAAGCTACAGGCTCACGGGGGTAACAGAAAAGAAAAGAGACTCGATAGAGCATCGCCGCTCCATGCCTATGTATTCCCTCGTGCAATGGGAAAGTCAGAGTCAACGTAGTTCGAAAAACTACGGGTGAAAGTGGGGGAGGTTGCTCGCCAAGACATCGTCGTCTTGTGCCTATGTATCCTCATTTGGTATGAGAAATCAGAGCAAACGTAGTTCAGGCTGAAACGACCGCAGGTTGATTCAAGTGTTTTAAACCGAGTAGGGTTAAACCTTAGTTCTAGCAGTTAGAGACGATGCCTGTTTGCAGTAGAACCAAAGCTTAACAACACTCTCTTTGAAAATGGTTTTCCAATTAAGATCCCGAAGGATAAAAAGGTTTGATGTTTTTGTTTTGTATTTTTTAGACAAGAAGTGAATTGAGTTATGGTTTGAAACTCATGTCGCACTAAATACTATGACTCGAGAGTGAATGCGTCGCATATCGCCCGAAGGGCATACGCTAAACACTCTAGACAGTTGAGAGGAGGCCCCCCAACCATCATTACTCAAATACTTAAGGCTCGTAGCGTACGACAAAAATTATTCTTTATTAAGTGTTTTGAATTGTTTAGGAGATGAGAAGAGAAAGACACAACCTAAGGGGAAACTGAACCCTAAAGTTATCATGCACAATGCTCCTAAAGTTGGGATGAAAGGGAAGAACTACCCTAATATTGTCATGCATAGGATTGAACACCTAATGTCTCTCCTACTCCCATCCTAAACGAAGGGACTAGGAATCCTAGGGGGATCATGGCACAAGGCCAAGTAAACACTAAATAATTCAATCACATATGAAATAAGGAAGAAATGAAATTGACTTGAACAAGTCAACATGCACTGCAAACAAATGAGATGCAAAGAAAAGATGCATACACAAAGAAAATAGGGAGGAAAAAGTGTGGGGCAGCCACCACCACAAGCACATCTCAACCAACATTTCTTAAGATTCACACAATGCAATGCAAACAAAACAATGCAAATAAACACCAAAGTAGGCAAACAAACACCAAAATTCATGACAAGTTCAAAGCATACACAAAGCACATTAATTTGTAAATTCAATTAAAAATAATAAAAGTAAATGGAAAAATAAAATGAAAGTGATGAAAAATAAATTAACACATTAAAACAATAAATATGATTTTTTTTTTTGAGATTTTATGATATTTAAAACTATTTTTAAATAAATAAAACAAAACAAGAAAATAATTAAAATAAAATAAAAAAATAAAAAGAAACAAATGCTAAAAATAAGAAATGCCTCACCCAAGGCTTGAACCCAAGACCTTGGGGTTGTAGGCACAAAACAATGTCACTCCAACCACTCATACGCATGTAAATAATATGGGAAAAGAAAAGAAAAATATCAAAAACATGAAAATAATGAAAAACAAGCAAAAAACGCCCCCGCTGGGGTTCGAACACAGGACAATATGGCATGGCAAGTACTTAAGGCAAGGCATTTAACCACTGGGGTGGCGATACATCCGTTGTATCAAGCCACCCCATCAAATGATATACCATCCACGCGCGTACTTCTGGGCTAGGCAAGGCCAAAAAACAAGTGAAAAGAGTGAAAACGTTTTCATCACAACTCAATCAAATCTCAACCAAATTCCATGAAATTTTCGTCAAACACGCTGATTTTTCACGAGGATCAAGATGGTACCACCCAAATTTTAGAGTGATGCGCATACCATAAAACTCGAATGGACATGTAAAGTAAGATTTTGAGATGCATTTTCGAGTTCAAAGATTGAAACTAATGCATCTAGGATCAAACAAGGGTTTGAGCAAGTTTCAAATATGATGTAGAGTAATTATGTTCAAAGAGGAATCTTAAATCCTACTGAATCAAAATATGGCTGTTGAGTTGCAAAGGGTGAAGTTTTTGTTAAAAAGACTTTGCATGTAGACCAAGTTAAAACAAGCAACTGAAATGCAAAGCAATGTTCACTGAATTTGAACTTCACACACACACACACACACACACACACACACACACACACACACACACACACACACACACACACACACACACACACACACACACACACACACACACACACACACACACACTGCAATGGTTGAAAATGGACACTTGATGATGTTGGAGGTTAACAAATCCTAAAGCAACCATGCTGACAGAAATAATGCACCAATATTCACAACAATTTGACAGTTAGCATGCACCTATGCAGAATGTTTCTCAAACCAGAAACTTAACCAACATGCTATGAATTAAAACCATACGAACCTAAAAAGGCCAAAGTGAACTCTGATGAGAATTCCAGGTTGACAAACTCCCAACAGGTTGGGACAGTAAATGCAGCATAAATAACAACCTCTCATTATGTCAACTAAATTTGAAATTCAACCCTGGCATGAACCAAAACAAACCTGTAATGACAGGCCTCTCCTCAATAAATTCATACAAGCGAAGAACCTATAAAGGATCCTACTAAGTAACATAATCTAGTCCCTCCTAAACTATCTAAAACCTGCCTTTATGGACTAGCCAACCCTGATGCATCATAGGTCCGCGACTTGATGACAACAGTCAATCCCCTATCTCATGACAACACCAGTTTTGACCATCACAAAACCAATCTCACATACTAAGTTCCAAAAAACTGTTTTAGATGAAAGCTCTCAATCTTGTTAAAACAATCACAACCACTTTTAGTATGAACAACAAAATTAAGCAGCCAACAATCATGAGTTGACAAACTCAGGTTTCAATAATACAATTGTGAATCCTAACAATGGCAAAGGTCATGTTCATGACTAACATCAACAACATAGAAAAAAACTGAATTGGATAGTCTTATGCATCATGCCTCAACATTATGGCCAAGGACTTTAGCAGCTCTACTTTTACAAAAGCAAAGCAACACACTTTTGACAATGTAAATCAAACAACCTTGTTTTAAAAAAAACAGAAGCAAACACAAAACTTGGCCTGAGTTTACACAACCAAGCAGTACTTGAGACACTCAAGCTACACTCTCATTGGCTGCACTAAAAAAAAACACCATCCTCATGACCAAAAACTAGCTCTCCTACTCTGCTCCAAATGAAAATCCAAACAGAACTACCCTCTAGAATGAGAGGATGAGCCTGGAAACTAGCAGGCCTAATATGAGTCCAAGTTCAGACAACAGTCCTAAAGTAACCCTTATGACAGTCCAATTTGTCAAGAATTCCAACAGACTATGGTAACAGTCTCTAAACCAAAATAAAAAAACAGCCCTGGGTCCTCAAGACATGCCTTTACTTATTATCCAACTAACAACAACTCCCATATGTAAACCAAAGCAAAATCCAATCTCCTCTTATCATGTGAAATTCCTTTAGCAACAGCTATGAGTTAACCAACTCTGCTCTAGTTGCACTCATGAATACAACTCACCATACTAAACCTCCATTCTAAATTAAACAACAAAAAGCTCAAGCCTAACCTCAAAGCCTCAAAGGAACTTACCTAAGACTTAGCAAAACCAAACACTGACATTACAATGCCTAGGATATCCATACAAAGAGTTAACAACATAAATATCTGACCATGGTCTGATAACTCCAACCTCATACATTCTGTCAGTAGCCCCTAAACAAAGAAAACTCAAACAGTCCCAAATCTTAAAAATAGTAGGCCTTTGAATGCTATATTCTTGATGCAACAAGCACCACACAAACCAAGCAACAACCCTAAAAGTCTCAAAGCTCTTGACAGTCAAAGTGAGCTGTCAATCTAGATAATGGAACTGACAGAACCAAAGTAGCCTCATAACAATGCTGCTACTCCTAACAGGTTCTATAACAAGTCAAAGAAATTTCCAATGAGAGGTATGCAATCTCAAAATAGTATGTGAAATAAGTTCTTGACAATGCAAAATGTGAACCTCAACTTGACAAGGTTAGATCAGTCCAAGACTCCAATCAGTAGGCAATTTGAAACATAAATGCATCCTTCAGGGCATAACAATACCAATCAACTAGAATAACAGCCTCTATGCAAAACCTCAATGATAGTTATTAAACAGAACTAACATGAATAACAGTTGATAGCAGGGTGCAAGAAACAAATATCAATCCAAAGGCTTATCTCTTGACAGTCCTTATGAGTTGATAAACTAAAAAAAAAAGGCCCTTAAAGCAACTTCTCACAAAGCTGACCAACAAACAGTCCTTATTAAAAAACAGTTTCTATCTTAAAACAAAAACTGGCCTTATAATGCAAACATCAATTAATATATGGCCTCTATGACAGTTTAGAAACCCCAAAAATGAGTGAACACTAAATGAACAGTTTTGAACTCAAAGTAGTTCAGCCACAAAGTTACAACTTAAAGAAAATCCAAGTTTAAAACTGATCAAAGCATGTGAAGTCACAAATCAAAAATCAAACAAAGAACCAAACTTAAAACTATGCCAATCCACCTTTTGACATATACTCAAAACAGCAACCACTCATGGTATTGGTCTCACATATTTTGACAACAAAAGTTACAACTTAACATAACAATGCTTATCTTTCAACAAAGCAAATACACACATACATGATGCATAATAATGAGAGGGTTCAAAGCTACATACCTCTTGTAGTCTTCACAACCAGCTAGCAGCAAGATATCCCTCCCTCCTTTGAGCAAGCTTTGAAGTTCCTTTTGAAGCAACAAATGATTTTTGATGACAGTTCTAGCAAATGATGTTCTAGATGTTCTTTAAAGACTTGGACAGTTGGTACAACATAAATGGATGGTGTTCAAGGTGTCAAAGAGGTCCAAACTATTCTAGGCAGTGAGTTTCACTATCTTATGCAGAGAAGTCAAACTTTAGGGTGTGAGATGTTGACTTTTAGTGTTATGATATTTTTGGCCAAACTAATGGTTGGAACACCTTCTAGTAATGGTTTTAAGATTGTGCGGATGATTGTTTAGGATGGTTGGAAAGCTTGGAACATGATATATAAATTTCATTTGGGACAAAGTCTCACTTGACATCAAGAACATGTTAGAAATTGGCTTGCAAAGTGGTGCAAAAATCTATCCAAACTTAACAGTTTTGAAGTCATTGAAATCCCCAACTTTGATTGATCATAACTTGAGCTCCAAGTATCATATGATGATGAATTGGTACTCAAAAGAAATATTGAAATACAAGGAAACTTTGATGTTTGACCCAAGTCCATTTGAAACCTTGATCATGAAGAAAAATGGCCTTGAAGATGGCTACTTCAACCATAAGACCTTCCATAAATAGAAAGTTCTAAAACCCTAATTTCCCCAAAATGGCAACTTTCAACATCTTTGATTTTCATGATTCCCTTGACTTTTCTTTGATCAAATTCCATCCATTGGCCATATTGGAGTTGACAATCAATCCTGGAAAGAAGCCCATCAAGCAGAATCCAAGGCGGTTTGCACCGATAATTCTCTCAAAGATCAAAGAGGAGGTTGAAAGGCTTCTTCGATGTCAATTCATTTGCACAAACAGGTATGTCGAATGGTTAGAAAATATTGTGCCTGTTCTTAAAAAGAATGGTTCTTTGAGGGTATGCATAGATTTTAGAGATTTAAATGCTGCAACTCCAAAAGACGAATATTCAATATCTGTGGCGGAAATGTTAGCCGATTCTGCCGCAGGCCACAAATACCTTAGTATGCTTGATGGGTATTCGGGATATAATCAAATTTTTATTGGTAAAGAGGATGTCTCGAAGACAGCCTTTCGATGACCTGAGGTCTTAGGCACTTATGAATGGGTAGTGATACCTTTTGGTTTAAAAAATACTGGGGCAACATATCAAAGGGCAATGAATTCGATCTTCCATAATTATATAGAGACTTTTATTCAAATATACATTAATGATATTGTTGTTAAGTCTACCTCAGGGAAGAATCATATTGACCATCTTCGATAATCTTTCGAAAGGATGAGAAGGCATGGTTTAAGAATGAATCCTCTCAAATGTGGTTTTTGTATGCAGACGGGAGATTTCTTAGGCTTTGTGGTCCATAAAAAGGGAATCAAAATAAACCAGAATAAGACCAAGGTCATAATGGAGGCGAAAGCGCCATCGACAAAGAAGGAATTACAGTCACTGCTGGGCAAGATTAACTTGAGGAGATTCATATCGAATCTCAGCGGAAAGACTCAATCCTTCTCACCTCTGCTTCGACTCAACAAAGAAGGGTTCGAATGGGGGAAACCTCAACAAGAAGCATTCGACAAAATCAAGGATTACTTGAGTCATCCTCCAATTCTGTCACCACCTTGTAGGAATAGAAGCATGATGTTATACATATTTGCGTCAGATAAAACCTTAAGGAGCATGTTGGCTCAAGAGGATGAAAATGGTGTCACTTACTACCTTAGTAGAGTTTTAAATGATGCAGAAACTAGGTATAACATAGTTGAAAAATTGTGTTTATGCTTGTATTTCTCTTGTACAAAGTTAAAACATTATATAAAACTAGTTGATGTTTATGTTTCATCCCATTTCGACATCATTAAACACATGTTGTCCAAACCAATTTTGCATAGTCGAATTGGTAAGTAGGCTTTAGCTTTGACTGAATATTCCTTAACATATATGCCTTTAGAGGCTATTAAAGGACAAGTGGTAGAAAACTTTATAGTCAACCACTCAATAAATAAAAATAACATAACCTATCTCGAACTTGAGTCTTGGAAATTATATTTCGATGGCTCTAGTCATAGATATGAAACCGATGTAGGAGTGTTGATCATTTCTCCTGAAAAAATTCCAACAAGATTCAAGTATAAAGTCAAAGGTCTCTGTTCAAATAATGAGGCTGAATATGAGGCTTTCATAGCCAGACTTGATATATTGTTGGAATTGGGGGTGACTCGAGTCGAAATACTGGGAGACTCAGAGTTAGTCATAAAACAAATTATAAAAGAGTACAAATGTGTTAAAGAAAATCTTATTATGTAGTTTGTAATAGTCAATCAATTACTGAAAAGGTTTGAAATGGTTAGTATTCGACACATACCTCGATTGGAGAATCAAGTGGCTAATGATTTGGCCCAGATTGCTTCAGGGTATAAAATCTCAAAAGAAAAATTACAAGATGCAATCGAAGTCAGAGGAAGAGTTGTGTCATCCAGATTGTCCCCATCAGATTTGGAAATGACAAAGCTAGGGTGCGTTAATAAACAGAATTTTGAAATCCTCGAAATAGATAGATTGATGGATGGAGATTAGAGGAAACCAATAATGGAGTATCTACAAAATCCGACGACATTCATAAAGCGAAAAATCAGGTATCGTACTTTAAGTTATGTTCTTTTGGGGAATGAGTTGTTTCTCCTGAGGGAGTTTTACTTAAGTGACCTAGTGAATTAGAGGCATATTTAGCCCTTTCGACTGTCCATAGTGGGGAATGTGGGGCACGCAAGGTAGGCCTTTAGATGAAATGGTTGTTATTTCGATAAGGCATGTATTGGCCCACCATATTAAAAGACTGTATCAAATTCGCTAAAGGGTGCCAAGAATGCCATGTACATGCAGGTATACAACATGTTCCTGCGAGTGAATTACATTTTGTAGTTAAACCATGGCCTTTTAGGGACTGGGCTTTGGATTTGGTTGGAGAAATTTGACCAGTGTCATCAAAAAATCAGAGGTACATTTTGGTAGGTATTGACTATTTTACAAAATGGATTGAAGCTATACCTTTGCTAAATGTCAACCAAGAAGATGTAATCGAATTCATCAAAAAACATATTATTTATAGATTTGGAATCCCATAAACCATTACAACATATCAAGGATTAGTTTTTATTGGTCGAAAGATGCAAGATTTCGCCAAAGAAACGGGTTTCAAATTGTTGACTTCCACGCCCTATTATGCTTAAGCTAACAGTCAGGTCAAAACAACAAACAAATAGTGATAGATCTAATCAAGAAACATGTGGGGAAGAAGCCTAGAAATTGGCACAAGACTTTGGATCAAGTGCTTTGGGCATGTCGAACCTCTCCAAAAGAATCGACCAACGCAACTCCGTTTCAATTAACGTTTGACCATGATGCAGTGTTGCCAATGGAAATCTACTTACAATCAACGAGGATCCAAAGGCACCATGAGATTCAATCAAAATCCTATTGAAACATGATGTTGGATGAGTTGGTTGATTTGGATGAAGAAATACTTAATGCCTTGGAATTGTTAAGAAGGCAGAAGAAAAGAGTTGAGAAATCGTATAACAAGAAAGTTAAGGTTAAAATGTTTTTGCCAGAAGAATTAGTTTGGAAAGTGATTTTTCCTATGTGTAGCGGTAAAAATTGTGAGTGTAAGTTATTGACTAACTTAACTCAAAGAAAACAAGAGTCGCCACCGCACTTTTATTTTATCCAAATAAAGGAAAGGAAAAAGAGCGAACAAAACCAAAGAGTTCTAAAATAAGAACACGAGGCAGAGATCGGGGTAAGGGGGTTGGTTACGCAATGGGAAGGTGTTAGCACCCAAAACGTCTATAGTACTCTATAGGAGCCCTTTGAAATATTTTCGCTTTTTGGTTTGAAAATGGTTTGTTTGAAAAGAGATTGGGGAGATGAGAAGAGAATTATTTTTTATATTTTTGTGTTTGGAGAGACTTATCGTCTCATGCCTACGTACCCATAAAGTGCAATATGGAATCAAAACCCCGTAGTTCGTGGTACAAATGACAAAATTTTGTTGGTTTTGATTGATTTTAGATGTTCAGACAAGTCGTCATTTCAAGGAGAAAACTGCGACTATCCACCCACGAGTATTAAGACAACATTTGCGTCACATAAAGATGGAGGATTTGCTTGGATTATCAACAAGACTATCACTCAACATCAACGTGGAAAATGTCAAAGTCTTAATAATATGGGGAATAGGAGATTTACATCTCAACTATAGAAATGAATCATGTCTAAACTTTATGAAAAGTTTTAAAGTGAAAAGTGCATAAAGGCACAAAAAGAGTTGATGAGTTTTTTGTATTTTTTATGTCTTTTGAAATTGGTCAAAGCATGATTAACATTGATTGACTTTTATTAAGAAAAACAAAGTTTAAAAATCACTTGACGAAAGTCAAGGTTTTATTGCGAAAGCGATTTTGAAGTTTGAAACCAAGAAGGTTTTGAAAAAGGGAGAAAGTTTTGAAAATTTAAGAAGGGGAGGAGATGAAGTGACTATCCTAAAAAACAAAATAAGAGCTAGAGATAAGAAAGATCTAACCGACTTGTAGCACACTCCAAAGCAAGCAAAAAGAATTCCATCCGATTTAAAGTATAAGCCAGTGATCAAGCCAAATAAAGGCTAAGATTCAAAATTCTCCAAGCATAGGGAAGAAAGTCCTAATCCTAAGTCCAAAATGTCCATGAAGTCCAAGGTCTAAGAATGGTCCAAGAGTATAACCACAAAGTTAATAGCACCAAATTTTTAGATGTTTAATCCTTTATTAATGTTTTGAACAAAGTATGGTCCAAGTGGACAAAAGAAAAAAATGACATAAACATAAACAAAGATATGGTATGTAATGATAAAATGGAAGCATAAAAGTAAAAAAATAAAGAGTAAGAAGAGAATATAAACAAAATTAAACCAGGATATTGTTAGTGAATTAGTGGTTAGTGGTTAGAACATATGATCAATGATGATTAATTCTTGCACTTAGACCAAGATTAATGAAAATTCATTAGAGGATTGATAGAATCAAAGCCTCCTAACAATGATTTTCATAGGTATTGGAGTTAAGACAAGCAACTAAACATACTTGGACTTTTAAACGTAAGTTTGAGCCACGAATGATCATTTTCCGATTAAGGGACACTTTAGCGCTATGTTAAGCAATCGTAATCGGGTTTATGTAGAAACCACGACTATCTGAGGCCGGTCAATAAAATGTTAGTGTTAATACATGTTAGAGAAGTGATATGTAAATCACTCTCCTAAAACATGCCACACAAAAAGAAAAGAGGTAATGATCTCATCATAATCAAGATTTTTAATTAATTAATCAAAGGTAATCTATCACTATTCCAAAGTAAGGAGAATTATCTCAATGATTATTCGTCCATAGTTTTGAAATAATGAAGATTAATCAACCTTGATAATCAACAATCTATGATCCATAGATTTCATCGATCAAAAATAAAAAGAAGAAAAAAGAAAATGAAATCACAATTTGAATCTCGAATCGATTAAATTATCGTCAATATCAATCACCTCTCTTGGTGGATAAAATCAACACCCAAAGTCCATTGATATTGATGAAATCTTATCAACATCAAGATCCAAAACAATCAACATTTAATCAAAATATTTTTAAATAATTTTTTTTAAAAGCTTTTTCAGAAATGAAATTAAAATACAAATTTAATAATAAAAGAAAAATGTGGAAAAATCCACATAGTTAAGAAATGAAAAAAAGAAAATACCCCGCAGTTCCTCAGCAGGGCCGTTTGCTTAAGATGATTCTTAAGACCTCAGCGCAGTTTCCCGAGTTGGTTGCTTAGGATGATTCTTGAGCTCCCCAGTAGCGTCCCCAGCAAGAGTTGCCCAGGAGGATTCCTGGAATACCCCGCAGAATAAAGTCTCCAGAAAGGTTATCAGTTCAGGGTGATTCTTGAAGGTGCCCGACGGAGCTGTTTGTTCAAGATGATTCTTGAAGTCCTTAGCAGCGTGATATGTCTGCTCCAACAGTGATGTCTAATCTGAAGGTTGACTTCGTAAACGCCTGAAGGCGGTATCAGAAGGTTCCTGTGAGCTCGGGTGTCCTTGTTGATGAATCAACGGGTGGCTGAAGACAGAGTTCAAAAGGTTGTAGATATAACAAGATGATCCGTGTTGGTCTGAAGACCAAGTCAGTTGTCCTGAGGAGATGATTGATTGCGATCAAGTGAATGATATTTCTTCTGACTGGAGTCGAAGATGTTTCTCCAGCTGAAGCGGAGTTTCGCCTGAAGGCAAAGTGTTTGAATCCCCGTAGAGTCATGAATGGCTCAGGATACCATTTCTTTGACTGAAGTCATAGATTTCCCAAGCTGAAGCGAAGGTGCCTAAGGGCAAGGTTATCCCCAAGGTCATGAATGACCTAGGATTCATTTTTCGGACTGAAGGCCAAAATATATCCCTGACTGAAGTCACGGATGCTCTATAGCAGAGGCGGAGTTGCCTGAAGGCAGACCCATGTATCCTTGAAGGCCAAGGACCATTTCTTTAGACTGAAGTCGAAGATACCTCCTGCAGAGTTGCCGACGGGAAAAGTTTACATCCTTGAAGGCCAAGGATGTTTTTCTAGCTGAAGCTGGAATCGCCGACGGGCAGGGTTCCATCTATCTTCAGAAATACTTGAAGATTTTTTTTTTCTAGCTGAAGCTGGAAATGGCCAGGGGCCAGGGTTTCAAATATCTTTAATGTTGAAGTTCTACGGTGGGTCAGTTGTGCAGCAATATTCCGGTGTTCGTTATGGTTCTGAGGGTGAACCCCAGATCAGAGTGTGCTCGGTTAAGTCTCTCATTCCCAGCGGAGTAGTTTCAAATACGCAAGTGTACCTTTTGTTCCATTTACCAGGGGTGAACCCCCGGGTCAGAGTTGTTCAGTGTTGCATTTGTCCGGCGGCGAGGTTGGATGTTTGTTCGACGGCAAGGTTGAACGTTTGGATTTGACGGCGAGGTCAGATCATCATTTGTCCGACGGCGAGGTTGGATGTTTGTTCGACGGCGAGGTTGAACGTTTGGATTTGACGGCGAGGTCAGATCATCATTTGTTCGACGGCGATGTTGGATGTTTGTTCGACGACAAGGTTGAACGTTTGGATTTGACGGCGAGGTCAGATCATCATTTGTCCGACGGCGAGGTTGGATGTTTGTTCGACGGCGAGGTTGAACGTTTGGATTTGACGGCGAGGTCAGATCATCTTTTTTCCGGCGGCGAGGTTGGATGTTTGTTCGACGGCGAGGTTGAACGTTTGGATTTGACGGCGAGGTCAGATTATATTTGTCCGGCGGCGAGGTTGGATGTTTATTCGACGGCGATGTTGAATGTGTTCGACGGCGAGGTTGAACGTATGGATTTGACGGCGAGGTCAGACTCTTTAAATCCCCATCAGAGATGATGTTTGTACGACGGCGATGCCCAGTGTCTCCAAATGATGTGTGTTTCCGACGGCGATGTCAGATTCAGTTCTCCAGCGGCGAGGTTGGGTGTTGTGGTTGTCTGAAAGCAATATCAGAAAAAGTTAATGTGGATGACTGACGGCGATGTCAGATCAGTATTTCCCCAGATAGTTGCCGTGCAGCTATTATCCCAGTGTTCGACAAGTTGAGCAGTTGGCAAATTTTCGGGTTTACCGATATTCAACCGTCTCGTACCTTGATTGGTTGAGAGCCGTTCGCTTCTCACCCAGTCAGGTTCAAGCCGTTTGAATAGGGGCAGCTGTTGCACCCCAAAATTTGACCAACAATTATTTATTCACTGAGTGTGTGAAAGTTGATACCTTCATCAGGCAGTTCAAGAGATCCCCAGAGGAATTGGGTGAAACCAGGGTTGTGTGCTTCATAGCTTGAGAGTTGTGGGTGCTCCTCAGATGATTCTGAGACTTTGAGAATGAACTTGATGTTTTGAGAAAGCCTATGAGATGTCTTGATAGCCATCATGAAGCCCAAAGAGGTCATTATGCAAGAATTCAGGAGATTCAACCATGAATGGTAGAATTAGGGTTTTGACTGGTTCAACCCTAGGATAACTGAAAATTTGGAGAAGGTTGAGACCTAATCCAAGGGCCATGATATCATGGAATGATGCATAGAGATGTTATAAAGATGATTCCTAGACCAACTCATCATGATTGAGGAGTTTGAGAAGTTTCAAGTCAGGGTTTCCAAGGATTGTCAGTGAAAAACCCTAGTTTGATCCCTATCTTCCAGGCAGTTTTAGCTCTAGATGTGATTGATATCTCACCTTCCCCACAACATGAATGTTGTAGAACTTGTTATTAGCTTTAATTTGAGTGGTGGAAGTCCTTGATAGGAGTTGCAGAGCTCAAGTTATGGTCTTGACAAATTACAGGTCAGCTGAGGTGTGTGAATCTGGGTCCTTGAAAGTCACCCAACTTGCAGAAAACTTTTGCCCTAGTAGGATGATTCCTATGATCTCTTGGTCAACATTAATGTTGAAGGGCATCTTCTTAGCTTTAATTTTAGTGGTAGAAGTCCTTGATAGGATTTGTGGAACTCAACTTATGGTTTGAACAAGACAGGGGTATTTTGGTCATTTGTCAGTTATAGGTCATTTTAAGCAAAGGCCATATCTCCTAGTTCCAAGCCTCAAATGGAAAAACTCAAAACATGAAAGTTGTTCAAAATGTGATTTTAAGTCTAGAAATAAGGTCATGAATTGTTGGAAAAGCTCATAGCATGGATTTGCATGATTGGTTAAAAATGAACTAAAAATGGCTTATAAGTTTAAAAAGTTGAATTTGAAAATTGGTTTGGAAGATCTAGGAATCCAAAATAGGTCATCCAATATATCATTTTGATTGGAAACATCATTTTGAGAACATTGGTTTAAATAGAATTTTTATTTGAAGCTTTAAAATGGGACATGCTTTGTAATATTGTTGCTTGCATTATAAGGTACCTTTGGAAATTTCAACACAAGGCAAGAAAAAGGCTTGTAATTGTTCATTCCTTCTCAATATCTCACATAAGGAGAATTTGACACAAAAATTGCAAGGTTCAAGGCATGATATGAGATATACCACTTATCACCACATGAGATTTTCAAACACTTTCTAGCTCATTCTAGAAAGATCTAGGAGTTTCCATTGATCATTATAAGAAGAGTGAATCATGGAGGGTAAAAGGTTGGTGATCATTGTTGATGAGAGGTGAGATTAGAGTGTGAAAAGAAAGATTCTTCCATTTTCAATTTCACAACAAACCTTCATTCTCTTCAATCTCCATTCATTTCCCCTCCACAAACCTATTCTTCTGATCATTGTGATTGACTACATGCTGAGGTAGAAGAAGATCCATGGAAGTTTGAAGCTGTTTTGAGGAAATTGCAAGAATTGCATTTTGATATCAAGCACAAGATTCAAGCCTTGATCATTCATCCTGCTGCATACAGAAGTCATAGTGGGCATTGGAGAGTAATCAAGGAAGGTTTCAGGCACTGAATTGCAAGGAAACCATAGCCTCCATTAAAGTGTGACAGGTTGGTAATCTTGCTCGAATCTCCTAATTTATGTGCATTCTACCATAGTTATAGGTTTAGACTGGTTAAGCTAGGATAGGGGACCATTTTCTGAGAATTAGGGGAAGGATCATGAGGTTTCGAGGCAGGGTGCAATTTCTTGCAGAATGAATAACAAGCTAGTTTGTGTGCATTAATGGATATGGCATTGAGTAATTTGGTTAGGGAAACATGTGGAATGATTCTGGATAATTCATTTGAAGTTCTATTAAGTTTGATAGCAGAGGAAAGAACTGAAACCAAGATCATCTAGCTTTCTGTTAGAATGATTCAAGGAGAACTAGAGGAAACTACTCGTATAGCCTTGTTCCTCTTAATCTGTAGATCATTTTCCTTTTTGGAATTGTTGAAAATCATCAAGTGTGGAGAGAGAACGAGGGAGGAGAAGTCTTATGCATGGAGGCACGATTTCTGAAAACCCTAGGTATTTGGGGACGATGACTGGCGTCCGTTGGATCTTGCTGAAAGTCTTGACCTATTACTCTAATCCAACGGCTCAGATTGAACTAAAATACGGAGGGAAATTCAAAGTGCTAAACGCACCGTTTTGCTAAATGAGGCGCGTATGGGCTTATCCAGAATGCTATCCACACCACCCCCTTTGCAGCCCATCCAGGATTTGAACTGGCGTGTATTACTTTTCTCACCCCCCTTTCATTTATTTCTTATCCTTTTTTCTTTTTAATTTCTCTTAATTCTTGGCATTTTATAAAATTCATAAAAAATATAAAAATCAATATTTTTCATTTCTTCTTTTTTTCACATAACCATGATTTTGTCTAGAAAATTAATAAAAAATAAAATTCCATTTTATTTTTAGTTTAATATTTTTTAGCATATTTTCTTGTAAATAGCACTTTTAATATGTTTTAATTGATACTTGATTTTGTCCAATTTGTTTTAGGACTTTCCCTTAGGGTTTTTGAGCCATTATTTTTGGCATAGTTAGGTATTGAATCCTAGTTTCATGTAGGATTTATTTCTTGATTTGTAGATTAAAATTTGATGTAGTTTGATTGTTAGACATTTAGGGTTTTAGGTTGTATAGGTAGACTTGAACAATTGTGTTTTGGGGTTTATAGGCCAAATTAGTGTATGGGGAATACATGGGTTAAGGGTAAGTATGTATAGAATCCCCTAGAATTTTGCTAGAATATTGTATGGTGTTTTAGTATTTTTCATTGATTTTTGAATGTATGGATAGTATGTGTGTTGCTTAAAGGCATAAGTTGTATTGTTGTGTTTTCTTTCCTTCTCTTTTGAGTGTGTGAGCTTTGAAGATTGAGTTGAAGACCTTGTGGATCATCATGGAAGCTTTGAAGACCTTGCAGAGGAGTTTAGCATAGCTTTTGTTGTTTTGTTTATAGGTTTATAGGTGCATAGGCAGAGCCCTAGATAGAATACTTTGTTCAATAAACAAGGAGTGTCTTGTTCACCTCCTTTCTTCTCTGTGACATAGAGTCCCTTAAGGGTATTCACCTCTCTCCTTTGGAGGGATTAGTGACCTTGCCCTATAAGGTAGAACTTTGAGAGAGCCTCTCCTTTGATGTTAAGTCCTCAATGACATCCTTTGGAAGTCAGTGAGCACTGCAACATCCTCACCTCATCTTGTTGACTGAATCTTGTTTGCTGGAGCATTAGAGCCATTGAAGATAGAAGCTGAGGCCTTGATGAGGATGATTCCTTGAAGATTATTGAAGTCTGAAGACTTTGTGAAGATCAAGTGGATGCTTGAAGATCCCTGGAGATAGTGAAGCCTGAAGGTAGAGCTGATTAAAGGAGCTGAGGCTCAAGGGAGAAGATGAGTTGATACTCATGCTGTAGGGTTGATACCTGGAAAGCAAGTGATCTCTGAAGTCTGAAGACTGGGTTGCTGCTGGAGGAGCTGAGGCTTTCTTCTGTTTTCTTTGATGTATTGTGTGTTTTGTCTGATTTGTCTGCTGCATTAGACTAAGCACATTTAGAATAAGTTCAGTCTAAGAGCATGAGTGCATCTGATTGTATTGTTATTGCTTGGCTTTGCTTGCGGGTATTCGGTAGAGCCCAACTCCCTTGCCCATGTGCTTATTTTGCTTGATAGCACGATTTTATTTTCTGTCTGTATGATTACAGTTTACTGTTTTTGCTTGATAGCATGTTGTTTATTTCAGTACGATTACTGTTATTTCATGACTGGCTTGAGGTTGAGACGAGCTTGTGGAGGCTGAAGCCCCACACACATTTCCTCCCTCACTTGCATCGCATGCATTTTACTGTTAAAGCTGATTGCTTTTGTCTGTTTTGGGTGTATCATTGACATGATCCCTTAGGACTCTCATTTCTTCTGATGAGGTTTTGATGATAGAATTTTAGGTTGAAACCTATGCATGACAACATCTAGGAGTTCCCTGTTTAAACCTCAACCAGAGGATGAATCCATGGCAT
Source organism: Lathyrus sativus (assembly GCA_963859935.3). NCBI lineage: Eukaryota > Viridiplantae > Streptophyta > Magnoliopsida > Fabales > Fabaceae > Lathyrus > Lathyrus sativus. The sequence goes on from OZ012737.1 coordinate 152,952,466, forward strand.
GACAACAGTAGGACTTGATAGTCTCCCTCCTAGTTGGGCCTGCTCTCTTCTCATCTCAAAACAGTTTAAGATACAGTAATCATGAATGATTTCTTTCGTACGTTACGAGCCTTAAGCTATCCGAGAAAGGATTGTGGGAGAGTTTCTTTTCCATAGTCTGGATGTTTAGTATGGTACCCTTTGGGTGACATGCGACGCATTCACTCTCAGGTCATAGTCTCTAGTGCGGTTGAAATCGCAAACACAATAAAAAACACTTCTTTCGTAAAACAGGAAATAAACCGTAGTTTCCCGAACTACGTTTGCTCTGATCTTTCATACCAGATGAAAGTACGTAGGCATAGGATGCGATATCCTAGCGAGCAACCTTCCCCACCTTCACCCGTAGTTGGCCGAACTACGTTGACTCTGATTTCTCGTTCCAGACGGGAATACGTAGGCATAAAGTGCGACGCTTTGCCGAGTCATTTTTTCTTTTCTTTTCAGCCAGCCTTGATAGGTAGATAGATTATAACCAACCCGTCCAAATAAACAAACAAGCGAGGATCCCGTCGAGTACGACGGACGTGAGGGGTGCTAATACCTTCCCCTTGCGTAACCGACTCCCGAACCCAGACAATGGTTGCGATGACCTTGTCTTGCCCTTATTCGTCAGGTTTTTCCGATCGTTTCCTTTCCCGCTCTGAGGGATAAATAACGAAAGGTGGCGACTCTTCTGTTTTGCCGGCACCTTATTTTCGCGCAAGCGACACTAAGGATAAGATAATCTATGTTGCAGACATCCTTAGCAGCAAAGTCAAAACTCCAGTCATCGTACCTGGACTCTGGATGCTCACGACATATGACGGGAAAAAGGTCTATGTTCCAAAGTCTGGAGCTTAGATCTGAAGGAGATGTCAAGTTTGGAGGGAATCAGAAGGGCAAGATAATTGGCTCTGGAACCATAGGCAATGGTAAACTTCCTTCCATAACTAATGTCTTGCTTGTTGAGGAGTTAGCTCATAATCTATTGTCCATAAGTCAATTAAGTGACAACGGTTATGACATTATCTTTAATAAAAATGTTGCAAAGCTGTTAGTCAAAAGGATGGCTCAATCCTCTTTAATGGTAAAAGGAAAAACAACGTTTATAAAATTAGTCTTTCAGAACTTAAGGTTCAGAATGTTAAATGCCTTATGTCTATTAATAAGGAGCAATGGGTCTGGCACAGAAGATTGGGTCATATTAATATGAGATGCATATCTCAGATTAATAAGCTTAATCTGGTCAGAGGACTTCCTAATCTGAAGTTCAACTCAGATGCTCTTTGTGAAGCATGTCAGAAAGGAAAATTTTCAAAATCATCTTTTAAATCCAAAAATGTTGTTTCAACTTCAAAACCATTAGAGTTACTTCACATTGATCTGTTTGGACCAGTGAAAACTGCATCCATCAGAGGCAAGAAGTATGGATTAGTCATTGTTGATGACTACAGCAGATGGACATGGGTAAAATTCCTAAAACACAAGGATGAGTCACATTCTGTGTTCTTTGACTTCTGCAAACAAATCCAAACTGAAAAAGATTTCAAAATTGTTAAAGTCAGAAGTGATCATGGTGGTGAATTTGAAAACAAACATTTTGAAAAATATTTTAATGAAAATGACATTGCTCATGATTTCTCCTGTCCTAGAACTCCACAACAGAATGGAGTTGTAGAGAGGAAAAATAGAACTTTTCAAGAGATGTCCAGAACCATGATCAATGAGACTAACATGGCAAACGATTTTTGGGCAGAGGCAATTAACACAATGTTACATTTAGAACAGAGTGTCAATCAGACCTCTTCTGGAAAAAACTCCTTATGAATTGTGGAGGAATAGAAAGCCAAACATTTCTTAATTCCATCCTTTTGGATGTAT